>JAWNLM010000137.1:7855000-8200000 GCA_035042345.1 Drosophila fungiperda | reverse complement strand
CTCACACACACGCACACACAAACACACGCATATAGCGGACATCAAGCCATAAAAAAGGATTTCGCATGTGGTTTGGCCTTTGATTTGGATGTTTCGGCGGCTGGTTACTGGCAATGGGACAATGGGGCAAGGGCCAGAGGAGGGATGGACATGTGAGGCGGGGTGGGGTGTGGAGGCAAGTCTTAAAAAACAGAAGAATAAAATGAAGTCGTATAATCACCTCGTCAACGTGGAGTCACCATTGGCGCGCAACCGCCTGCCAGCAGCCGAGTCGACCACATTCTGAAACCAGCTGGGCACATCGACTTCGGCTTGCTCGTAGATCTTGATGAAGGGCTGGGCCAGCAGCTCCGGGTATTTGGGGCGATCCTGATGGTTCTTGGTTAGGCTATATATGTGCAAAATGTAGAAAGGGAACTGATCAGTACAACACAACACATTCCACTCAAACAAAATGCAAAATACAAATATTAACAGATTGTTTTACCACTTGATGACAAAATCACGAAACTGCTGACTAAAATTGTATCCCTCGCCAATGGGCAGGCATGGCGGCTCCGAGTCCAGCACCTTGGTGAGCACCTCAAAGTCCGTATTGCAGCCCTCGTACGGGGAGCGTGCAGTGGCCAATTCCACAAGCGTAATGCCTAGCGACCAAACATCGGCGCGTATGTCATACTTTGGTTTCTTCGGATCAATGCGTTCCGGCTAAAAAAAAACAAATAAAATAAACATAAATATATAAATATATTTATAAATATTTATGTGATTATATATTGTGGAACTGTGCTTTTTAATGTTTTAATTAATAACCATTCTTCTGCTCTATTGCCTGCTGATGAGTTCAAGTTGTGCCTGACATATAAGGAATATTGTAAAAACAATTTGCTCTAATTGAACTGATCCGCGATCAGGTAAGTCATGCCACGTCTCAGAATTCCCTATTTACAAAACCTTTGAAGTTCTTGGTCAATAGCAGCCGATGACTCTTGTATGACCAAGATGCTCTTCACTTCGCTTGTCCTGCTACGTCCAATGCTGGATTAAGAATCTGTATTTAATTCACCAAATCAGATGGGAATCTGTGCAATAGAAATTCGAACTTTTTGCTCCTCTACTACCTATTTTATTTATTTATTTTGTTTTTTTTTTTGTCTGATTGCGTTTTAAAATAATTTTAATTTTAAACAAACTCACCGCCATGTAGGCCGCACAGCCAGCGGAACGTGTGTTCGCCTTGGAGTCCACCAGGCGACCGCTAATGCCAAAATCGCAAAGTTTTATATTTCCGCGCTCATCGATCAAAATGTTTGAGGGTTTAACATCACGATGGATGACTCCGTGCTTGTCCTTCAGATAGGACAATGCGTTGACCGTCTGTCAATAGAAAAAATGCATCAATTATTACTATTTGCTTAGTCTCCAATTTCAATTCGAATACAATTGAAGCAAAAATAAAATAAAATAAAATACTTTATCATATAGCTGACATACAAGCAAAGTTATGTTTTAAGTTGTGGAAACGGGATACGGCTAGAAAAAATAAGTAACTACACAAATGTGGAATGTTCAGTAAAAATATAGAAAAATACCTCAAAATTCGCAGTTTGATGGTATTTTTAATCTTTGGCATGCCTTAGTCAATAATTGCTTTTTATTTTATTCGATAAGCAGATCAATTTAAATGTTGGACAAGAAATGTTGTAAATCTGTGAAACTATCAACTATTAGAAGAAAAGATTGGAAACCAGACTTCAGGAAGACAATTAACAGGGCCATCTACAAGATTGTCTCGAAAATGGTTTAGCAATGTGTTCAAACTATCTCTCCAGTAAGACCAGTCAACGAAGTTTCTGACTTGCAGGACTCAATTGACGTAAGCGTGAGGTGATCTAAGACTGGCCCAGTTAGTGGTCGCCACGCTTAAGAAATGACAGCTGTGTGAGAACTAGTAACAATCATAGCAATCAATCAGAGCGAGTGGAATAATGGATCCAAAGGGTCTAGGATCTATCAGTTGACTTACCGCCACAGTGACTTTGCCGAGGATGGGCTCTGGCACCGGCTTCTTGGACTGTTTGAGCAGCTTATCGAAGCACATGGACATCAGCTCCATGCATATCCAGACATCTGGGTCGCGGACAAAGCAACCCAGGCATTTGACAATGTATTTGCAATCGTGCGACTTTAGAACCACATCTAGATCCATTAAAATGCGTTTGTTCTCCTCCGCATTGCCAGTGCGGCGCATCTGTTTCACGGCGATTATTGTGTTGCTGGACGAGTGCAGCATTTTGACGACATTGCCACTCGTGCCATTGCCCAGATCGCCCAGATGCTTCAGACCATGAATGTCTGTCACATATTGCTCGCCATTTATATTCAGTTTGCCCGTTTGGCCCATGATCATCTTCAATTTCTTGTCCGTTTCCGTTTCCGAGGGATGCGCCTGGGTCGGCAGTGTCAAAATCATTCGCTTTCGGAATGTCCCCGATGTACCGGATTCATCTACACGGAGGGAAAAAGATACAGAGAGAACGAGAGATTAATAACACATTAATACAGTAATAATTTTACATGTTTGTGGTTTGATTAGGCGCAATGTGCAGATAAATAATAAAATATTGCCACTGAACAATTTTTTATTGCTCGTCTGTCTGTCTGTGTAAACAATCCGATCTCAGAGGGTCTTTCTAGATTATTTTATGAAAAAAATAACTGTCTTTATCGATACGAATCGATTTCTAATAGCAATTCTACAATTATTAACATAATCTTCCAGTTGATATATAACATACAGCGACGTATTACGGAACCACAAAACACATGTCAATAATTTCAGATAGGAAACCATATTTAACTGCTGGTTTCGTATCGACCAGGAAGATCTATCTCAAGTAGAGCATTTTAGCTTGTTTTGAGGGTCAAAGGCGAATTAAATCAACAATGGTTACACTTACATCAGTTGCCAAAAAATAAGAAATGTGATATAGATAAAAATTATCAGAGATAGAGAGGTGTTGTCAAAATTATGCAATTAAGTTGTTAAGTAAGCTGATATTATTTGAAATTAATAACCATACAGTTCATTTTATTTCAAAGGCAGAGTCAACAAATTTCAAATTTACGTAACTGATACCTAAGGCATCACTATATGAGCAGCAGGAAGCGTTATTTGTTATTGTTGATCTTATGGCTGATATATAGTTATTGCATTACAGCAATATTATTACAATCATACAAAAAAACAACAAACAACAATAACACCAGCCGATAATAAAAATAATAAAATGTGTATTTGTAAACAATGCGGAAATTGTGTGGGGGTGAGTTTGACTGTTTATGTGTCTGTTAAAGAACGGTGAAACCAAAAGCAAATAACAAAACAAACAAGAAGCGCGTATCAAAATGTTACTCCGAAAATGACAAAAAAAAAAAAATAATACAAATAGAGAAAATGCCAGACAGACACACACACATTACATACACATTTACATACATAAGTATAAATTCATAGAGTTGAATATACTAGTGTGTTTTATTTTTGTTAGTCCTGTTGCAAAAATTTATAATTTCTACCAATTAAAATGGATTTTCATTTGTATTTATTCGATACTCATTTCAAGAGAGTCGAAAAGTTATTTAAGTAAATGCTTTTAAGCCTTTCAAATGCCACAACGAAACGCGGTTTTGACGAATATAGGCAATTTTCTAAAATATATATTCCTACTTAATATATAAATCGATTTGCAAAAAATCCAATTAGACTAGCTAAAAACAATTAATTTTAATTACATTGAAAGTTTTGCAATCTTGCACACCATTTTTGCCCTTGTGTTTTTGTTTGTGATGTTTTTCTTCATTATTTTCCACTTTTGTGGAACGTTCAAAACGGCAACCGTGAATGTGTGTGACTAAATACGCAATGCAAGAAAATATCGGTTGTTATTTTTTTAGTGCATTCGCCTAATATTGGGATTGACGGAACTAATCACAATTATGGTAATTTCAATTAGAATTACTTAAAAACTTTAAATATTGAAAACCATAAGCAAAGTAAAATGTTTTTAGGCCAGCTTAAGATCTGGAATATTATATATTTGTTATCTACATAAAAATCATTAATCAATCAATGTATTTCATATACCATTTCCTGAAATTTAAATTACATATCTTAACGTGTTTGATTCAACAAAAATACCAAATAAATGAAGAAAAATGTGTGTGGTGAAAATACTAATTCATTAAATTTCGGCCTATCAGCAGACCTCTTTTCTTTTAAAAATTAAAATCTACACTGTTAAATCAATGTTAACCGAATTGCATTTTGTGAACAGCTGTTTGACGGTATCAAAAGAAAAATTATATATATCATTTATCAGCCTCTTCTCTTCCTCTTCCAAATCTAAATGCATAAAGTTGTGAAAAAAATAGATTAAATTATTTTAATCATTAAGAAAAAATTATTTCATGTTTTGTCTCTCAGAAGACCTTGTGTTTTTGGTTTCGCATTTTCGTGAGAGAAATCGTTTCTTTCAAATGGTAAAGAGGACTAAAAAATAAACTAAAACTGCGCTCATGCTAAATCCAATACGAATCAATGCAAATAAGACATAAACACAAACAAACATACGCACACATGTACACACGCGCACAAATCATATGCAAGAGGAGACAAGTGTATGTTTTGATGCTGCTCTCTCTCTTCCCACTCTCTCTCTCTCTGTTTGCTGTTGTTGTTTTGTTTTGCTTTTTCTCGTTGTTCGATTTGTTTTGTTCGCAGCGTGCGCTTATCTATGCAATCATCGAAAACCGCAGAGATCGATAACAGTCATATGTTTGTAAGTATGTACATATGTATGTTAGTGAGCATTTATCGAACCGCGTCAATTTCTTATCGGTGTATTACTTACTTATGGGCAGAGTTGGTGTTGGGCGCATATTTCTGGGCGGGCCAAATCCGCCGAAACCTGATGCTGGCGCCGGCAGCACTGTCGGTCTTGTGGGTGAGACGTGGACGTTGACGATGGCAGAGACAGAGGCGGCATTTGAGGCTGCTGTAACTGTCGCTGCTGCTGTCGCAGCTGCAGCGCTAGCAGCGACTGCATCATTTGGTTGCTGTTCTTGTTGATGTTGATGCTGATGTAGATGTTGAAGCTGATGATTTTGATGTGGTGTTGTTGTCGTTATTGTTGTGGGTTGGACGCGGACGACGGCGCCGCGCGCATTCGATAAGACGATTTGTTCATGCGACTCGTTTTGTGCCTGCAGCGCAACCTCCAGCGATTGCAGACGACTTCCGATTGTCTCAAATTCAATTGTGCTGGACATACTGCTTCTGCTTCCTATTCTTCTTTTGCTGCTTCCTATTATTCTTCGTCTATTCGCATCAGTTTTTGTTGCAAATTCGATTTTTTTTTCTGCTTCCGTTATGTATTTATACACACACACATGCACGCGGGCGTACACACACACACACTTCAGCGCGTGTGTGTGTGTCTGTCTTTCTCACTCAAGCACTTTGTACGCTTGAACTTTCCACTTGCACATACGCACCACAAAAAAAAATTTAACAAAAAAATAAAAACAGCAATCAAGTGCGACAAAGACGCACGAACAAACTCACGCACGCACAAACGTACGCAGCACACACACACGCATATACACGCAAAAGAACAGAAACAGCAACAACAACAACAACAATAAGAATAAGAATGAGAGAACAACAACAACAGCAGCAGCAGCGCAGCTCGCAATTCTTTTCTTTTCACTCAGCACTCGGGGTTTTGTTTTTGTTTTCGATTTTAGGCGAGTGCTATTTGCTGCGTATGGTTGTGTTTGTTTGTTGACTGGCGCGAACACTTGCACTTTTGCATTACACGACAATTTGCTTTTATTGCTGCATAATTCGCACGTACAGCTTTAAAACAATGTGAAGCACTTCACCACCAACAAGAAGATAGTGTGTACGACAATGTGACCATACACCATCAGTGCTCAAATGCCCTCAATATACCAGCACAGCTCTATCGACGTATCGATATTGGAACATTTGCCGCAAATAATTATATTTTGTGTGTCTCTTTGGTTTGTAAATCTTAATTTAATCAGTTTTAACAGTAATAAGCTTTTATCAATTAATTGGTATATAGTAGTCAGTTCAAATATTTTGAAGGCTATTGTACTCATTATTATTAGTAAATATATGACACTAGAAAATACCAGAAACTCAGATGTGATTAAAAACGTAAAGCAAACTGGGGAAAATAGACTGAGTTGGCAACACTGTATTTTACCCACTGTAGATTGTTTTCAACGAGGACGAGTCGTGTGCGCGAGTGTTGGGTGCAGCAAAAAAAAGCAAGAACAATAAATTAAAGCAAAAATATTTGTCACTGATTTAAAAAAAAAAACAAACCACAACACATATACCAGGTCGCGGCTCATTTTTTTCAGTGCTATTCTCTTTGTTCCTTTGCGCCAGCATAGTGCGATTAACCACCACACGCTTTGACCAAATGTGGTAAAAATAGCAGACAAAAAGCAGCAGCCGTCGTCGTCGACGTCGCCGTTGTTGTTGTTGTTGGTCGACGCCGACTCAATAAAACAAAAAGAAGAAATAATAAAAACGAAACCCACACAGAAGCAGTAAAATTTGCCAAAATTGGAGAAAATCATTTTACGAGCGAAAAGAAGGCAAAAGCAACGGAGAATAAGAAGAAGACAAGTGCAAGTGCATTCCGCAAACCCCCACACACACACGCACACCCATATACACACACACACAGAGCCACATACAGACAGATTTTGAACGACGGCAATGTCACGACCACGTCCGCGCCTCCCACCCATTGGAATTCCGCGTGAACCGGAACCGGCATTGTAAGTGTTTTTTTTTTTTTTTTTTTTTGGTTAAGCGAGAAAATGGGTTATGATAATATTCTGATTATGACACTTGTTCGTTGCACGCACACACACATACGCATACATACCTAAGACAACAATTGCATGTTATAAAATTTGGGCAATTTGAATGTTTTTCTGTGTGTTTTTGAACTGGTTCGATGAATTGAGCTAAGAACACAGCACATTCTTTTCCCAGCCGCATTATGTATGCCCTTTCCTTTATAGAGTGTAAATAATCAAGCAGTAATGAAGCATTTAATTAGTCTAGTTTTGAAATGCTTAATTTTGTTCATTTGTGGAACCTATTCATTCACAGCTTACCTTATACATTTTAATTAGGAAGAAGAATCGGACATTACCGATAAGCACCATCAAAAATGTATTATTTTGCCACCTTCAAACAGCTGTGCACAAAATCCACACAGATTTACAGCGAGTTAACAGTGTTAATTTCACTTCTCACGTTTTCAGACCAAAAAAATAATAATAATTTCGTGAGGTGTTGTACACCTTTTTTAGTTATGGAATTTCTCATCATAGATCACTTTTTCCGATCTGTAAACAGGGGTTAAGCTGCTTAACTAGATCTCATATATATTTCAATTGTCCTCTTTGTACCTAAGTTGAGTTAATCCATATAGCATTTGGTTAATGTTGCTGTCTTACGGCCACCTACAAGCTGAATAGCCAGCCAATTTTAGTAAATCAGTAAATAAATAAAATTATTACATATACTTCTGATTTTTTTTTTTTTTTTTGCAGTGTACCGCCGCGTAATCTGGACTCGCGGGCCACCATTCAAATCGGCGATCAAACGTTTGACATCGATGCCGATAGTCTAGAGAAGATTTGCGATTTGGGTCGCGGCGCGTATGGCATCGTGGAGAAGATGCGGCATCGCCAGACAGGCACAGTGCTGGCCGTGAAACGCATACCGATGACCGTAAATTTTCGGGAACAGCAACGCCTAATCATGGACCTAGACATATCGATGCGGTCCAGTGACTGCCCCTACACGGTTCACTTCTATGGGGCGATGTATCGGGAGGGCGATGTCTGGATATGCATGGAGGTGATGAACACCAGCCTGGACAAATTCTATCCAAAAATCTTCAAGAATAAACTAACTATGGAGGAGACGGTGCTTGGAAAGGTGAAGCCTCCTTCAAATCTAATCATAATATAATCTGTAATCCCCATTGTTGCAGATTGCGATGAGTGTGGTCAGCGCCCTGCACTATCTGCATGCCCAGCTGAAGGTCATCCATCGGGATGTGAAGCCATCAAACATATTAATCAATCGCAGCGGCCAGGTCAAGATATGCGATTTTGGCATTTCAGGTGAGAAGAGAAGCCACCCAAAAAATGCAATAATTCCATTTTAGATTTAATTTTAGATTTAGAATTCATGCGCTTAATAATTGTAGAAAGTTTGAGTGTATCACAAAAGGCAGAAGTATACATTTTATATATATATTTATATATATGTATTGATCAGCATCAAGACCAGATTCAGCCATATCTTTAAAACTATTAAAAACTATATACTTCAAATTTTGAATATATTTGCAATCCGAAAAAGAGCGAGCGAATTTGAGTGAGGGACAGAGAGAGAGAGATAGTAGTCAAAGTAATTCTGTAAAATTCTGCATTTATTTATTTATTTATATAAATTAATATTTTAACAATTGATAACATATTGAACTGATTGTTAAATCTGGCTTTGTTCAGGCTATCTGGTTGACTCGGTGGCAAAGACTATAGATGCTGGCTGCAAGCCATATATGGCACCGGAACGGATCGATCCCCAAGGTAATCCAGCCCAGTACGATATACGTTCCGATGTGTGGTCGCTGGGCATAAGTATGATTGAGATGGCGACCGGACAATATCCCTACAACAATTGGCGAACGCCCTTCGAGCAGTTGCGTCAGGTGAGCTATTGCATAACCACTTGCGATATATATTTGCAATATATATATATATATATATTGTGTATAGGTTGTCGAGGATGAACCGCCTCGATTGTCACCTGGTTTGTTCTCTGCAGAGTTCGAGGACTTCATTGCAACATGCCTGCAGAAAGAGTATACGGCGCGACCTAACTACGAGCAGCTGTTGCGGCACAGCTTCATTGTCGAGCATTTACAGCGCAACACGGACATATCCGAGTTCGTTGCCCGGATACTGGATCTGCCGGAGGGAGAGCAGGCGCAGCCGCCGCAATAGGATCGATTGGATATTTTGTATGATCCAAATATAAATTTGCCGCCGTCTTCTACATGCATTTGCTATGTGTGTCTATCTGTCTGTCTGTCTCTGTCTGTTTGTTTGTTCACCTGTTTATCTCTCGGTGTATTGTAAGAGAAGCAACAAACCAAACAAAATCCACAAATCAAAAAAGCAGCGACAAAGATTACAAATTGTTAGCTTAAGTATATATGAAATGAATTGAAATCAAATCAAATCAACAACACAACATTTATGTATATGTATATATATATATATATATATCGCTTAATCAGTTAATTAGTAATGAGAATTCTTTACTTCTTATTTGCCTTTAAATTTAGATTTTATTCGTCCGAAAAAGAAAAGCAATCATTTCAATTTGTCAATTGGTTGTATAGTAAATGTAGGCATTAGAAATGGACATCACCGCTGGAAATGCACTTGGCGAGTGACCACTGTATATATACACATATATGCATGTATATATGCATATATATTTATAAACATATATATATATATATATATATATATTTTAACACACACATCTATTCTTCCTGCATCGAAGTTTTTAACAATTGCAGCGCTCAACAAATTATCGAAACTAAAATGAAAATGAAACCAAACTGTGCCTCCTCTTTGAGAGCTCTTTATCTAGTGGCTGTCAAACTGTGTGCTGCAATATGTAAAACTGTAAGAGATACACACACCCACACACACCACACACAAGCGCACACATGTTATTCACTTAAACAATACCGTTAACCACCAAAATATATAGCGCATTACAAACAAAAGAAAATAATAATAATAAACGCCAAGCAAAATGAAATTGTGTAAATTGTTTAACAAAAAACAACAAAGAGTAAAACCTTAAATAGCTAATTAATGTTGAATGCAAGCAAATATTTTTGTGTAATTGTTGATTTACATATATATATATTTTATTATTATCTTATATACGCAAATACCTTAATATAAACTCACTGTAAAATGAAGCAACAAAACTAAAACGAAAGCTGATTGGAAAACTAAAAGGATTTTAATGTTAGCTATTAATGAAACTGATGAGCAATCTGAAAACTTTGCTTTATTAATAATATGCACATACGGAGTGCATGAGATACACACATACAAATGCATTACTAAGCAACGCATGAAACTACAAAATCTGTGTGTGTGTAAATTGTTAGTTGAAATGCGTGGAATTAAGACACGGCAGTCAATTACATATACAAATACACATATATATATATATTACATACGAGAACAACAATCATTTATTACTTATGTTTTAAGCAACGTTAAGAAATGCATCAACAAACATAATCTTAAAAGTTTCCATTGTGCTTCTAAAGTTCTGCAAACAACAAAATTTAAGAAATGTATTGAATAAAATGATTATATTTAATAGCAGATAAGTTGTCAACTTTCTAATGGATATTTTATATAGCTGATGAACTACAATTTCCAAAAGATTTTTTCTATTGTTTCTTGATTAAATCCTAACAAAAAAAAACTTCAAGCACACTTTCAGGCTGTTCATTAAAATCAATGCATTAATTTAGTTTCAGCTTTTGCAAATATTTAAGAGCTCATGTGGTACCCAAATGGATTCTTAATTTGATTACACTGGTACACATTTACATTGGTACACTTGTACACTAATTGTCTTCGTCACAGTCGTAACATTTTGAAATTAACCAAATTGAAACTATTATCGGCCATCATTGAAAACAGTTTGAAACAAATATAACAGTTGCGTATTACGAATATTGCAGCGAACATTTTCAGGCTAAAGTTTAAATTTTGCACCATTCTCCATTGTTAATTGAAAACCAAAATATAGATATTTTGCGTTCTTGAGATTGTTCAATTGGTGGTGTTTATTCATCGCTGCTTATTTGCTTATTATATAAAACACAATTGTGAGCGATAAGCTTTAATATGCCAGTTGACAATTCGCATTAAGTGCTTAAAGAACAACCCAAGAAATATAAATATGAGTGCCGTTCGCAATTTGTTGTTGCTCTCCTCGTCTCGGCTGTATGCTCATGGATATTTGGAGCATGCTCGCTTCCAACTGGATGAACTGTTTCAGGAGTAATTTCACTTTACAAAAACCTATTTATATATTTTAAATTATATGCAACTAATTTTTCGCACGCCCCAGGAAAAATGTGAAAACGGTGCTCTTTGTGCCGTATGCGCTGCACGACCACGAGAAATACACAGCAATAGTGCGCGCTGCACTACAGCCCTGGGGCTATGCCGTCGAAGGCCTGCACACTCAATCCGATCCGGCAGAGGCACTGCGCAAGGCAAGGCGCAAGCTATTTTCGTTGGTGGCGGAAATACGTTTGTATTGTTAAAGCAACTGTACGGATTGAAGCTGGTGGAGCTGATACGTGAGCTAGTGTTGGATCATGGTCTCACCCATGTGGGCCGGCACCAATGTGGCGACTCGCTCCATTCACACAACCAACAATATGCCCGTGCAGCAGCCGCCCAGCTTTGAGGCCCTTGCACTTGTCCCCTTCAACATCAATCCGCATTATCTCGAACCGGATGTGGAATCCCAGCACAGGGAAGAAACGCGCGACGAGCGCATCCACGAATTTATCGCCTATCATTCGCGTCCAGTGCTCGGATTGCGCGAGGACACCAGCCTCCGAGTGCAAGGCAATCTGGCCACACTGCTCGGCAATCGCAGTGCCAAACTCTTCAAGGTGTAAGTGTGCTGCGATCGTTATCGATATCGATGAGTTATCAGCCGTTACATCTGTTAACTACAATTAGTTTTATCCTTTTACATCTGTATAAACCAGTCTTCCTTTTTTGATTTCAGTGATGGCTCAGCTGTGGAATATGCACCGGAGGCGGATCTTAGTTTCCTGCTGGAGAGTAAGACTTGCTGGCGTAGAAAACATTAACACACATTGTTTGAATAGGATTATTAACTATGTACATTCAATAAACTTCAATTGCTAATAATAAACTAAGGCAATGATTACAACAATTATTTTGTTTCTTATGGGAAAAGTACTTTAAATAAGCTGCTCACATTTTAGACGTTTTTGTCGATGTTGTTACTTGTTACGATTCCTTTTCTTATTTAAATGCGTCTTCAAGAGAACCATCTAAGATATATGCAAGATTCTCGCGATTTAAATACCTAATTAAAATAAAGAATAAAATATTTAACGGGCAGATTTCCTTATTCAACCTGAACGTACATTACTTATGTATAACCGTTTGCATTTGTAGAACAGTTAGCAGCAGTTTCAGTTTAATATCAGCAGATAACACAACTGATAAAAAATAACATTTTGTCAGCAAGGAATGAATCTTATCTATTCATTTTATTTATTATTTGTTTCTTTCCTTTTTTATAACATATGAATTAAGCTTTGCAGAGAGTCGTTCTAATATTAATGGTGTGAAGCATACTTTAAACAAGCGTAGATTATTAGAAGTAGCGCGTATAACAGTTGCAAGGTTTCCGATGAGGCAAGATTTGGGCCACATTCATTTCACATTGGCTAAGGCGGCAGCCACATCTTCAAATTAAGCGTTTCTATGTCTATTTATATATATATAAATATATATATATATATATATATATAATAGTTGTATATAGGAATTCTGGTAATTGTAAAAAAAATTATAAGTAATACAGTTATAAGTTAATAAATAATTTATATACGTATATTGGCTAATTGAGAGCGGCTAATGACAAGCTTGGATTGGCCCTGAATATTGGCTAATGGCTGTTGTATGCACTGTTATACAACTGTTATACACACGCGCACACACACACGCTCCCTACGAACTTACACAACTATCTCCCATTTATATATATATATAAAAATGTAATATGCTTACAAATTTAAGCAAGCATTTTGGCAGCTACACGTTACAGACAACCCCCTCATTCACCTCTTCCACTCCTCACCCACAAACACCCCATAGTCCTTGCCCTCCCTTTTTCCACAGCTTTCTTTTTCCAGCACTTAATTATATAACAATTCTTGTCTACCATTTTGAGCATTAAAAGTTTCACTTTAAAGCAAGGCATTTACAAAAGAGAAAAAAAAAAATTAAAAAAAAAAAACAAAAAAAAATTGTCTAAAATTAGGCAAGCACACAACACACACACAAACACACAGAAAGGAACTGACGTCATTAAATATATATATATATATATATATCTTTATGTATACATATATATTTATCCTGCATTTTGGTTTTACTTTTGCAGAATGCTTTTGTCCTCATAGCGAATGATGGCATCGCCGATTTGTTTGCGCGACGCCAAATGGATGCACTGCACCCGTCCACATTTCGATGGCAAAGTGCTGGGCATAGCTCCACCCCTCGCCAAATGCTGGCGCACAGCCAAGCCAAAACGCAAATGCGGCTCCACAGCGCGCAAAATGTGCACACTGTGCTGGGCGGCTACAAACATGTCCAGGATGCTCTCGACGCCTCCAGCTGTCGAACTGTGCTGCAGCAGCTGCTCAATGTCCAGATCGCTGCGCAGGATGGGCAAACCCCGTGTATTCATCAATTTCCGAGCTGCATCAAAAACAAAGGAAGACCATTAGGAATGCCATCATCAAGTGAGATCGACTACAATTACGGCCACAATCCAGCTGGGTTTAATAATCAGATTATTATATATATATATATGAGATTAACATGAGAATAAATAATTTAAACTATAACTTGGATGTTTCTTCTCCGATCCTGTTGAAATTGGGGGCAGTTGATCAAAAATATCTGAATATATATTCTATATGAACTGAAAAAGTGTGCCGTAAAAATTGTGGCTTTTGTTGCTATCGGAAATTCCAAATGTATCAGTATTCGAGAAACTCAGGCAGTTATCGATAAACTAGATTAAACTATATCCGAATATGTCTATATTGACTCGGTTGTTTACTGCTGATCGAGAATATTTATAATTTATACGGCTTGAGATGCCCTCTTTGACTATTAAAAAAATTGTCTTTCTTTATCTCTCTCTATCTCTTTTCCTCTCCATCTCGCCAACTCTTTCCCTCTCTATCTTCCCCCCTTACTCACCCTGAACATAGTCGCGACTGTAGAAGGCGATGACATCGTGATTATGTCGATCAAAGTAGCCGCTGCTCTGGCTAATATCGCAGGTGTCGCAATCCTTACAGAACTGCGCCAAGGTGCAAGGATACAGCTGGAATCCGATGGGGGCATACACCTGGAAGCCCTGGATTGTGTTCATGCGCACCCGATTGAGGAAATCGGTGCGAAAGAGCATGCCTGGCGTGGCCAGCAGCACCAGCGATTCTAGTCCCAGTTTGGGCAACGCCAGATCCGCCACAACCAAGCTGAGCAACTGCCTCGGCCCGTACATGGAGGCGTGCAGCAGCCAATCCTCTGGTTTTACGGGCTCACTCATCTGCTGTGGTAGACGTATGGATACCCAGGCAATCCTTGAACCATCTGTCTTGTATTTGGAGGATAAGTCCAGGGCCAGTTTCTTCAGTGTCTTAAAGGGATCATCATCCCCTTTACTGGGCGAATCCAAGCGATACAGAAAGATCTGCAGCAAAAATGAAAGAAGAAGAACATAAATAAGGGAAACTTCAGAATTGCAATTAGCAATTTAGCTACCAGGAGCAGAAAGGTGTTATCCTGATTGTGCATACATATGCGTTCGTATTGGGCCACAAACTCGAGAGCATCTGGCACCTGATGCTCAAACGATGGCACAAGTATGGCGATCCGTGTGCTCTCCGTGACATACGGCGATGGTACGACCTCAACACGTCCCAGTGGTTTGACCACCTCGAAGCTCTTGAGAAGCAATCGCTTAGGCGTTTTGCCCTCATAGAGATTGAGATGCAGCTGATAGTCCATGCCGCGTGTCGCGTCAAATTTACGATAAGCACTGTGCATGCTGTGATATCGCAGTCGGGGATATTTCTCTGCCGCGTACTGTAGCGCTATCTCCAGCACCTTGGCAAAATCGAGGGCCTCGATGCGACTCAGTGCGGCAACAGCATGATCCGCATTTGCATTGGGCAGAAAACTGTGCGTTTCATTCAAAAGCTGCCACGTGAGCATGTCGTGACGCGTCTCCGGCGCACTAGGCGGCGGCACGCCGAGGGGCCAACGGATCTCGAGAATTTTGTTGGAGATGCTGCCGTTCGCAATGCGATACGATTTTTGCTCGAGCGCATAGCCACGCTGCTGCACTAGCTCCAGATGATGCTGCATTAAACCAATTTGTTTATATTAATACATTTTTTTATACTACAAATACTATTTGAATTTCGGTTGTAAATGCAACCCTCCTTACAGCAAACGGTTAACAGTATGCAAATTATTTTCTATTTGAATTTCCCCTGTTAATGTAAAAACTCTTAACAGCAAACGGTAAACAGTATGCATATTATTTACTATTTGAATTTCCGTTGTAAATGCAACTCTTTTGACAGCAAACGGTTAATAGCAATTTTAGCACCCCTTAAAATGGCAAATTAAATCGAATCGAGTACTCACCTTCGAATAATATGCGTGCAGACGATAAAAATCCTCGGGTGTGTGCACGGGATAAACGGTGCTTGCATTTCGAAATGACTCCTCCTTGGCCAGTATGCTGAGATCTTTAAATTGGCGCGATTTCGTATTCAAGGCATAGCTATACTGACGCATACCCTGTGTTCAATCAGATGCCAAAAGGCAAAATTACTAATTAGAATGTTTTTTATTTTCTTTTTTGTGTTTGGTGCCGTCAAATGTACCATAAAATGAATTTCTAATTCAAAAAAATAAATTAATTAAAAATGTATAATGTACATACATACAACATATGTACGACAAATACAGAAAAAATGTGGCAGTGACAGTTGCACCCCAGACCGTGATCCCGTTATGAACATGTGTTTGACAGATCACAGTAAACAATAAACTTCCTTTATTGACGACGAGCAAGCGACTTGCTTTTAGCATCCCATTAAAATCCCAAACTCAACAAAACACAGCAAACGGCATTTTCGCTGCTCCCATTTAAATTTCCGGGAGCAGAGTGGGTAAGGTGAGGAGGCGGGGCTGGGAGTAGCAATAGCAGGGGCTGCATAATTAAATTAACATTGCCATGTTAAGTGTTCGTTAGAAGCGAGTTATGTTTGAAGTTTGACAGACATCAACACGCTCAATCTCCCCTTCCTCTCTCACCAATGTCTTCTCCGTATTCTAGCATGCAGCTTACCATAAAACAATAAATAAATTACAGCGCATTTTTGCACACAGCAAATGCATCTAGTTAATTTGCTGGCGCACATTAATCAATTTAAACGGAGGGAAAAAAGTATATATATATATATACAAGATGCGTTGAAGAAGCCATAGGAACAAAAGTTGTAACGGGACTTTTGAAGTTGACAACAGCAACAAGTTGTGAAGTGTTCAACTGTTAAATACCCTGATCACACATACATATTTATACATATATATATGCTTAACATTGAAGCTAAAGGCAATGAAATCAACACTCCCCACGCAAACACACACGCACATGTGCACATAATAAACAACTAACATACAGCATTTAACGGGGGTCTGGCAGTAGCCGCATAAATATAAAACGCAAATCCAAACAAATGAATAAAATTCATGGAAAAGGCGTGCGTCAAGTTCTAAGCCCTACGTTTCTCGATTTACGAGAATTCGAGCTAAAGCGTGTGCAAAATGAGATTTGGCGCTGTTATAAACAAGAGCAAGAGCGACAGAAAACAGCAACTTTACTTGAACAGTGTTAGTTTCAATGCAAATAAGGAAGCATACTTAGCAGTGGCTCCCAAACAGCGACTCAACGACAGTGCAGTTTAAACTGCAGGAAACCCCCTCCTAACTCGTGCTGCATTTAAGAAATTCTTTGAATTTGCTTGGAAATTAAAAAAACTCTGTGCATCAAGTAGTGGTTGGCTTTGTTGTGGTGTTGCTGCATCTCCTGCTGGTAGCTGACTCCCCCCCCCCCCCCCCCCTATCAACCATAAAAACACACAATGCTTGCCACAAAATGAAAAATTTGAGGTTGCTTTCGTTTTTTTCTATCTCTCTACTTCTCTCTCTCTCTCTCTCTCTTATTAGTCTAGCTCTCTTTAGGCATCATTTTAATTTGTGGTTGCTGCTGTTTTTGCTCTTTTCAGGGTCACTTTTATTATATGAATGAACTGATTTTAGCTTTTATGTTCTTTTTGGGTGTTCGTTCTAATGCGTGCGTGTGTGTGTGTGTGTTTGTCGTACGTCTTTTAAGTTAACTACAAATTGTTTAAATAAATAAAACGGCGTGTGTACCAAAGATCACACGACAAGCAAACGGACAAATTAACTTGCACACACAGACAAGCACATACATTTCTGGCTGCCGCAGACAGCAGTACTACTCACACTGTGAATAGCTGCTGCTGAACAGTGCAGCTGCTGTTGACTGCGTAACTTAACATTGCACTTAAGAGTGTGAATGTCAAACTGCGATTGTGGAACACATTTCCTCTACTGCTGCTCAGTCATCAGGAGCCATGCATTTATTTCATGTAATCTTCGATTTGTGGTATTTCTCACCTGAAACGTGTCCTGACAGCTGGCAACACGGCTTGCGTATTTTACACATCGTCCAATGTTGACACTGTGATCATTTGTGACGCCGATGCGAACACATCGATCCAGATTATTGCGCATCTTGCGGATGACACTGCTGCTGAGCAGGATGCCCGCCTCCAAAGCGCAATAATTGCGATCGGTTAGTCCTTTGCCACCACCCCCGTCAGACGCAGCAGCACCATCCGAAATGTCTTCATTTGACTCATTGGCAGCATTGTCATTGTCATCATTATGATTGGCAGCATTATAGACATTTTGATTATTTCCTTTGGAATCGGCACGAGGACTGCCCATATATAAATCGAAGGTGATGCTCATGTGATAGAGCAGCGTGTTTAGCTTGCGGGCATCCACATACACATTGTCCGGCACTAGCAGAAAATAATCGAAATCGTCCAGATAGTTATCGGCTATGTACTTGATCACATAGAAGGGACGGCGACTCTCGCGGGTATCGGTGAATCCGACGATATTCTTCAGTTGATAGTTCGTCTTCACGCTGTCCGCATTGATGAAGAACTTTATCTTGTTGACCAGGTGGGCGGTGGTCCGATTGAAGGCTGTCGCATAGCTGTTGATGTTCTCCTGTGATGTCATCACACCGATAAATATCTTCTCCCGAATCCCCAGCTCCGATGAGTAATAACGCGGTCGCATCACATTTTTTACCTGCCCAGAAAAAAAAAACAACAGAAACAAAAAATGTGAAATCTGAGTTGCAGCTGAAGCACCTAATCCGAAATCAGATTCAGTTGTGGAATTAGGATTGCTTACATTCAATCATTTTTGTCAGCTTAAGCGTGATAAAAATCAAGTTTGATGGCAAGACAAACCACAATTTTAAAGATACATTTCTCAAGTCAGGCTCGTATACATAGCTTGACATAATATTTATTATATTCTTCAACGCATACCTATTGAACCTTACAGTTTTTTCAAAAACTAATCCGTTATAATATCTCTTAAATCACAGCTATAAATTCTGATGATATTCAACATATATTATTTATACTTACTATATATTATTTACCTACAATAGCCACCACTATCGTATTGCCCGCTCATTGAATTATGTTTCCCAGTAAAAAATATATATATATATATACAACTAACTTTATTCGCATGTGATCATATAAATGTTATGGATCACGTTGAACCCTTAACCCAAAAAAAACCAATCTAGACATAAGCCACGATATTCAGTATAGCTGCCTATTTTTTAAGATTGCCAACTTCCATTTTACGCATTCAAGCGAATGATAACTTATACTTTGTATATGCCAGTTTGAATTAAATATATTCATATTATCATCATTATCATCATCACTTTGAGTACCAACCACTTCAATTGACTAAACGTTCAAGTGACCAAACGTGCAGTGGTTTGCTGCCTGTCGGACTAGATTATTTGAATGGGCTCAAAATACTTATGGACAACTATAGTTTTCCTTAATTCATATTTCTACCAGCATACAAAAGCAATGGAACTGACAGAGAGAGAACTCGGCAGGAGCTCGCCGCTGATATACTTTATAAAAACATGTGCGCATTTTTCAACATATTGATTCAAATATTTAAGATAGGCGGCGAGCTCCTGCCGAGCTCTCTCGACTCTCCCTCTCTCTATATATATATATGCGCAAATGTAATACATGTTTCTTGTTGTTAGGTAATTTTGATTTGTCAACTATGTGAGTGCCATAATTTAATGAATAAATAATAAAATGAACTTAATCTGCTTATGGCAAAGTTTCCATTTCACATTGAATTAAATTGAAAAATATATCTAAAAAATTATGCTTGTATTACAGATATAAATCACATACGTTTGCACAGCAGCAGTAAACCATTTTACAACTAAGTCAGCAACGGACTACTTTAAAGCATTTAATTTCGGTTCAATGTAAGACTAAGTCATCTTTGGTTTGGTTGAGACTTTGAAGTATTCCCGCTTTGTTTTGTTTGGATCGTCGTTGGCAGTTAAGTGATATTATATTTTATTTGATGAACTGACCGACTGTGTGAGTACTTCGAGTACCTTTTAATTGTCCACTTTTTATGGGCGTCGTAAATCCGACGGCCTTAGCTCAAGATCGCAGTAATACACATACATTTATACAATGAGTATGTTTTTTTTTTTTGTTGATTAACGTTTACGTCAGATTCGAAATACACCTGTTTGACCCTTGCACAGCAATCGTGTCGCTTAATGCTAGCCAAAGTTAGCTGCTAACTGTCAGTTAGTATTAGTCTAATCGGTTTTAGACTAGCGTTGAAACAGACAACAATTAGCGCTGATTGCTGAAAATAATATACTATTTAGTGCCGACAGAAAGAGCCGGAGAAGAGCGACGGGGATATACCCTATGTCAAACAAAACAAATGCTTACATTTGATAGCAACAGACAGAAATCTTCTAATTATTTTTAAATTTAAATATTTAAATTTGTTTTTTATTGCAGTTTTACTTTTCTATTTTTTTAAATTAACGACAACGAAGGTATTAAAAAAATAGTGAGATTCCTGCAGTCTGGCCTGCGGAATACTCTGTTGCCAGATATAGGTATTGTCGATTTTTATGCCGATCTTTCAAGAACATGTTTGCGGATTCTTGCCGATGATTTTGTTGATTTTAGCTTAACGATGTTATTTCACATCCCCAATTGATATAGCCAAACTTTGTCTACGTATAAATATTAAAACTTTTAAGATCCTGGTTTTCACAAAACCAATATACTCTTTAACCTTCGATGACAGAGTATAAGAAATATACTTAAAGTTTGAAACTTTGACAAATAAGATAAGAATTGGAAGTTAATGGCTGCTTGATATTCTTATATTATATATATAAATTCAATTCGTTGACTCTAGCAAAAAAGATGTTTGAATGATAGATTTGGTCGAGGGGTGTGGCAAGGCGTTGATCAAGATAAGACTAGTCAAATGTTCGCTCGCATTAACACAGGGTATCAGGTTCACTGTTCACATTTTGTGTTGGGATATTAATTGAATTATTATTAGCTAACGAGTCAGCGACATGGCCAATGCACCCATTAAAATCAAATCTTCCCCTTCCCTTCACCATCCTGTCCTATTCCAAAACAAATTCATATGCAAAAGCCAAATGACCTTGTGCTTAAATTACGGGCACCTCATTCCACACGAGCTAAAAATTGAAGCCACATCCACAACCACATCCACATCGACATCGACATCCATATCGACACCACAGGTACGCAATTAATTGTGTAAATATCTAAGCACAAACAGCAAACAGAAAACAGGTAAACATATTTTCCCGACTTGCAGAACAAACAACAAGAGAACAGTTATCTTAATCACATCGCACACTATATACCCTATATGGAAATCCATATGATAAAAAAATAAGAAAGTTTTTCTTCTTGTTCGAAATTTTTAAATATAAGAAAACATAACAGATAACTTAAATGTGTATATATATGTATATATATATATATATATATATTCTTCATTGCAAAACTTCACGATATTATTATTATACCTCCTTCTCTGTAAGAGTATATGCAAAATGAAAATTATATTGACCATATATTCTCTTAACGCTAGGGTTAATGAAAATATTTTCCTGAATAAGTCTGTTTTGCGTTTGGGAAGGAAGGCGACTGGAACGGGGGTGTGGGGAAGTGAAATTGATGCATGACGTATACAAATTCCACAAATTTAAAAACAGAAAGCAATAATTCATCGTACGATTCACAAAATGTATTTGCTTTGGCGTTTAACAATTTTGCTTGAATTATGGGTGCTCGGAATAAATGGAAAGCAAATACAAACATTTTTGGAGCAGTGTACAGTGATGAGTCAGCAAACAATCCCAACTAACTAACTACATACATAACACAAAAAATTCGCATAAGGAGCACAGTTGTCCGTCAAGCCACTCAAAACTCTTTGATATGAATTACACCCAAGCGGCTGCTACCGTCAAACCAACTCGTTCTAATCAATCAATCAGTATTTTAAATCCTTTAACATATAACTCAAAACTTTTTGTTGATAAGGCGCATGAACTTTGACAAGGGCTCCAATAAAGAAACCGGGTTGTTAAACACACACTTGCAGATAATAGTTTGTTCAACACGAAAGAAGTTTTTTCTTAATGAAATGCTCTAATTCGCTCAAAATATTGGAAAGCTATATCTTTACAATAGTTTTTTTTATATTGCTATCGGAAATCGATTTGTATCGATTTTCGCGGAACGGTTGTTGGCATTGATATAATGAAATATAAGAATAAAGTGGATTCTTACCAATGCGATTAATTGCCAATCATAATTAAAAAATTTTGCTCCTATGTGGCACACGTGGATGTGAGAGTTTTAATTCGTTAATTGGTGGAATCTTTTTAGTGGACCTCGATAACAGCGAAAGAGATTAAAAACAACCTTGTGACGTAACAGCAGTCAACGGGAGTAAAAAAAATCTATTCCAAAAAGATAGAGAGTGTTAGAGAACGACTACGGGATACCCAGTGACCAATTCTTTAACTAAGGATACTTCATCGTATTATTAAAAAAGTCAATTTCTAAAATTGTGGCTTTCTGAAAATATTTAAAAAAAAAATTAAACCGTGTTTTTTTTTGGAATCAGGGTTTGTATTTCTAATAGAAAATGTTTTTGAATAAAAATATAAAAGAATACCAAAATTTTGGGATTGTTCGATTAGAATTTGTATTTGCTATGTTTATAAAAATGTTTTCTTATAATTAGAAATTATTTGTAGAATTTTTGTAGACTTAACCCTCGATTCTTCAAAGTTTGTATTGTGTATACAGGGTATACAAATACTCGTAATATTTGATCATGTTTCACTTGATAGTTGCAAAACTGTTGGCAACATTTGCTACTCATTCAGTAAGTAACGTTATCAGCCAGCTGCTTTATCAGCGAGAAAGAAGCCAATAGCCACAACAACAATAACAATAACAGAGAAAACCCAGCAACAAGAACGACAATATTCCAATTTCAATATGCCACAAATTTAATGAAACATAGATATTGAATTATGTTTACTGGTTTGTGCGCGGTTTGCTGTTGAATTTCCAATTGGATGACTGTCGTCCAGGTGGAGCTGCATAGAAAATTGACTTGGCTGATGATGATTCCAAATTGGAATTTGTTTACGGCTCGCATTATCAATTATCAATGTTGTTAATTTGGATATATTAAAAAAAAACCAGCTATAAATAGTTTTTAAAAATAAGAAAAATCACGAAAAGACTTTACTTTTAATAATTATTATACAAAAAAACTTTCGTTTTAAGCACTCATCTGAAAGTATAAATGTTTACACAATTATGGGTGCTGAATGAATTGAATTACTGAATACATTCGAATAGTGTGAATCATGCAGATGACATGGCAAATAATTGATTTGCTTGCAGTTCAAATTGGTGTGTAATTTGAGATTGGGTACACATTTTATTTGTTTTAATTTGCATGTGAACCATTCAAAACTGCAGCTAGATGTCAGCTTCATAGGAGCTGGGAAATACGTTCTTGAGGGGGGGGTGTCTTTAGTCATTAGAAATTGGATTAATGAAATGATTTCACTTAAGCGAAGCCATCCCGATTGATCTAATCAAAGCTGAGTTAGTTAAGCTGAGTCAATGTTTTGCCATAATAAAAACAAACAAATATATAAACACGTAATTTAAGTAATCATAATTGAATAAAGTAATTCGAGCTAATTGTTTATATTTTTATTTTATTTACACAATTTAATAAATATTCATTTAGTAATGAATTTCTTAATAAAAAATATTTCTAAAAATAACATAATTTTTCGATTTTGCAACAACGCTTCCTCAATCGGGCCCAAAAGAGGAGCAGATTCAAACATTTCCGCATAGTTTCGCGTGGAAAATGCCTGCTAAATTCGCGGAATTGATTCCGAGTAAGTCGAGTGCAAATAAGTAGGCATAATATTAGGTAATAAATCGCTTTGAAGAACACCCAAGAGCTATATAAATTATAGAATACAGTTCGTGTACGTGTGTTACAGATAGATAAGTATAAACTTGTTTATAGAATGATATATATTGCATGCTGTCTCAATCTCAATCTCTGCTCGTTTTCAATCGGGCTCAAGAGCCAAGTGTGTATGAATTGTGCATTGGATTTGACAAATCTTAATTGAAAGTCGTGCGCAGGCGGTGCTTTACACATATGTACAGATGTATATATATATATATATACACTCATATATATATATATATGTGTGTGTGTGTGTGTATTTGCTACAGATCGGTGGTGCTATAGCTGTGACTGTTGTGGATCGTTGAATAGCCGCTGGGTCGACTCAGTCTCGCGCTCATGACAATTAATTGAGATCGTCATTGTGGACTTCTATATAGATATATTTTCCAACATATATAAATATATATATATACATACACATGCACACCTATATCTAAAACTATGTGTAGATATGTGGGCCTTAAGCCGGATATGCGACGCGCTTTTCAATTAAGGCAGCAGCAGCAACAGCAACAACAAAAGACAACTTGCAGCATCTGGGTGAACAATGTAAATCAAAAGAGCATCATTCAAGTCTTTATTTATATATAAATATATATGGTATATCAAATCTGAGAAGTCTGTCATTTTGCGAGAAGATCAATTAATTACTAACAGATGAGTGAGAGCGGCAAGCTAAGCCAAGCAAAATTTATAAAGTTATGATAAACATTTAAAAAGAATGGCAACGATATGCGCAAGGTATTTATGGCAATCAGCTAGTTAGCATTTGCCAGCTAAAGATGTCTTTAATAACAATAATCATAAATATATAATATAATCAATAACAATAAATGTGGTTAATAAACGAAAGAAAATTGCCTCAGTGAAAATGATGTCGATACAAGCTGTGCAGCCATAATTTATTTTAACTTTAATAGCATCATAAAAAAATATAACAGCAGATTTCAGACAGTTGTAGATTCGCATTAATCAGTTTCTATACTCGCAGTTAGAAAATGTCAAGTTCAATATATTCCTTATTAAAACACATTTATCATGATGTATACGAATTAATTATTGCTCTATTACCGATCAATTCAGCTCTCTAATTGATAAGTTTACCCTAATCATATAGAATACATAATATGATTTGGATATTTCGAATGTATGCCAGTCAACATTGTATTCTTCTTTTTAATTAAATCCTTTTTGAAAATACTTACTAATATTACTAATATTAGTTATTGCTCTATTGCCGAACGATCTGATCGCCACAAGGTTTACTTCAATGGGTGTTCACTAATTGATAAGTCGGTTTATTTATAGAGTAACTGCGACACTGATAAGTAATAATTGTTGTAAATTAATGTGTCGAAAATAGAAATTTATATATTTATATATATCACTTATTCACTTGGTTACCGCATTGTGAACTCCAGCCGAGATCATATATTTGTCAAACAAATAATCCCCAAGATCGGTCTGGGCCCGTTCCAATTGTCGTATATAATCGGCTAGAATCTTCTGGCCGTCGACCTGCTCCTGCAGAAAGTTCGCCTCAATGAAATCGCACAGATTCGGATCGTTCTGTTCGCTGGCCAACGCGTGCACCTCCAACAGATGCTGATTCACCTCCAGCTCCATGTTGAGGGCATGCTTCAGGGCCGTCAAAGTATCGGGAAATTTGGGCAACGGTTCTGGTACACTGCTCAAAAGAATGGAGCCACCCCGCTTATTCATGTACTTCATAAGCTTCTCAGCATGTTGACGCTCCTCGGCGCTGGCCTGCAAAAAGAATCCATGGACGCCCGGTGAACTGACATCGGCCCGATCAAAATGAAAGGCCTATCGATGGATATAGGGTAATATGTATCTTTTCGATTTATATGATCTCTGGTTTCTTACCATAGCCAAATATTGATGGCACGCCTTAAGCTCCATATTGATCTGTGCGTTGAGCTTCTCTTCACAACATTTGGCGAAGTTCTGGCGCATTATCTGGCACAGACGACGTATTATTACAAGCGGAAAACCAACTAACATTTTTATGTTGCAACTAAAGCCGAAAATGTTTATAAAACTACAATACAATTTTCTCTAGGTATAAATCAAACCCAAAATTTTTTTTTCTAGGGAAAAATCAAAGGATTTATTCCGAATTATGACTACCCAGTTACTAGTCCCAAAAATAATATATTTAAATAAACACCTCAAAAATTCTACTCTTGATTTTCGAAAGGTTTTGCAAAGAGATAAAGATCTGACTCAAAGTTATGTTGGTTAAAAAACGTGGTTTCCACTGAGTATTTCTGATTATGGAGAAGCCGTGCAAAGCACAAGTTTTTCGCTGTTTCGTTTGTGGGGGTCACAGGTTCAAAGTGCGCTGTCCACAATGTGATTTCACTTTTAATTTTTTACTCATTTTTTTTGTCAGCAAAGCACTTAGGCAGTGTGGACACACGCACACACACACACATGAAAAAATATATATGTATGTATACGCATACAGTTCAGGTCAAAATAATAGTATAGAGGGTTATAATTCTTATATAACCTATTCGATTTCTTGCAATAAATCTCTCCTATATTTCGGGGCAGCTTTAGTTTATTCCATTTTTAAAAAACATTTCAAATAAGACTATCATTTTATGCTGACTAATGATTTAAAATATTCATACAAATCGTAGATTGTAATCTTGTCGAATTTTGGGAAATGCAAGGCACGACTCATTCTATTATTTTACTGTCAAATAAAGAAGGAGTTATCGGATGAATTTAAATTTGATATAAATGCGGAAAAATAATCTCGAAAAAAAACTCAAATATGATTCATGGTTCAAAATGGTTTTTTATTTCTCGTACTACTATAAACTTGACCGCAATGGTGTGTACATATTTGTATATGTGTGCTTAGGCAACAGTGCGTTGAGTAAACTCAAGTTATTGTCAGTTACTTGTATTAAGTAAATGGAAAACGACTTTTTGCTCAGGTTTAGATTTTTATTTTTGGGTTTTTTCCTTGTGCGAACGAGTTTTGAATATTATCTTTCCCTCGTGCCACGCACGTACATTAAAGTAACAATAATAATAATAATCATAATAAAACACACACAAACAGTGGCCCATTAAATCATAATCATTATTTTGAAGACGAACGAAACGCAATACGTTAATATGTTCCTGGCAAACTTAAAACGCTTATCTAGGTAAATGATTTAATATTGTATTATTTTACACAATAAATTTTGGAAAGAAACTCTTTAAACAAACTAGAATATATTGATTTCATAACTTAAGATATTATTGTTATTGCTTTATAATCAATTCTGTCTGAAAACAATTGCGCATTATTAGAGTTGGTATTACTGAATTTCCCAAATAAAGTTTCGATAATGTGTATTAACTTAATAAATTTGAATCTTTTTTGCGCTTTACTTGCTTAATGAAAATGCAAGCGTTTGCATTGTTAACGAAAAAAAAGAATAATCAAAAAAAGCCAAGAAAATATATAAATAAATTAATAAGTGCAAATTCAACAAATGGTGTCAGTCGTAATCTAAATTCTAGATTTGGGGAACATGTTGGAAAAGGTTATCGATTTCCCAGCCCCTCCTTGACGAATTTTTATATATATTTCAGAGATTACAAGTCTTCAGTTTCAAGAAAAGCCAATGTACTCATTCCACCTGCGGTAGCAATACATAAAACAGATTAACGTTTTTATGTTTAGACATATACAGAATGTTTAATCGTTCTTCGTTTGATTTTGTCATGTATTCACGTATTCAATTCAATAAATTTCGCTGCGTCCGATTTATAACGGTATAAGTATGTACATATATATATATACATATACATATAAATAAATACGTAAGGCAAGTATCAGCTATCGTTATTTTCTCGGCTTTGGTTTATAATTAAAATGCGTTTATTTACTTAAATGTAATTTATGCGCGCGCCAGTAAAATTTTTGTTGATCGCATGTTATTTTGTATTTACTTTTTTCATTTCATGCTGTTGTTGCTGATCAAATTTTATGCAAGCAACGCTGAAATTGGCGCTCAATGTTAATATTGCCAAAAATGTAACTGCTATCGTGTAACATACAGGTGCAAGGGAGGCAGTCACAGACAGCAGTATTAACAGTACATGCACTACATGAATGTCCAACTTTTGCTACTGCTGCTGCGCGCCGGGTGTTAATTGTCGTCTAATTTTTTTTTCCAAAATAAGCAACTGCAAAAGTAGCTGGTTAGGGTTTTTTGTGTTTTGTTTTTCTTTCATGATTAGCTGAACGTTTGCCGCATTAATAAAGGCGCTGATAACAGCAATTGAATTGAGCCGAATTAAATGAAAAGTGACGTCTGCGCTGACGCTCTTGCTTATGTATTCATGTGTGTATTGTATATTTAATACCTGAACAAGGGGAAGACGAAGTGCGCAGGCGAATGCGATAAGCAAGAAGGTCAATAAATTGCTTGATATAATGCGCCATGTGCACAGTATAAATACAAGTAAACACATACACACACACACATCCATATATGCGTTGCTCATGTTTGTACCAGTATATGTTTCTCATAGGACTCATCTTTGCACTTTTCGCAATTGGCTCGTTCTGATTGCCGCACGGACCACGTGCACAATGTGTATCGATTTTGAGAAAGAGAGAGAGAGAGAGAGAGTAAGATGACTTACCGGCTTTTTAGCCGCCAGCGGCTTGTTGATCAAATTCAAATGTGGCTCAAAATCCTGGCCAAATCGTTCGATGAGTAAATTTTCGGCTGCCTCCTGTGGGCATTCCTCCTGCTGGACCAGCTCCCAAATATTCTGCGGTATATAGCAGCTAAGCACCAGGCCAAGCAACAGACCAATCACAAAATAATGATTGCGACTCAACGCGGACGGTCTACGCATTTTTCCTGTTTACACATACACATGCACATGTACACACACATATATATAATTATATATATATATGGATGGGTGTAGGATGCTGTTGTTAAGAGGACATTTTTTTGTTGTACGCACTGCTACTGCTGCTGCATCTTTTACCCGTACTTCTTGCTTGGATCTTTTTCAGTTTTTTTTTTTTTGGCGAAGGTGATAAGCAAAAAAAAAGAGAAAGAGTGTTCGGAAGAAAGAACTCAAACAAGTGCTCTGTGAGTGTGCCGGCTAATTTTGGCAACTGTTGCTGCTTTACAGCACACGCACTTTCGATCTGTTATTGTTGCTGTTGCTGTCGACCAAGCCGTTCTTTGCTTTGGCGCTCTTTTACTACTAATTCAGAGGCAAGTAGGCAACAAGGCACCGTTTCACACACACTCACTCACACACGGACATGTACACGCACTCACTAGCACCGCACTGCACGCACACACACACACATCTAATATTCGTTGCGAGTCGCTTGAATGCTACGAAATATTAAACACAAAAAAAAGATGAACAAGCGCAAACAAGCGCCGACTGGCCGCCGCACACTGCGTAACGTAAAAAATGGGATCTTACTATCTTCATTCGGTTTTGCACTTCGAGCAGAGGTTTTCTGCTGTTAGGGCGCTGTAACGATTAACAGTTTACTGTCTGTACTTGCCAAAGGTCTGTTAATTGACCGTTGCTATGAACTAGTATGCTGATCAGAGATCGTGCAAGCAAAAAAAAAAAAAACCGCGCAAACAAAAGAAATTTTTATAAATTTTAATTTGTTAAATGTTATGTAATGTTTATCATTAACTAATATGCTATTTCTTGTGTGTCGAATTTGCAATAGAGTCTCATTCATTTGTTTTGCACGCCAAGTGGTTATTCTGCGTACTTGTCTTATGTTAAAATTGAGCTATGCTAATAGAATGTTACTTTTGACAAGAGCTTTTTCCTGCGTTCATGATCAATGAATAAGATTACAACTGCAAATAGTTATGCATTTCTTGTGACGTCGATCTAGACATACAGTTGTTTGTTGTGAATAGTAAATATCGATATTGCAACTATCACCATCATATTTTACATCACTTATATTTTAAATTTATTTACGCAAACAAGATAACACGTCTGAAATTCAACTATGAAATTTGCACATATACAAACATTTGTTGTCTAGTGTGACGTAAGAGATGCACATAAGATACTATGTTAACGTGGAGCTGTCCAAATTGCGTTTCTCATTTTGCGTTGCTCATATTGCGTTAGCATTAACATTAACGTTAACTTTGTTTATATCCGCCGCACGCATTTGCCGAAAAGTTTAAAACAAATTGACATGGCTGTGGTTGTGCTTGACAATGGTGCCTACACAGCCAAAGTGGGACTGGCAACGCAGGACGAGCCCAAAGTGGTGCCCAATTGCATTATGAAGGCGAAAAGTGAACGCCGACGGGCATTTGTCGGCAATCAAATTGATGAATGCCGCGACACCTCAGCACTTTTTTACATCCTCGCATTTCAGCGTGGATATTTGCTGAACTGGGACACCCAAAAGACCGTTTGGGATTACATATTCAGCAAGGATGGTATCGGCTGTTCGCTGGAGAATCGCACCATTGTTATCACCGAACCGCAAATGAATTTCCAAAGCGTTCAGGAGGCGATGCTCGAGATGCTGTTCGAGGAATATCGGATTGGTGGCATGTACAAGGCGACAGCTGCCGATTTGGCTGCTTTTAACTATGTGGCGGACAGCGAGGAGCGGACGACAATGCAATCGCTCAACTGCATCGTCATCGATGTTGGCTACAGTTTCACCCACATTGTGCCATTCGTTTTGGGCCGAAGAGTGCTCCAAGCGATACGAAGGATTGATATTGGTGGCAAAGCGTTAACGAATCATCTGAAGGAGCTCATATCGTATCGCCAGCTAAATGTGATGGACGAGAGCCATGTTGTCAATCAGATCAAAGAGGATGTCTGCTACGTGGCAGAGGATTTCAAGGATGCGATGAGTGTGCATCAGAGCGAACAGCGGCGCAAGGAAGTCGCCATAGAATATGTGCTGCCCGATTTTACGACCGTAAAGCGCGGTTATGTCCGTGTGCCCGGCCAGCCGCGTTACGATGAGGACCAGCAGCAGATGGTGCCATTGTGTAATGAACGCTTTACGGTTCCAGAGTTGCTCTTCAATCCCTCGGACATTGGCATTAGCCAGGTGGGCATACCGGAGGCAGTTGCCGATGCGCTCCAAGCGTGTCCCTGGGAGGCCCATCGGGACCTGCTGCTCAACATCTTGATTGTTGGCGGAAGTGCACAGTTTCCCGGCTTTCTGCCGCGTCTAAAGCGAGATTTGCGCGCCCTTGTGCCCGACGATATGGAGGTGTCCCTCATCTGTCCCGAGGATCCGGTGCGATATGCCTGGTACGGTGGACGCGAGGTCGCCACCAGTCCCAACTTTGAGGATTTCATTTACTCGCGCTACGATTACGAGGAATTTGGCATCCATGGTCTGCAGCAGCGCTAAGTCCTTATAAAGCCACATAATTTAGCTCATTAATAATTATTATTTGATTTTTTTTGTAGTTTTAGTTATCTATAAGTGTGTATGTACGAATCTATCGGAAAACGGACATATCCATCCTTTCCGATAGTCAAGCAGCAATAAACGTTTATAATGTCAGCAGTAGTCCATGGGGCAGAGGAAGGGAGGGACACGCATGCTGTACAATATCCACACAGCCCACACAATAGCGAGCGGGCTCGGATAATGGAAGTATTGTCTGTTAACTTGCTGCCAAATATATCGCAGTCGATCGCCACCTCAGCTTATAGCTAGCCGGCAGGGCGAAATATAGGTAAATTGTACCAATATATGAATAACACAGCTAAAATAGGAATAATCTGAGTTGTCAATAAAGTGACTTCAGAATATTAATTTGAATAACAATGTTAGTTTTGCAAACAAAAGACATTCGATTTAGCTTAAAGTTTGATCTTTGCTTCGATTCTATATATTTGAACTATATATATTTATACATACAGTAGTTGTATTTGTAATTTGAACGATAAACCTAAGAACATGCACATAGTCAAGTTGAAGTCATTCGACTATAGATCAATTCGCTATTTAATTGTACAACTAAAATTAAACTACTGCAAAACAAACTTAAGCATATTTGTTTATTCTTTGAGAGCACAATTGGCTTGAGTTGCCATTGTAGCTTTAACAATTATTTGAGGAGCACCTTAGCAAATGATTTTTGTGTGCAGATGCTTTTCGCAAATAACAAATGAAAAAGTTAGAGAAGAAACAGCAACGATATTGTAATCTCTAAATTAACTTAAGATAATTTAGATGTTGATGCGAGGCGGGTGCGGTGCTGTAGAGTATCGATACATAGAGAGATCTCTCCGTATATACTCTACATGCTGAAGGATTCGCCGCATCCACAGGTGCCCTTAATGTTCGGATTGTTAAAGACAAACTCGCTGGACAGCTTCGATTCCACAAAGTCCATTTCGGTGCCTGTAAAAAGGAAAAATGAGGTTGAATATGATAATAACTCTTGTGATTCGAGCTGAATGCATTGACTATATTAATTTGATATAATTTGTTATATGTTGCCTTACCCAGCAAAGACAGTTGCGCCTTCTTATCGATGAAGACCTTGACGCCATCCTGGAGCACTTCCTCATCCAGTTTATCTGAAGCAACACAGAACAATGATTATTTAATCGAAATACGTAATACATATACTCAATATAGAATTTTCATACCTTTAGTGCTGGCATAATTTAGTGTGTAGGAGAGTCCGTTACAGCCACGCTGGCGAACACCAACTTTGAGACCGATCTGAAGAACAAATTCAGTAATTAACAAATATATAATAATTCATATATATATATATATCCAGAATAAACTTACCACATCTGGCTTGTCGTGCAGAAGCGATTTGATTCTTTGTACCGCAGCTGGAGTCTGCAATAAAAACAAAACAACAAAAAGACATGAAGCATTAAATGTAAACAACAATATTTTGATTAGGCAAGGGCCGCTTTTGCATTTGACTGTTACTTCATCAGCCTTGTATTTCATCACACGAATGCTTACCAGTGTCAGTGCGGCCCGCGTTGGTATTAATTTACGTCCTGTAACCGCGCGTACCGTTGCTATTGCCACAACACGTGTTGCCATTTTTGGTTCTAGATTTATATAATTTGTTTTTGCTAATATTTTCAACAAATTTAATGCTTTTCGAAAAGTGTTAATAAGCCGTCTGAATGTGTCTGTGTTGGAAAACAATGACACTTATCGATATAGCTATCGTATTAACTATCGATTCTATCTTGGTATTTCACCACGCATATTGTAAAATCATTATTGATACAAAATTAAAAGATAAAAGATTTCATATGTGCTATATAAATTCAAATTCGATATTTCTTAAGCTTCCAATTTACAATGAACGTTGAAAATATTCATGTAAGTTTTTTAAGCAATAAATGTTATTGTATAATACTATCGATATATTTATTTGGTGAACATTGTCCGTTTCATATTTATTGTTTATTAAAGACGTATAGGCGCGATGAGCACCTTAAAATTTATGTACAAACGCATTTTAGCACCAGCCACACGAGCGCTCTACAATGGTAACAAACAAACCCAGCGTCCGTTCCATTTGGTAGCCATATCAACAAATCCACACAATAACACACACAACACGTGCCTGCAGCGCAGGAAATTCAGCGAGCAAGCAGATGCGGTAACTAAAAAAACGAAGTGGATCTTAATCAGAAATTTACTAAATTCTCTTTTTCTTCCTTTCAGCAAGATGGGGCCAATCGTGTGATCAGCAAAAGCATACCTCTGGCGGAGTTGCAGACGAAAATACAATTGATCTACACATGCAAAGTGTGTCAGACACGGAATATGGAGACCATATCTAAGATTGCCTACAACAAAGGAGTTGTTATCGTCACCTGCAAGGGCTGTGAGAATAATCATCTGATTGCCGACAATCTCAACTGGTTTACAGATCTTAACGGCAAGCGCAACATCGAACAAATACTCGCCGAAAGGGGAGAACAAGTTGTGAAAATTGTTAGTGAAAAGCATGAATATCTGCCTAAAGATTAAAACATAATATAACAAATACAAATTTATTAGAAAGAAAGTAATTAAAGCATTGCTATAACAATAGTGTTAGGGCGCCATTAACGATTCTACAGCAAAAATTGCTCTTCTACTTTTAAAAACTGAAGTTGTAGCTTACTGCATAGTGTTATCTATTTAGATAGTTTTGTATTAGCTATAAGCATAAGCAACTTTTTTATGTGCAATGGAACTTTACATTTTGTAAGCGAACATTAGCTTAAGGCTGCACTTGGGCGCCATATGTCGCCTATTTAACTATGCAACAAGTAAAAATGAATCCAAGAGCAAAAATTGCATATCTGCTTTTTAAAAACTGAATTTGTATTTTCGTTGTTTATGTAATTTGGTTTTTTTTTAGCTATAAATATAGGCGACCTTATTGAGTAGTTGCATCAGTCGATCCTGGAGCGGCACAGGAAGCGTTTGGAGCTGCTGATAAAATTGGCTTCTGCACGGCGATTTGGGCGCGAGCAGCAAATGCGTCAAGTATAAAATCTCGTCCAGCGGCAGGGATGCAAGTGGCGCCTCTGGTGCACATTGCATGTCATCCAGCTGCAAATGGGGCAAATGTTGTATCCAATAGCCGTGCAAATAGCTGCCCAAAGCGCCAGCGAAGCGTCCGTGGAGCAACCAGCAAAAGAAACGGGACAAATTTGATCCGCTGCTAGAAAAAGCAACAAACTGATAAATGTTGTGCACAAAACTGGAGCAGGCAGTGTCCTCCACCTCCACCTGCACCTCGACGAGCATATCACAGATCATGTGGCGCAGCAGATAGCAGCGTGTGTAGAGAATGCTCTCTTTGCTCTCCCGGAATAAATGCAGCCATAAGTCCGAGTAGATTACTTTCATGGCACGCTTCAGCGCTATTTTGATGTGATCCACGGTGGCTAGGCGAAAGATGCGTCTCACCAGTTGATGCATTTGCAGCACATTGATGTTGAGCTCCATGGCGGGGACATTTAGCCGACTGTGCTCCTTTTCCCTACCTAACTCGAACCAATCCAAATCCTTGATGATGTCCCATGTTGGCTGGAGTTCGGCGTACGCTTTGTGCATTTGATAAAGAAGCGGCGCAAGTGTGTGACCATTGCGTGTACCATTAATAATATTGGCGCACATCGCCCGAATGCACTGCCTCCGATCCATATCGTAATATTGTCTAATAAGCGCATGTGCTTGAGTGGATTGGAGGAGCACTGCTTCCACTAGCTGATCGCCCAGCTGCGCATAGCATTCGTGTAGATATAATGTGGCTTTGAACATGCACTCCACATCTAGATAATTGAGTTCCAGCTGCTCCTGCTCCTCCTCCTGGCCCATCATCTGTTCTTTGCAATCCAAGAGCCAGGCGATCAATTTGGCGGAATGCATTGCCGCTAGTTCCAGAGTTAGGTCATCATCCACGCACAGCTCATTTCGTATGTACGCATCCATGGATTACATTAATTTGTAATCAAATCCTATTTACATTTTATTGTTATTAGATTAATAAGGCATTTTGAATGGAGTCCTCTGGCAATTGACATATCTGTTAATTCGATAAGTCTGCGCTGTTAGTTGACTATTTGTCATCGATATGTCTGTTAATTGTCAATGATTAACGAAGCGCTGCACTTTGATTAAAGATCTCTGGTAATTAGCAGCGCTGTTAATACGATCGGTCAACGCTGTTAGTTGACTATTTGTAAACGATGTGTCTCATCAGCTCTCGATTATTTTGCGAAGCGGTGCCAGTTAGTTGCCCGACACATTGCCATGCCGCCCATCTGGCAGCTTTGGATATTTAGAATTAAAAAAAATTTCTCTACCAACCGCCGATATTGATAATGCAACCAGTGTGAATGCTCTTTAAATTTTATTTTAATATATATACGTATATATACACCATATGTGTATTAATATACATAAAACACATATATACACATAAAATATATATATGTGTAGTCGATGAGTTTACTCATCTCTGCAATTCTCACATTCTTAAAAAGATAAACATAAAATGCATAACATAGACTTATAGTTACATCAAATACCTTGCCTTTCTTCAATTACTTCATTTTTTTCATTTCCATTTTCGTAATGTTTTTTACTTTTATTTTTAATTTTATACATAAACCAATTTTGAAGCGTAATGTACACGTTATGCATTTTTCTTTGCTTCGCATATGTATGTACGTATGCTTGACTTAAGAAAATAAAAATATTTTAATATTTAATTTATAATTTTTTTTTCGTGTAGTAATAATATTTTTCTTTCAAAAATAGTTGCCAACAAATAATGATAGAATTCAGAAAACAGCATTTGAGTACGTTGTTTATTGACTGATGATATAGTGCCCTCCATTAGGTTTTTTTTATTTATTTATGTTTCTTTCTATACTGATAATTTTTTTCACAGTTTTTCCGATTTGCTTTACCCTCAATTTTGAAAATTTATGAAAATATACATATATTATGAAAATATACATATATATATATATATGCGCGCGAAAAATTAATAATTAATTCAACATTTTTTTTGTATTATATATATATATATATACTATTTAACTATATGTACTGTGTTATGTTGTCGCTGTTGTTGCTATCGCACATTTCTTGTGGCTGTTCTGTATTCATTATTTTCTTTGCAGTTATGAATTTGCTGTGTGTTTGCGTGAGTGTGTTAAGTGTTGTGTGTATATGCGTGTGTATTGGAATTTTGGGTTATTTTTTTTGGGACGGCACGGCTTTTAGGCAAAGCCAAAACCCTCGCAGCACTCATGTATGGCCTTCTGCAAACAGCTACGCAATTTATCATACGACTTATACATAGGCAGATCCAATTGATTGAAACTGAGGAAGAAGAATATTCATCATTAATATGTATAATATGTATATATATATATATATGATTATAAATTTCATTTGTGATTCGATGTAATTACCAGGTATGTGCGCATGGCAAGCGATCTGTGGAGCGATCGTCGCGATGTATTTGGAACTTTTGTATGCCATTCATGCCCTCCAGGGAGCCGAAGCCCTGCAACGGTACCTTCGAGGTGCCAGTGACAAACTCTATGAATTTCGCACGATCCTCTTGATCGAAGCTGCGCAATGCGCGCCAAAACCATTGAATCTGCAAGACAAGACATTATAGTTATATAAATAAGATATTGTTATAAGATATATTGACGCTATTCGACGACGCACCTGTGCCGATTTTGATGTGTACTTGTGGTACTCGGTGTTTGCTTTTAGATCTTGAATATCAATATCCGGAAAGCCGGATATTAGAAGCTCCAGTTCCTGTTCGTTAAATATCGATATTAAATGCTTTGGAATTATATCATAGAAGCCTTCAAGGAATGCGTCCAATCTGAAAGAGAGAAAGAGAAAAATGGACAAAGTTAAAATTAATCAGTCTAAAATGAAATCTCGAATTCACAACAACTTACTGCTGACGTATCGAGCCGCTCATCTTTAGCTGGCAAACGAGCTGAACATATTCAAATTTATTTTCCTCGGTGACAGGCACATCGCGCCCATTTGGCTTGAGATCGCGGATTTGTGTGACGCCAAACTCTTGGACCTCTGTCGAGAAGGTTAACTCATAGCCGAGCGTCGATATATCGTTCTTCATCAGATAGTCGAGACCTTTGTAGAATTCATAATCCTGTGATTCCATATCCGTATGCTTCACCTGTTTGCCCAGTATGTGTTTGTAAAACGAGCGTGTGAAGTAGCATTCCAACAGCTTATTATCATGCACGGCCTTGGCTGTTTGATAGAGATAGCGATATGAATTAGACAGAGACAGAAACAGAAATAGCATCTCTATTTGGGCCTTGACTTACCAATTACGCGACCAACAAACTTGAAGTAGCTCAAATGATTAGGATTTGCATGACTCGATGGATTGATCATGTATGTGACGCGATCGCCCGGGGATACGCAGAACAAGGCATACATCGGATTAAAGATTTCGCGAGAGATTATCACATACCATTCGCGTAATAGGCCTCCAGCGTCCTGGCCTTCCTCATCTAAGCCAAACATAAGATGTGCAGAGATTGGGAGTTATCAAAAGTTATGGTGGGTGATCATGTCGCCTCGCTTACCCTCAAATACAATGTAAAATCGATTCTTCCATTCCTCCGGGCCAAGACGATAGAGGACACGGAACGAGTCCTCAAAGACGGTGATGCGACGCACACTAACCGTATGCTCCTCGCGGCGTATGCCCTCATCGAGTCGCTCTAGTTCGGTCTGGAAATATTTGCGCTTCACATCAAAGTCCAGGATGCGTGTGTGATCCACCAGCACTGCGAATGGTCCATCCGACAGATGCGAAGAAGATTGACGCAAGATCTGATTGAGCACAGTGCGATGCTTCTCAGCGAATTGTAGAAACTTTTGACGGTCCTGTTTGAGTTGAGCCTCGTGAGGCGTTAGTGGAGTCGCCGGTTGACCGCTAGCAGTAGCAGCGCCAGTCGTCGACCCATCCTGCATGCGGGTGTCATCTGTAAACCAAACCAAAAGGTACAAGATTAGTTATCATAAGTAGTTTTATACGATTGAAGTAGAACAGGGGACGTACCCTCATAGGCCGAATTGGTTGGCTGGCTGCTGTTGCTGTTGTTATCATCCAGCAGCAGCTGTGGACTGTGTTGCTCGGCTGTCACTGGATGTGGCGCAACACGCAATCCGGAGTGGCCACCACCAGAGGTGGCTGCTGTTCCACGTCCCGGCTTCTTGGGCGTCACACGATGCGAGGCATGTATGAGGAAGAAGGCCTCAACGGTTGGCTGCAGCACCAGCACAGCGAACTCATCCTTGGACTCCTCAAGTGCAGCGAGACACTCGCTCAGCGTGTGCCACTGCACGTCCAAGCATAAAATTTGGCTAAGTGTCGGCTTTGCCGTAGATTTGTTGGAACAGCTGCTGCTGTTGCTGCAACTGCTGCTGCTCTCGGAAGCATCGCTTGTCTCCATGCTGCTGACACCACCAGCAGCCCCACCAGCAGCCCCAACAGCAGCCCCACCAGCAGCAACATTTGCTGCTCCATCTGCTGCTGCTGCTTCGACAGCTGTTTCCTCAACGAGCAACTGCATGAAAATCTTGAGCGTGCGCAGGAAATATGGCTGAGCGGATGAATTCGACATAAGTTTCTTTATCGACGGCAATTGCAGTTCACAGGTGGGCTTGGCATTCTTTGGTACCGGTATTAGGAAGAATTCGGTTGTGACGTTATCCTGCATGGTGCCCTCATGTCCTGGCTGTTGTTGCTGTCCCGAAGCCGGCTGTGCAGTGTTTGTATTATAGGCGCGTATCTCGTTGAGCAGCGTCTGAATGACTTGACGCACTTCCTCCGCCAGGCCGAGTATGGCGGCGGTCAAATACTGTATGACTATCGAATTCGATGCCTGCGAACATTCTGTGAGATTCACAATCAGTTTGCTCACATTGTCCAGACACTCGGTGGTGCCGCATTGATGGGTCAACACCTCAATGACCAGTTGCAATTGTGGAAAGTTCTTCGGGTAGATTTTGCGACGTGGTATAGCAGGGGTTACAAGAGCGGTCGCCAACAATTCGCTAATGGATACAATTCGCGGCATCTGTTGCTGCGGCTGTGTCTGTTGTTGTGGTTGCTGCTGTTCTTGTTGCTCCTCCTCCCTGGGTAGCTCGACGCTGAGGAACGCGAGCAGCTCTACCAGCATATCAGTTAGAAGCGGCGTACGACAAATTACTTTGTAGGGCAACATCTCCAAGATCTGAGAGAACGCTGATTCGGTAAATGCATATTCCGCATTGCTAGGCTCCCACTTCCAGGACGATGAGGAGGTCACAGCTGCTTTCGCTGCAGCCGCTTTCGTGGATGGCTCTTCATCCAACGGTTGAGATTTGGGCAACTGTTCTTGCTGCTGTTGTTGTTGTTGTTGTTGTTGCTGCTCGTCGAGAATACCGCGCAATCGATTGGCGATTTGATAGGGTTGATAGCGTGAACGCCGTCCACTACCTGTACCAATCGAGGAACGCATTCCACCTGTCGCGGTTGTAAAGATCGACGCATTGCTATTGGCATTGCCATTAACCGGCACACCGAAGAGCAATCGGTTGCGTCCCTTCGGCTGCCGATTGTAGGGTACGAAACTGAACGGATAGCGTTTGGCGAGCATGAACAGCAAATCCAGACAATTGCGCACAATCGTTTGAGCTGCGTGCGGATTGAAGTAGATGCTCCGTGAGGTGCCCTCGAATATCTTATCGATTAGGATAATGTTGGCCTTATAGCCAAAGGTGGCATCTACATGCATATTCAGCCATTTGTGTTTACCCGTGTACGCCGCCCCGAAAATGGGGTTCTCCTCGTTTGTCTTTTGTATGATGTTGATCAATACCTTGATGACCCATTGGCGGGTCGGTTCGTCATTGCTTAACTTCCATACGACGTCTTCCTGTCGAATGCGGTTCCGATCCACAACGAAGAGGTAGAGCAACAGGGTTGTCAACGAATCCGGATCAATCGACATATTCTCATTTGTCATCATGAGCACGGACATCGGTTTGCACGTATATGATAATGCACAATTATGATGCACAATTGTCGTATGCTGATTATGCTGTGGCTGTGCATTTCCACTGGCATCAATGGCGCTGTGCCAGCGTGCCTCATCCAAGTTCTGCAGCGTTGTCTGGAAGCGAGCTGCAAACGAGGAACGTAAATTAATCACTTAAATTTGATTACTGATTTAGGATTAAAACATACATAACGCATTGCTGGGTGGATGGGCGTCCATGCGGGGACCGTTGCGTGATTCCCAGTCACGACGCAGGAACTGCGCCTCGGCTGCCAGCTCTGGCGGCAAGCTGGCTATCTGTGAGTCCTCCATGTCCGTTAGTATCTGCGTTAAATTTATATAGATATTTCGATTATTTAGCTTTTGCAGTCACATTAAATATTTATATTAAAAAACAATAAGCTAAAGCATTGTTTGAAATTTGACAGAAAAGTTTCGGTTGTAATAATTAATTTTGCAAAATTAAATTTTTTGTTCATATTACACTGGTTTCGATTTTAGGGGTGTGTGAAGTGATATATCGATGATGACCCAAAGTATTGAATGGATTTTGGTTGACCTTCTTTTCATTTAATGAAGAAGTATTTTGACCAAAACTTTTGAACTTACCGCTTGACGCAAATTCTCGGGCAGATTTTGAAAGAATGCCGCTGTATCAACGGGATCATCAGGATTTGCGGTCTGCGCTGCCTGTCGCTGCTGTTCGATGCGCTGCTGCATTAGCACCTCAGATTGTATGTTGGGCGGTAGGGCTGCCAAAAATTCGGGATTCACCTCGACGAGGGAATCGTGGGCAATCTGAATAGCATTCTGTTGTGCACGCTGACGAATGCGTTGCATGCGCAAATGCTCCTGTATCACCTCTTCGCGCATCTCGCTGGGCAGTGCGGCTAGGAACGATGGATCAACACCCTCTGGCACCTCCAGATCACCCAAAGCGGCACGCACCTCGGGACTCATATCGGTGATTACGCTGCTGCTGCCACCAGTAGCACCACCACCACCAGCTGCTGTTGATGGTGCTGCTGCTGCACCTGCCACGCCAACGGTACCGGCGCCGGCTGTGGCTCCATCACTGGTCGATGGTGGTGGAGTTGGCGCCAGTTGTGCTGCAAAGCCGGCAGCACCGCTTTCATCTAAGCTAATAGCCTCCACGTCAATGATGGCATCCGCTACACCACCGGCTGCTTCAGCCAAGACGTCGTCATCGTCATCGCCATCCTCATCGTCATCCACATCGTAGCTGGGCTCTGTTTCAACAGCAACATCCCGGCGCTGCGGCTGCAAATTCAATTGGGCCATTTCCTCCGCCGCCGGCTGCAGGGGCATCGGATGTGCGGCGACGGCGGCAACAACTGCCGCCGCAGCGGCCACAATGGAGACCACCTCGTTGGCGGCTTCCGTGCTCAATGGTTGATGGTCTTCGGGTGCCTCATCAGTGGGTAACTGTTGCTCGCTAGCTAACAGCTGAGCGGCTAGCTCGGATATGGTCACTGTGGGCATAATCGAGGCATAACCAGCACTGGTCATTACTGGATCGGCCTGATCTGTTTGCTCCACATCCAGTTCCAGTTCGTGGTCCGAATCCTGGTCAGGTTCTGGATCCTCTTCTTCGTCGTCCTGTGCGTGCTGCTGCTGTTGCTGCTCATCGGCATCAATCGGTTCCAGCTGCAACAGGTCCTGCCCCGATTGTAGCTGCTCCAGCGGCTCCGGGAAATTCAATGCGCCCGGCATCACCTCCAGCGATGGCGGCAGCGGGAACGTCAGTTCAGCATTTGTCACACGCACCGATGACGACGATGACGAAGACGAGGATGATTCACGCCACGGTTCCTCCATGGCGCCAGTTGACATCCGTTGCAGACGTGGTGGTAGCATATCCCGATTGGGCCGCACATTTACCTGCAGTGCTGGTCCGGTTGCTGTTCCGGTTCCTGTTGCTGTTCCTTCGCCGCCAACAGTGCCCGCTGCTATGGCGCGGTTGCCAATTGCAATGTTGTTGATGCGGCGCACGAAGCTCGAACGCTGCTCGTTTAACTACAATCGTAAATTGTAAATATTATATTTAATTATTTCCTTTGGCATATGTACAAAAACAAGTGAGATACCAAATAGGTAATACCAGCCACAGAACACACATTGTGTAATGGATGTGGTTACCACCCCCTGGTTAATTCGGCAACATCTAATGACTTAGTTGAATCGCTTTGGCTCACCTGCAGCTCGTAGAGATCAGCGACATCGGCGCGTGTGCGCGGACGTGAAGGACGACCACTGGCTGGTAGATGCGGCACGGGTGGATGATGTCGTGGTGGATGCGAGCCCAGCACACCTGATGTTGTTGTTGTCGCCGGTCCCGTCTGCACATGCAACTGAACACTGGGAAACAGTTGCTGTTGCTGAAGCGGTGGCGGTGGAGATAGTCCAACTGCTGACGCTTCCACATCCGATGATTCCGTTGAATCCTGATCATTGTTTAAATTGATGTGCGCATATATGTTGTAGAGTCGAGTCAGACGTCGAGGGTCTATTGATAAATAAGTAATACAAACAGGAGTGTTAGTATCCGGATGGGCCAAGTCAGTGCTTTCCTATTGTGTGATCCACCAACTACTTTTACAGCAATCTACGAATATTTAATGCTCCTTGACTAACACCCATGGCTAACAACTTACCAGCTACTGTTGTTGTTGTTGCAGGTATGGCTGAGGCATTCACGAACTGCATCGAGGGTATCAGTCTGGGTATCGAGCTGCGGAAAAAATTGCTGGATGCCGCTGATGGTGGCTGTGCCATTGTTGTTGATGTGCCACTAGTTGTAATGTCTGTTGTTGTTGTCGTTGCCAATGTTGCATGTGCAGGTGCTGGTGCAGTTGCAGGTGCTGGTGCTGGTGCAGGTGCAGCAGCTGCAGCAACTGTTGCGATTGACGAGCTGTTGATGCTACTGCTGCTTGTTGTTGTAGTTGTCGTTATTCCGGAATTCGATAGCCAGCTGCTAACGTTGATGCCAGAAATTGGATTTGCAACTGCATTAGAGGCTGCCACAGTTGCTGGTGCCACTTCAGTTGTGATCGCAGTTGCAGTTGAAGTTGAAGTTGAAGTTGAAGATGTAGCAGTATTACCAGCACTAACAATATTGGTAGCGGCGGTTGCAGCAGCTGTTGCTTTTGCTGCTGCTTTTGCTGTTGCCGTCGTTGACTGATTGGCCTCTTCCTGTTTGCGCTGCTGATGGGCCACCTTCAGTTCCTTAATTAAATGCGGCAGCAGGAAATGTGCCGCATAGAGGCAGACATCCGTTTGGGTTTCCATATCAAGGGCTTTGGCCTCTTCCAGCCACCAGTGGAGTGCTATGCAAGTTAGAGATAAAACAAGAGACGGATGATATTATTTGCAACATATATAATTTGGGATTATAAACGCATTTCACTCACCGTCCTGGGTGAACATCTCCATTTGTATCTCCTCTGTTGGATTCTGATGCGTTGGCATGCAAACACAGAACTGTTGATCCAGATAGAGAAGACGTCGTCGCACCCCATTGTTGCACAGTGTTCCTACATTGTTGGTGTTGTTATTGTTGTTGTTGTTATTGTTAGGATGATTGCCTATGTTGGAGGACCCACCAGTTGCACTGCTACCACCACCGGTACTATTACCAGTGCCAGTATTTGTTCCAGCTGTCATCGTCGGTGGCTGATCATCCAACAGATTGCTCATATTCGGATTATTGCCAACACCTCCGCCGGCCAAGTTGCGATCCATTTGGAACGTGGCTGGGGGTAAAAAGGCATTCACATCAGATGCGTTTGCAACACCTCCAACACCTCCACCACCAGCACCTGCTCCACCAACGCCGACAGTCGCGTTGCTGCCGCCAATGAAACTAAAGTCCGGTGCCATCCAGGATTCGGAAGACGAACGCAATGCGGCGGCCACCGATGTGCTGCGACTTCCACTAGCGACTGCAGCTACCGCCGACGAGGATGAAGCGCCGCCACCATTCACATCAATGTCAAGGGGCAGCGCAATCGAGCTGTTCATGCGCAAGCGAAAACTGGACGGCGTCTGCGTTAGCAAGTGTCGGTGTCCATGACTATGTCCATGTCCATGTCCACGACCATGCCCGCGACCATGTGAATCATCGCCCAGGCGTTCGTATAAATAGGCATTGGCTTCACGTTGCGATTCCTGGAGGCGACGACGATTCTCGCGAACCAAGCATTGTTCGATGGCGGCACTGCGCCGTGCACGATTATTGGAATTGGCAGCTGCGGATGAGGGTACAGCAGTGGAGGAGCCACCGTTACCGGATCCATTCGCCTGTTCGTTGAGATCAACATCATCATTGGTGTTTTGTGCGCGTGCATTGTCGCCATCATCGTCATCATCATCATCATCGTCGTCGTCGTCGTCCTCCTCATCGTCATCGTCGTCGTCCTCGGCATCAACATCGGCATCATTGGATGCCGTTTCCGATGATTCAGGTTCATAGATATGATCAAAGACTTCAAGAAATTGTCGTGGACGCTCTTCATCGACATCGGTTTCGCTATGCTCATCGACATCTGCTGGCACCTCATCATCATCTTCATCATCGTCATCCTCCACCTCCTCCTCAACGTTGCGCTCCTCATTCTCGGTTGATCCTTCTGAATCGGAATCCGATGTGGTCACCACATCGGCCAGCATCGATGGACTTATATTGCGTGCATTACGCGACGTTATGGGACGTCCAGCCAAAACAGGAGCACCACCAACTGCAGACGCCGCCGTTGAGGCAGCAACACTGTTATCATCGACAGCACTGACAGCTACTCCTTCGCCGCCGCCGCCGCCGCCGCCAGCATCCATATTCAGATCTAGATTACTGCGCAAACGTGGATCGCCACTGTTATTGCCTAGCAGTGCGGAATTGTTGACGGAGCTGCCGCCAGCAGCATCATTGCTGCCGTTCTGTGGCATAGAGTCACCGCCACCAATGGCACCACCACCAGCACCGCCAACGTTGTTACCATTGGCGCTGCTACTGTTGCTGCGCGAGGCGAGAAAGAGTCCTTCGCATTGTAGAAAATCATCCCAGAGCTGATCGAAATTGAGAACCGGACGCACCGTTGACGATGTGGAGCCGGTGTTAGTGTTACTGGCATTGTTGCTGGCAGCTCCTACTGCATTACCACCACCACCACTGGGGATAACAACAGAATTGTTGCTCGCTTGTGACATCAACTCTGCCGCAGACGATTCGGGGCCATCATTGCTATGCTGCTCATCATTATCGGCGGCGACATCGATGACAGCCGCTGCATTGTTCCTGTTGGCCGTGGAAGCATTGTTGCTGGCACTGCTGCTGCTGCTGCTGCTGGGTGTGCCAGCTGTGCCGGCTGTTGTGCCACCACCAACGCCACTCGCTGCACCACTCGGTGGCACTGAATCCTCCGAGTCGATGGCCATCTCATCCGAATTGAAGATAAACTCAAAGGCATGTCGACGATCCGAGAGCACATTCCGTATAATATCCCGAAGAACATGCTCCCCACCACTACCACCACCGCTGCCACTACCAGCACCAATCGGATTGGGGCGATCCGGAGTGGCGACGCCCGCATTGACAACGGTGCGTGCCGCCAGACGTGGATAGAGGCGACGATTGATGATAGCGCTAACTGTATTGGCGCCACTCATTGAGGTGGAATTGCTAGTGCTATGCCCATTATTGACACCACTATTGGCCGAGGAGCTGGCGCCACCGAAGAGTATACGCTTGGAGCCGAGCGTTGCAGGCGGCACATTAAAGCGCAACAATATCTCCATGGGTCGAAGAATGGCGCCCAGTGTGCTGAGAGTGTTGTGATTGGACAGATCCTTGTATTGGGCCACCTTGGTTAGATAGGTCATAACACCCTGTCGCAGCAGGACACGGTACATGGTATTCCGATGCATGTGAACCTTGTCATAGAGCATCGGCGATTCAATGAGATTGGGAAACAGGCTCATCAGCACCTGGAGACGTGTGTGCTTTTCCGCCGAATCCGGATGGACGAGAGCACGTGCAACGGCCGCATGCAACTCTTCGGCGACCTGCTCCTGCACACCAGCCAACTGATAGCAATCGGACAGCGAACATATCAGCACACGAGCCATGGTGCTCACCTCGGGCACATGCTGACGCTGTGTGATCGGCAGAAAGCGATCCATGAGCACAGCGAGGAATGTCTGCTTTCCGTCATTGTTGTTGTTGCCGTTCTGGTCACAAATCAATGGACTATCCGCCGGCGTATAGACATGGGCAAGCAGCACACGCGGCACCAACGATTGATAGGCGCGCGTCGCATCCGCCAGCAGTTTGAGCAGCGTTGCACGCGACAACGTGGGCTTCAGATGATTGTGGGAAACGGTCGGCATGTGCCAGGTGCAGCAGCACGGATCATATTTATCGCCAGTGCCACCGGCTGACTGGGATGTCGTCGCTGAGTTGCCAGCCGCAGCTGGTGTCTTCTTTACGGATGCTGGCGTCGAGTCCTGCAAATCCAAAAACAAGTGAGAAAGGTGCAAATAGATATTGATAGACAGACAGAAGGACTTGGAAGGGTCCAAAGAGCTAAGAGTCCAAATTGGTTTGCAAATGGATATATTTCAATATATATGAATAACAAAAGAATAGGCATTTCATATTTTTATAGCTTTTGAATTGTGTGAATTATGCGGCTCTATTGATTTGCGTTTATCGATTACACTTATCGATTAACATCTTGACGCTTTCTAGGCTTTAGCTTCTAGCTTCAATCGTAGCTAGCATAGCATTAGAAAGATCATCATCATTATTGGACTTACCTCATCGTCCAGATTATTCATGGAGCCCGCTGCGCCTGGCGGCTGATCGGGCGGCACAAGCTCGGCGGCATTCAGATGTTGTTGATCGGCACCGTTGGGGCCATAATGGACGCAGGGCTGCACGAGGGCATGGAGGAGCTGCTTGAGCACTGATACTGCTGATTCCAGCTGCTCATCATCGATGGCCAGCTCATTCGTTTCCGGTGTTTTCTTTGCTGATGTGCTCGCACCACTTCCAGTTGCTGCTGCCGCCGCGGCCGTTGGCTGTTGTCCAAACTTAGATTTGACCATGACATGTCCATCATCGGGTAGACTCTTGCTGGTTATGCAACTGATCATATTTTCGGCCCGAAGCACCTCCTTGGCAGCGGGAATAAAAGTATTGGGATCGCGCGACACAGCCGTTGACACCTGGGTGAGCACATAAATGAGATCCCGATGGCCGATGGGCACAACGCCAGCGGCCCGCATTCCCAGTACACGTTCCATGGCCTCTTGGAGCACTGGTGGCGCCTCCAAGACATGACGCAATATGATTATCGCATAGGTGGGGAAGACCATAAATCCGCACGGTTGCTGCAAATCGAGCAGCATTTGAACGCCGCCGCAGCGTGCAAAGACCTGGGCATTATAATAGTTTCGGGTGAGCCGAGCACACAAACGCAACAGTGACAACTTTGTCTCCTGATGCAGCTGCAACTGTGTTGGCTGCAACAGTGCCACTATATTTACTATAATGCGCACGCAATCAAATTTACCCAGTCCAACATTCTCCTCGTTGAGCACAAATTTGTGTGCACGTTTTGGTATGTTTGCGAAGGTGTGGCTACCGCTGCTGCCGTTGTTATTGTTGCTGTTGTTGTTGCTGCTGTTGGTGTTGCTGTTGGCTGCTGCTGCTGCTGCTTTGGCCTTGGCTGCTGCAGCGGCACTCTTTTGACGCGACTTGGAGCGTGTCGTCGGCGGCGACAGATTGCCATGATCTGTGGCAGATGATGATGATGCTGTCGATTGCTGTCGCAGTTGTAGCTCCTGTTGTTGCTGCTGTTGCTTGTGCTTCGATGGCGACGAAAATGTTGTCGTTGTCGGTTCATTAAAGTTAATCAATTGTCTCAGCGGAACCAGATCATCGGTTTGAATGGTGCCGCTGCCGTTAGGTGTGGTGCGTATTATGCGATTCACAAAGTTATTCATTTGAAGGGATGATGAGATCATGTTTTGCAATTTTATGATCCCTTCGCATATCTTTAGGGCCGGATAGACGGGACGATGACTGCCGGATGCTTCGCTCACCTGGGTCATGCAATTGAAATTGACCGTGCAACGTTGACGTCCAATAGTGATGTGAAGCCAACGTTCGCCAGCAGCGTAAGCGTTACGGATTAGCTGATTATTGGCCTCCGAGTAGGAATTCCATTTGCCAGTAGATGAATCATACCAACGCCAGAAGTCACCGCTAACTGCGCGCATGTTCGATTTGCGCTGCAGGATGTGACTAATGCTATCGATGGCATCAATCAAATCCACTAGATTCTGCACCCAACGTGGCACAGTGGCACGTAGCTGCTGAGCATCGTCGTCCTCGTTGATCTGTGCCTGCTCCAACATCCATTGGCTCATGCAATTGAGCAGCTTCACCAGTGATACCATCGCATCCTGTGCGGTAATCGCTTCGACGAGTGGTCGATGCAAATCACTGTAGTTCTCCTCGAGCAGCAGCGTTGATGTCTTCAAGCGCACAAACAGACGAGTGGCCGTCATGCCCGTTAGGCATTCCTCGAGCCGTGTAGCTTTGGGTGCACACGCTGCGCCCCCAATTGGTGGCTCAAAGAGCTGCAGCGTAAAGTCCACCCATTGTATGATGTTGCGCACAAAATTGGTGACAAACACCTGACGATTCAGTAAATTGTGGCGTCTATAAAGCACAGCGATGAGATCCGCTGCACAGGCAACCGTATCCGGTATGGCCTCCATGAATTCAAATGCACGCGAAACGGCCTCATCGCAGAAACGATCGAATACCAGCGGCGACATCAACTTCAATTGCCTATAATCATAGCCAGCTGCAGCAGCCTGAGCAGCAGACGAACCAGCAGCTGGAGGGCATTTACCGCCGAAATTGAAGTCGCTGGCTGATGCACTTGGATTTAGTGTTGATGCATCGCCAACCGATTGCTGCTGGTGTGGCTCCATATCGATGTCCATGTCGCCAGCAACAGCAGCACTGCTCGTTCCACTACTGCCCTGCGAACCGGATGCGGATCCGCCTCCACCGACCACAACAACATTTACTGACGATTGCGATTGTGTCTGTCCCGTCGAATTGGATAACGAGCTCGCCTCCGGATTGTTGAGCAGATAATCGGTGGCCTCCTCGAGGGAGGTATTGGTGCGCAACGCATCGATGATGTGATAATGACGAAAGCCCATGTCTGTCAATGTCTTGATGTGGTCTGCATTGAGACCATCGTCCGTGCTGCGTATGTAGAGATTCTCAAATTTGATCTCCTTCATACGTGTATGGTAGCGATCCAACAGCATCTGATGTGACTTAATCAAATGCTTTAGGATCATTAGGATCGTTTCCAGCATACTGGCACCATAATTGGGTATGGGACGACGACACCAGATGCGCCGCAATGCCTGCATGGCCAACTGATGGATATGGATGAGATAGAAGACCGGCTCGAATGGCACACAATCGGGCAGGCAATTGAGACGTGGACTCATTGTGTATGGTGATTCGATCATTGCGCGCGGATTCACCATCTTCTCGAGCAACTGTAACCAGGCATCCAGAAATTCACCCGTCCCCTCGGGACAGTCACGCTTGTCATCCTCGTGTGGCTGCATTAGATCGTCCAACGGAGCCCATTGATCAAAGTGAAACTTTTGCGAGGCATTGTCGAGCGATAGGGCCCAATAGAACATCTCGAAGAATGCCTTGAGACCGTTTTCGGCACAAAATTGTGAGATCATTAGATGAAATGCACTGCGCTTATCATCGAACAGCATCGGACCGGTGAAGCCCACCGAGCAGATGAGAAACGTTAACTTCAATTTGGGCACCGGCTTGGGCAGAATGCTCTCGTGACTGAACCCATTCACCAGTATTGAGCTGAGGATGCGCGCAATTTCACGTGCCTCGGGCGTAGGAACTTTATTAATGTTGCTAATCAGATCGTTGATGCGACGTTGTCGTGTCTGCGGTGAACCCACCGATAGCTTCACCAACGTACCTAACAGCTCAGCCAATGCACGTCCGAGACGCGAGCTAGCCGCCAGCAGGGATTTAATGTATCGAAATTGTTCCTCTGGCGTATATTTCGTACGAAATTCGGCGGCACGTTCCAATTTACGTGAAAGTTCCGCCTCGGTCAAAGGATCAGCGGTGCCAGCAGCTGCCGACATTTGAGCCGCTATCTCATCCCAAATGAGATCAGGGTGTTGAGTGGGCTCATCGGAGCATAAATTCAATAGGATGGTGCTCTCCCACACTAGCGATATATACAGTTGGACAAGTTGCTGGAGCAGCTGGACGCCCGTCTCTCGATTGGCACCCCAACGCTTGAGCAGCACGCTGCGCGTCTCATTGGACGCATTGCGACAGAGATGGACGAGCATCACCACATATCCATGCACAAAACTCATATTGTGCAAAATCGGTGTATATTCAGCATTGGCAAATCCATCCTCCAAACGTTGACAGCACACCAATTCGGCGAGCAGCACACTTCCGCCCGGAAATGTAAAATGTTTAATCAGTGGCTTCAATTGGGCAACAATATCCGCCAGCTTTTTGAGTGCAACATCCAAGACTTTGGTCTCTTGCGCCTGACTCAGAATCGCTTTGCACACATTCGCCACGGCTTGGGATGTGGTCGAGACGGGTGAGTCCACTGGTAAATTGGGTAATGAGAGCAACTGTAAGATGGGCGTTAAGCCATCCTTTTGTACAAATTCACGGCAATGATCCCCGTTTGGACTATTACTGAAGATGGCCTCAATAAATTTCATAACATTCAAAATGTAATCAATCAACGGAATGGCTTCACGTTCCGGTTGTTGTTGTTGGGGTTGCTGTTGGGGTTGGGATTGTGGTTGTTGTTGCTGTGGTTGTTGTTGCTGTGGTTGTTGTTGCTGTTGCAATTGTTGTTGCTGCTGCCGATTGGCAGCCACTGGCAACTGTTGCTGATGATGCTGCTGTTGTTGCTGCTGCTGCTGTTGTTGCTGTTGCTGCTGTTGGGATGCTGAGCTCATTTCATCATCGTCGTCATCATCGTCACCGCTGCTATCGTTATTATCGGCAGCACTTCGCAGCACCGGATTACTGCCACAAGCGACCATGACCATGACCGATGGCGATGGCGTCGTCGGCACCACACCACCAGTCGCATGCGCCGCCGCATTGGCCACATTGTTATCCTTGTTGGCGCGCCAGCAAATGAAACTGGGATCGGAGCCGAGACGAACGAGCTCGTTGAGCAGACGAACGATTGCCTCGGTGGCATCGGAAAGCAGATACGGATGATTCTTGATCAGATCATCCATCGCATTGCCCAAATTGGTGGCCGTATCACCCAATGGATCCGAACTGCGACGCCTGCGCATCGCCACCAAATAATCCGGTGAGAGTAACACTTTCAACACCTTATCGAACGGTTCATACGAGAGAAACTCGAAGAGTCCACGATCATTAAGACACAAGGCGGAGAAGACATTCGGCAACGAGCCGAGCACTTCACGTGTCGCCGGCACATCCTTGTGCAGCAGTGCACTCAACATAACACTGGTTATGCCCAAATCCTGCAATGATGAGAGCAATGATGGCTCATTGAATACGTAAACGGTGACCACATCGGTGGCCAGCAGAAACAATGATGGTCCATAGTATTCAGCATTGGCGATAATGTGACGCAAAGATTGCGTTAGGCTTGTCTCCATAATATTGCGCATATTGCTGAAATGTGCATGATCCTGGATGCTCTTCTTCAGAAAGTTGAGCATTGATTTCAATAATGCTGCTCGCTGAGTCACACAGGATGGTTTTTTGCGCTGCAATAGCGCATTGTTGGGCGACAACAGTTGCGCTTTGCGCTCGGCCAACGGACGTGCATAATAACTATTTTTTGGATAACGTGCCGTCGATGTTTCTCGAAAATTACTCCTGGCTGCAGAGATGAGATTACTCAACGGGTGTATCCCAGAGCCACGTGATCCAATGTCCAGCCAGCTGGACAGTGCGCTGGAGCCAGAAGCAGTGCTACGTAGCTGCTGCTGTAGATGATCCCCACCACTGTGCTCCATAAAATCGCGAAACGCTTGCTGGGCACTGCCATCACTGCTCGAATTATCACGACGCGGCGATGCACCGCTGTCGCTGGCAACCGATGCATTCTCCGTGGCGGCATCTATAAAAATTATTATCGTTTATCAACAATTCGAAAAGTGAACAAACGAAAATCAACCCACCATCATCTTCCACCTGCTCCAACGAACTGTCCATTTTATCGTTTAGGCCTTGCTCCTCGGGCAGCGTTGATTCCCTCAGTGTGATGCCAATATCCGCGAGAGCACGACAACAGCTCTTAATCTCCTTCTCCAGACGATCGATAAACACATTCAGCCCATTATTCTGATGAAAGCGTGCAATATCAATGTTTGTGATCAGATCAATGACGCGCACCGCGCGTGTCACAAACGTAATGTGCTCCAGATCAACGCCCGGCCAGCTGATCACACGCAACAGAGACTGCATCATGCCGCTTTTGACCAGCGCAGATCCGCCGAGCTCATAGCTGGCCAGATGATAGAGCAGCGAGAACAGCGATGTGGCCAATATCAATGGATAACGTTCGGTTAACCCATGCGTCGTCAAATTATCAATACAATCCCGCACCAATAGCGGCAATGTGCCACCCTGACGCTCTGCGCCCGTATAATGCACAATCTTCACCAAACGGGAGCCAGCTCTGCTGGGGAGAGGTAAAATCAATTTTAAAATAAAATAAAAAAATAAAAATGTATCATCAAGTTAATTCATTAAAATTGGTTAAGTTTAATTTATTTTTAATGTTATTTACATTTTTTAGAAGTATATATAAAGTTGTTCAGCTTTTTTATGAGTGCAAGATAAATCAGACATAAAAAATAGGCTTATGAAAGCACAGATTTTAACTTATTATTTCTTATATTTTGTACAAAATTAAAATCCGATTAAGTTAGCAAATTTCAACAAAATAACTTTAAAAATGAGCAAAAGCTGCTAATATGGATCATTTTTTAACTATATGGCTCTTTTAGGATTCAGTTAATTTGATTATAATTATAATATACGTCCCAAAACTTCACTTGGCAAATCTGAAATTCTGTAATAGATTTTTCGACCAATACGTAAGATACGTAAGATAAGTGATAGTTTTTTGTTTGTTTTGTTATTTATACATGTACATAGCAGACGTATATATTATTTAATGCTTTTGGCATTTGGCGGTAAAGCACTCACCTGGGCACACTGGGATTGCGATCAAAGTGTAGCATTGAGGTGAGCGTACGCAGGACAGCAGCACGTATCTCCACGAGATGGACATCCTCCTTGTCGATCAGTTCGCAGAGCTCCTCACCAAACCCAGCATAGAGCACCTTGTCCGTATTATCTTGCAGTGCATTCGAGTATATCAATATGGATACAGCCTGCAGGCGAGCCTGCACAAATTGTAGACGTAGCTTGTAATTGTTGAAGCCAGAGATGAGGCGCACACGATGTGCAATGCGCATCTGGAAAATGAAATAAACACAAATTCGAGTATTTAACTACAATTGAAAAAAAACTCAAACTAAGAGAAGGTCCTACCTATTTTTAACAGTAAGCCCATTTAAAATGTTTTATATATGTATTAAGAAACAGGACGTAAGATTTTAAGTTTGTAAATGATCGTTACGAACCTTAATGGCCTCACTAGGCTTTGAGATATGTCCAGCGATTGTTTTAATAACCTCTGGTGCTGACGCTGTGTGACAGAGATCCATCATATCAGGTATTTCCAGTTGTGCAGAATGTCCATGCTCGTCCACATAGTCAATGCACAGCTGATAGAGAAACTCCAGCTTGGGATCGCCAATGCAGCAGTCCTTCAACGATAGTCCGTAATTTGGATCGCCCCAACGCTAAAACGCACAGGTAAATAATTATTTTGTTAAATTTGAAAGTATGCACACTCACCTCGGCAACATTGAAAAGCTTGACAATGAGCAACTCTTTCTTTTCAAAGGGCAAGCGTGGTATGAAATTGCTGCGCTTAGAGAACATATAAAGCAAATTGAGCACGGCCAAAACAATGTCCATGTTCTGTGATGAAAGGAGTAGCGTCAAATGCTCAATTGAATTGTACAAATGGCGCGAAAAAGAATGCTCAATGAGCAGTGTTGTAAAATTGAGTACGTGCAGCAGCAGAGTCACATCCTGAATGAAGAGATCAGTGACAAAGAAAACAAGAACGGTTAAATAAAGGGTAACAATAAATAGATGAATTAAAGGGTAACAATAAAAAAGATGGCATGTTGGTACATTAGCGAGTTCTTACCGCTTCGATAAACGTTGTGTCGCACTGCAGCACAAACTCATTGTGATCAACATGACGGGCGGCCTCCTCGAGTATTTTGTCAAAGCGATCCAGTATTTCAATCCAGTGATATAGCTCACATTTGCCATAGATCCAAACGTGCACCTTGTCGAGGAATTCGAGCAGTTCTGAACGTGTGCGACGTTTCGTTAATTCATCGATTAGTTCGCGACATTCTGAAGTTAGCTCCGAGGAGCCTTTCTTCAGTTTAACGGTATCCACCTTCATGGCTGACGTCTGCTGCTGCGGCAGCTGCCGACGCCGCCGTTCGTATGTTGTTGGTTCAATCAAGGCAGGCGCGTTATATTTTTCCTCTCCGTTCTCACAAAAATTTGTTATTTGTATCTTATGTGTTCAGGTGGATGCTTTTTCTATTTAATAGCTAATGCATCCGAGCTGTTGAAATTGCAAACGTCAAATGAACTGCAAATGGATAAAGTAAAAAAAATATTGTAGAAATAATAGCAAATGAAAAATAAATTTGCGATTCAGCTTAAATATAAATGAAATTTTCTTCGCAATAACTAACGGACTGGAACTGACGCACACTTTAAATAAACTTTGAAACAAAACGCGCTTTGTTCGGATGGTGAAATGAAAATTAATGCGAAAAACTAACTGCGCTTCACTGTTCTCTTCTGTCGTTTCTGTCGTTCTATTGGCTGTCAGCTGTATGCGGCGACGCGGCGGCGCGGCGGCGAAAGCAGCAGCAGCCATTTCGCCGTGTCTCGAGTTCGCTTTAGGCTCCGCGCGACAATAACAAAATCAAAACACAAACAAATAAAAAAGCAAATTGGAGGCGAATTAATTTGAGAGAATTAAAATAAACGGCTGCGATGCTAATAATATAAATTCGAATGAAGTTAAGACAAAAAAAAGGTTACTTCTACTGCTTATTTTGGCACAGCAAAAAATGTTTCTATCGATATATGTCAGCTGATTATCGGTAATGAGAGTGTGTGTAAGTTTATTAAGAAGTCGAGGCCTTCTTGAGAATTTCAGAACACCAATTTATAAGTACTTTAATGCGACCACATTAATTATTTAATGCGTTGGGAATAGAGTTGCGGTCAAAATAATAATGGCAGTGCTTCATAAAAATCATAGTCTCAATATTTGCAAATTAATCATTTTTCTCTTTTTTTATACTTGTTTTGAAAATCGTGTCTATCCATAATTCTAAAATGTTTATTTATATTTGATACTCATAATGACAATACGACGACGCGTAACTAAGATGGCTTCAACTTGTTTATTATGTCTATTTCGCATTGCCCGATTGCAGCCAGACTTTAGAATAAACAGAATCGGAGTCAGAGTCGTCGTGCTGCTGCCGCTGCTGTCCCTCACTCAGCCAATTGCAACCACAACAGAAAAACGAATTCGCCGAAAAAATAATAAGAGAAAAAAAACAGAGCAGCAGCAGCAACAAATATACATATCCGAATGCATTTGTATTTGTGTTATTGTGTGTGTATTGCACGAAAACCACTGCTGCATACATACTTCAGCATGTATGCATAAATACATACATACATATATAAAAATATACACATAAATATATATATATAAATATATATATGTACATATAAATAAATATATATATATAAATATAACTATATATATAAATATATGTATATGTATAGACATATATGCAGAAGAGAGTATTATGGGCAACAAATTATTTGTTGTTGCATTTTCAGCAAGCAGCAACAAATGCCTTTGGTCTGATATATCAATACACACATTTTTACATACACTTGTATTATATGGCGAACACTTGACAGAATTTTGCAATACACAGAATAACATATTACCAATTTAATTCTTAAATTTGTAATATACTTAATTGTCCTTTTCGAAATTTTTTTTTCTACGACACCCACGACAGGCACGCACTTGTACACACACACGAAGTGCAAAAAGTACTACAAGTGCAGGCGAAATATCAAAATAATCGTGCAGTCACAAAAAAAAAGTAACAAAAAAAGAAAAAAAAAAAAAGGCTACACAAAGCAGCATATGCATGGGTATGCGTGAATGTATTTATATAAAAATTGATAGATGATACTTACATTTACGCTAAAGCGCAGCATTTTGCTGCAATTAGTGCTATCTAATTTTTAACTAAAAATTTTCTTATTTGATTTAACAATCGTAATTTCAGTTTTGTAAAATTTACTCAGCACGCACTGACACTTTAGAAACAGCACTGTCGTTTTTTGTAGCTCGCGAACGACATAGTTCACAATTGAGGGAACCACTTTTGTGAACAAGCTTCGTTGGCTCACATTGAGCAAATTTTCTTCTGCATTGTGTGCTTAATCTTTCTTAAGCCGAGTACGCAGATCAAAGGAGCTTGAAAATGAATAACTATAAAATAAATATAACGTTAGAAAAATGCTCACAAACGAAAAACTGAAATCAAGAAAATGATCACACTATCAAACTGATTGTATAAATAAATAGTAGGGATATTTTTAAACAGTTCTTGAAGAACACATTTTTTTATATTTTTTTTTAGCGCTATTATCTTTTCATGGCTGAAACACTTATTTTAACATTAAAGTTTAGATTGTGTGTACAAATAAAACCCGAACAGCGGTTCAGTCAATCCACTTCTTTCAAAACAATAAAATCTGACGGGTAAATATTATCATGACAAGCAGCAGTTTGGTGTAAGCCGGCTAAAATTCTGAGAAATTTATAATTTATCTAAATATAAACCTTCACTTATTATTTAGGCAATTGAGTCAACATATAAACAGCATAATCAGATAGGTATTTAAATAATGCTCACCAAATTACGTTCTCCAAAGCGAAGTATGGCTTGGTGATTTGACATATATATAATTTCACCATTTATAGATACCAAGTACGCATTATTCACCAAAATGAACTATTATTCTGCACTGGATTTTTCTAGCACAATGAGGGCTGCACATACCAGCAGGCATGTTATAGTACTTATCGATATATAAAATGATATGATACAATAATTCTGGCTATTGCGAGCGAAAATTTGAGTTGCCAATATATATATATTCTATTGCGATTAATAAATTAATAATTCAACGCATGCTTTGTCCCAACTTGCCCAAAAATAATATATATATCAGTTGAAATATCTATATAAATTTGTTTTGTGTAAAAATTGAATTTATTTATGTATATTTTGTACAGAATAAAAAAGCGAAATTCTGTTTTCAAAGAACAATGAAACACTTAATTATAATCTTTGGCATATTCATATTGATTGTAATCATACATATAGTTAAATTTTATGGTCAAATTCTACAGAAAAAAAATTGTCTATGATGCTACAACTAAAGGACTTAAAATTTGGATTTCAATTTCTAAAAATTAAACTCAGAAATAAATACATAATGACTTTTAAGTTCGGTTAATTTAGAATTAATATATTAATTAACTAATGAATGGAATAAGTCATAATATTAAACTTAAAAGTAAAATTTGTACAACACAAGAAAGAGCTTATTGACTTAGTGTGCTTAAAAGCGATGCAAATGCGGATTAACAGCTTCGCTACTTTGCCCGGTTTCCGCCTCGAAGAGAACCTGTTGGATGCGCAGCTTGGCAACGGAACGGGAATACGGGTCGGGTATTGTGCGTAATTGTGAGGCGATGCTCTGGCCAAATATTATCAAATCATCCTCAGCGCCACAGCCGCCTCCGCCGCTGCTGGTAACGACAGCATTTGGGCCAGCATAACATGGACCGACACTGGTCGATGTGGCGAAATCCAGTTGTTGTGACGGTGATGGCGATGTGAACGGTGTGGATAGCCTATGCAGCTGCGATTGCTGTGAATGTTGCGCTTGTGGATATGGCATGTATCTTAATTTTCGCAGCGTTGAGGATGACGATGACGATGATTGCTGTTGCTGCTGCTGTTGATGCTCCTCCTGCTCCGATTGCAGATGTTGCTCCTCCTCTTGCTGCTGCTGCTGTTGCTCTATTATGTCGAGCGTGTTGGTTTCATCAATCATCAACTCCGTTTTATTGGCGCTCAAATCTTCCGTTTGACAGTCCGCCTCGGGCGGTGGATTTGTATTTGTGCCAATGCTCATTTTACGTCTGCTGTCCTGCACAACTAGCTCGGGCAGATGGTAGTCATTTGTCTGTAGCTGCTCCTGCTCCTCCTGCTGTAGCTTCTTCTCCTCAATGTTGTTGTATTGCGTGTGTTTTTTTTTGAGAATGCTGCTGCTGGTGATGCTCGTACAGCTGCTGTCCACCGGTACATGCTTTTTCTTTATCTAACCACAGACAACAAATAAATGTATATTACAAATATAGATATATATATATATATATATACTTACGCGCATGCAATGGGAGAGCGAGACGGGGCGCAGAAATGAATCGGCGTGCTTAAACCAAAACAGTTTTGGCTCATAGCGTCGTCCCAGCTCCTTTTCGCGCATCAATATGCGCAGCTCTTTGGTGTAAACGGTACGAACACTTTTTATTTTCAATTTGATGTCGAGAACCGTTAGTTGTGCTATTTTCAGTGCACTGATTATCGACGTGTAGGCTTCTTCACGCGCCACACGATTCTTGTAGGTGTTTAGCAATGAATTGTATAAGCATGGCTGGCATCTGTATGCCTCTAGAAATTCAGCTATTGGTATTTTCGTTTCACGGAATTTTGCCATCGATCAGTTTGTTTGGATTTTACAACCGACAACAACTAGAAAAACAGCAAAGTAACGTAAATGTATTTGTATGTATTTTTTGTTGTTTACACTGTTTGCTAGCGATGGCACAATCAGCTGTGACGAGATTGCACTAGATCATGCAAAGCATTGCGTCATAATATATATTGTTTTCCTTGTACTTTAATAAATACAGAAATGTGTTCTATTTTTATATGTGTTTGTTTATATTATATTATTTATAATTTATCTCATATGGCGCTACATCATTTCATTGATGCATTCGCTTTCAATTCAATTGCCTATCGTTATGGTTATCGTTATCGGCATTGTGAGTTTTTAACAAGCCGGCAGCCTAACGAAATTTACCGCGTTTTCTGCCTGGCCAAATTTATAATAATTTTATTATCTAAATAAAACGTACAGTGCAACAAATAAAATGAATGGTAAGTAAAGCAATGAAAATTATAATACAATAATACAATAAAAATGTTCCAACATTTGGATCAGGCGTGGTTGAGGACATGTGGACGCCATACAAGCGTCTGTATCAGATTTGTCAGTCGGCAATAAGGTATCCCAATGATGTGAATACCGATTTGGCGCAATGCCTCAAGAAGCACAAACAGAACTTTACCAATTTGCTGCGCAATCCGGTAAGTGGTATCGTATATACAGTTAAAACATAACCTTAACTCCTCTGACACCTTACATCTCTGTCACCATATTGTTGGTCAGCCTAAAAGCGAGAAGAGTCGTGCCCAGCTGGTGGCGGCTTCAATCGAGGGTATACTTCTCGCCGGTCAGTCGCGCAAGACAGTACTCTCCCAGGAGCTAATCAATGAGGCAATTTTATTGTCGAATATGTATGATCTGGATGAGATAATTGCACTAGAGCTGCTCTCCACTGCACAACGTCAACAAATTAATCATCCGGGCTTGCCGCGTGGTCTTGTCGCTGTTCTCCTCTATTATGATGGACGCATGGCAATTACTTGTACACTGCGCGACATGTTTCAGGCAATGAGCGGCGTCTCTTGGTGCTGCGAACTGCCCAAGGAGGTAAGATGTTTTTAAATCTTCTTGTAAGAATTAAAATTTGAACAAATGGCAAAACTAATGATCATTCGTAAGTTAAACCGAGCAGCTATAAAACAATATAAATATTATATATATATTTGTCAACTCCAGTGTGAAGACTTACACTTTTCCTCTTGCAGATGACCTTGGTGATCGACAACTATGTGCATAATCTGGTTGAGGATTCGAATATACTTGGCCGCCTTTTGGAGCTGCTCGCCGAAATGGATACGAAGGAGGAGGTAGGTGGATAATCTTAATTAAACAGTTTACCACGTTGAAATCATTTACATTTGCCCAATTACAGATCAAGTTGTTGAACACAAATCGTGCCTTTGGCTCGACGCGGCATAAGAATCAGGTGACAGCACTGTATGAGAGCACACGCAAGGCACTCGCCATGTCGCTGTTCCATTGGTCCGCCCAGCGTGGACTACCCAAAAATATAGCCATACGTCTGCTAAAGCAATTGGGCAACAATACACAAGAGAATTCCAGCGAGGTCAAAATAATTATGCTAATGGCACTGCTTTATGGCTACAATACGTCCGTACTGCTCCTTGCCGAATGTGATAATCAGCACATTTCGCGGCTGCCGATTTTACGTGATCCGGAGTATGTCAAGTGCTTTTATGAGGCCATATATGCCCCGACAAGTAGGGAGACTTCACAATTGGATGTCATCATCAAGTACAGCTTCGGGCTGACATTGGCCAGCTTGAGGCAGGCACCCAACGGTCTTGAGACAATCGCTGGCGCCATCATCAATTTCGATGAGCAGCTCATCGATGAGGCGCTTGCCGGCAACGTATTCAACTTCATTATGCGCGAGCTGCTGAACCCAAATATTGTCTACGAGTAAGTATTTTTGATCAACAAATATATATATACATATATATAGAATACTACTTTACTGCGTTACAAACTAAATATTACACTCATCAAGTTTGTCTCATATCATTAATCAATTGTTTTTATAAATTTTTTTGTATTTTGAAGAAATGAATTCATTTACCGTCGCTTGCATCAGCTAATTACGGATTTCATTGACTTTATGTACGCCAAGGTATCAGAGCTGCGTGTCCGATCGGATGAAATGGCCCGTGCAATGCTGAGTTTAGAATCACCGCCAATTATGGCTGACAATTTTGAGCAACTAATGCTGTGCGTGGCCAAGTTATATGGCGATAAGCGGGTCCCTGTACTGCTAGGCAATGAGTATTGGGGACCCACAATTCCCACAGCGAACACGACAACGCATAATGCGGAAACAGCAAACAGCAATTCGCGCGCCATCGCCTTATTCAGATTCATCCGTTTGACCAGTGAGCTGTTGCCACAGATTCTGGTTTCGCCTTATTTGAAGATGATTGCGGGACTGACACGCACCGAATTTGCGGCCAGAGCGGCCTTTAATCTGCTCAAAGACTCGCAGAATGTATCCGCCACCTGGGCGGTCAGTTGGGAACATTTCTTCACGTCTCTTAATTGTTATTTCAGGTAAGTGCTAAAACGAACATGTAACAATAAGTACATATTATTTTTGCAGTGCCTGTATCTTACAGTTTAAAGAGAAGAGTTACTTATGATAATCCGATTACATTTAACAATTGATATTTACAGGGATATGCGCAGCGACCAGCAATTAACAGTAAACTCAATCTATCGCAGCCGGGCAATGCCGCGCAATATAAAGCCAAGTGAAACAGATGTAATCATTTCTGTTATGGGCGTTTTGCAGGCCGTTGCCGATAACGATGAAATCTCACGGATTGTCATCTGCGAGCACGTCAATTGGCGGACTCCCCAGGTGCTGTTGGGCCTGCTTGCGTGCAACACATCGGTAGCGCTCAAGGGGCAAATCCTGTTGACATTGGCCGCCCTCAGCAAATCGAAAGGATCGGCCCGCTCAATATGGTTCCATCTGGAGGAGGCGCAAGTGATACCCACCTTACCAAAGTATTTGTCGGCAACTGCGTCGTTCAGTTTGACGGAGGAGATCGTCGAAAACGAGTGTCGACTGGAGACATACCAGTTGTGTCGTGGCGTCCTGGAGCTGCTCAACACGTTGATGACCACACACATGCCACATCAATTGGGTGCTGGACAACGCAAAGGGGGCTATGAACCGTATATGCATTTTGTCATCGATACGATATTTTTAAAGTTCTACAATTGGGCGTATAAGGATCCCATGGAACGTTGGTATGTGGGCGCCAAGTGTATGAAACTTTTATACTTTCTGCTTGCCACATATCGCCCCAAGGCGTCCGATTTTTATAAGGAACGCGATGACCATCCGCATCCGGGCTATCATATAATGCTGCAACTGCAGGTCAGATCGGATATGTTCCGTCTGGTGTTGCGCATAATTGAGGAGGCACAGGTGCAGCTCAACAATTACAATGATTACAAACAAGCGGTCGAAGAATGCGCCCTGTATGCGCTCTTGCTTATCGAGGTCGCCATCGCCCAACAGAATGCCTTCTTTCAGGCGTCCAATTCTAGTATTTTATTGATGGGCTTGAATCGTATGCTGCTCGATTTGAATCCGCGAAGTCGTCAGCCGGACTATGTGCACAACATCATTAAGTTTGTCGCGTTCAACAGTTGGCTGCCCCGTCACACATTGGCCGCCATCAAAATCTTGAGCGGCTTTACCGAACTGCCCGATGTCGTTGTCCAAATCCTTAATATGTATGCACCGAACTGCTACGATAAATTGGAAATACGTCGCTATTTTATTGAATGCCTGGAAATCGATGTGCTCAATCTGAGTGATGAGCAACGGCAACAGTATGCGGCGCTCGATTCCCTTGGCAATGACTATCATACGGATGCCACCGATGAGTCCGACCATGTGGATTACGAATCTTGTTCAGTAACGGATGCGGTTTCCGTTGCTGTGTCGAAAGGCGATTATAATGTTACCGAAGATCGTCAGCCGATGCGCATTGAACTACAGATAAAGAATGCAATTGTGGAACTGTTCGAAGTCAATATCAATCAGCCGTTGCCCAACTTTGTCACCTTTCTGCTCGGCATTGATGTGATGCGTGATATTATGCACAAGGAGCGAATTCAGCTTGATGTTCACTGCTCCTGCACAAATTCGCTGGTCTTGATCCTTGAGCGTCATCTGGAGGTGAGTCTGCCTTTATTCTTATTCAATTTATTAAACCAAATTATTAATTTCTCTATCGAAATCCTGCAGCAACAGCGCCAGAGTGATACATATTGCGAGCATACGGCCCACATTGTGGAGAGAATCTACCGATTGTTCTATGGGCTCTGCGCTAGTCCACAGATATCGGAGGCAGCATTGCGCTACTTTCGTTTGTCGTGCAATGATTTTCTGTTGCGCCATTTGAGCGCGATGCCCTTCCGCAACAATCACAAGAATCACATGCTACTCGCGATCAGCCACCTGATGAACTGTGTCTCCATCGAGATACGAAAGGCGGCATCACATGGCCAAACGACACGGTATACACTGCTGTGTGATATTTTGCTTGCTTTTAATGCCGATGCGCTTCACATTGGACACAGTCTGCCCCAGGAGCTGAGCACCAGCCTGCTAATGTCGGCCGCCGGTAATCAATTTGGCCTGGATGCGACGCCCAGCCGACAAATGATGCAAGCAACGGCACCCGAATTGCATGCGAATCGTTTGCTTGACTGCCTCACATTGGAGACGCTATCGTTGACACAGCCGCAGCTGGAGTTCTTCGATGAGCGGTTGGTGTCCACCTTGTTGACGCAGTGTACGGAGACAAATGCGGCAATGCATGAACACGGTGCTGGCGTCATAAATATCCGCAAGCTGAACTTCATACTGATGGAAGAAATACAACTGGTTCAGGGCTCCATTGCCAATGGTCAGCGCAAGGATGTCATCGATGAGATCACAACCATCATTCACTATGCCACCAATTTGAATGGCATTCGGATGCAACGGCTCGCCACGTACGCCTTCATGAAGGCCTGGGGTAATCTTATCCAGCTGCTGTTCAGCGATATGCCTGTAACAGTGCTGCCGGTTAGTGTGCGTAAACAGCATATTATCGATATCATTGAGAAGATTATGCTGAAGGTGCCGCCAACACAGCCGCTGGTCAAGATCTCCATACAGGTGACGGAGACGGTGTTGGTGTTGCTTCAAAATTTGCGATACTGTTACTATCAACTGGAGGATCAGCGCGCCCTTGACGAGCATGGCAATATCATCGGTTTAAATGATGCGACGCCCAGTGTGGATGCCACAAACCAACAGCAGCAACAGGTCAAGAACAGTGCAGCAAACAGTACGCGTGTCATCAGCAGCAGCGTTAGCAGCAACAGCTGCAAGAACAGCCATCTTCGCTTCATCCTTAAGCACCTCATCGCCTGGATAATGTCCTGTGAGGGCAAATCACAGCAGCTGAGCATCAATCTCTACACCTCGCTGCTCTACTGTCTCCGGATTGTGAAGCGTGTGCGCACCGACGAAGAGATCGAGTACAACGAAACGTAAGCATCAATTAATCAATCAATCAATCTAGAGATATGCCAAAACTTGCTGAATCCTTTGATTTAAATTATGCGCTGGTTATTTCCAATTTTATTCAAATAATTTAATTAAAATATCTGCATTGTTAATATTCTAATATTAAGTATTAATATCTATTATTTATATCTATATATATTGGGCATATTACAGATTAAAATCGGGCTCGGATAGCTGTACGACAGTTAGGAATCTGAAGCAGGATGAGGATGAGGAGGAGGAGTTGAATCACAAGGAAATGGCCGCGGAGTTAATCAGTGAGTTTGGTGAGAAACTAATTGATACGACCTGCTATGATGCGACGACGGGACATGCAATCTGTAGCATGCTGGCGCTATCCTGCCTGGACATAATATCCGAGCTGCGGGCAGTTAATACCCTATGCGAAGTAATCGTATCGCGAGGCTATCTCAAGCAGATACTCTACGGCCTGGCCCAATCGGACGAAGAACTGAAGAATGTGCTCAAACCGATTCCGGATAGCCTTCGGCCCCTTTATATGTACGAATCCCGAATGGCATTCCTAATGCATATGTCGCAAACAAGCTTTGGCGCCACTCAAATCATCGATGAGGGTACACTCGGTGTCCTCTCTAATATGCGCATCTTTGATATGCAACCGGATTTGAAGATCAGCCAGCAGTTAACATCGAAGCGCGAAGAAGTGGATCATTTTATGCCCGTGGTGGATGAACGATTCCGTTCGATTTTGATGCCGGCTCTGTTATTATGTGATAGCATCATCGATTCACTTGGCGCACGTAACACGTCCGCATTGGCGCAATTGATCAATTTCCTCTTCTCGCACATTGAGATGATTGAGGGCATTTTGCGGGTGGCAACCCCGCTCATGGATTTGGGACATCTGCAGCAGCTGGCGGCGATTACAAATATATTTGCCCGGATCACACGTAATAATCGGACAAATGAAAAGGATTTGGACAATGAAGCCCCATCGCCGGAGCTGACCAATCGGTTGAGCCGGTTGCGGCAATTGATGATTGTTGTCCTAGGCCGCTTCACCTTTAATGAGGAGACAATTCGTAGCATGCTGCAACAGGAGCGCCATCAGCAGCCAGATCCCACCGATCTAACCGAAGTGAATAAGTGGCAGCATATCAAATATATTCTGGATATTTCCGCCAGTCTCTCGATCTATTGCCGCGCCGGCGTCATTAGCCATGTGCGAGATGGCCTCACCTCCAAATATCTATTGACGACCATGATCAACGATGTGACTCCCCTGTAAGTAGTAGGAATTTTTTGATTTTAACGAACCTTCAATGTCCATAATTCGATTGCAGTTCGGGCAAAACCGATGCAAAGAAACTGTCCGCAATCATGTTGGTCATATTGAATCAGCTCAAGGGCTCCATTGCCTACTATTTGTCACAGAAGGCAATCGCCGACAATCTTGTCCAGCAGCGCGCCTCTCTGCACACTATGTTCGGGCCAAGCGGTATGTACTACTTACTAAATAGTTTTTATCTAATTGATTAAACCTTTATTGATTTATTTGCTCATTCAGGCAAGAAAAACTATCTTGAATTAAGCCAGCGTCACAATTATAAACGCAGAGAACTAACAATGTCTGTTTTCATTGCGGAACAAAATCTTTATCTGCTCTGGATCCATGTGGATTTCTATTTACGCAATGCGGTCATCTATTCCCAGGAGAATCGTAGTCAAATTAACGAAACCTGTTTTGGTATGTTCGACAAGTTATAAATATGCACTTATTATTATTACATATAGCCTAGCCTACAATTATTATTACAAAAATATTTTTAGTTTATTTACATTTTGTTATAATTTAGTTTGCATAACAAAGGGTTGAGATTTAGCTTTTATATGGAGAAATGGAAATATTTTTCTAAATTAAGCTATAACTATTATTGAGCTTTGAAAATGATAAAAATATATATATAAGTTTCATTGATTTTATTTCGAATATATATTTAATTTCGTTGACAGATCCAAACAACATGTCCGTACTGAATGCTTCACAGGATGAGCTCGTCCAATTGAAGCAGATGCTCATCTCCACATTCAACGAACTGTTCTGTTCACAATTAACCACCTCCAGCGAAGGATATACGGTCAAATGCATGAACTTTAATGCCGTCCTATTGCGGCGCATCAAGGCGCTTGTTCAGTTTGCTCCACAGACCACATAACAACAATGCAACAAATCATACTAATTCTTATTGCAGCATAGTCGTTAAGCTTAAAATCATTATAATTTTGCACAATAAGCTAAAAAAATATATTTTTTTTAAATGATTTTGAATATTATGTTTGAAATTAAAATAAATTATATTCATAAACGAATAATACTAAGTTATAAATAAATTTACAAAGCTAAGGTGAAGTCAGAGATGCAAATTTAGCTGCTATCTCTCTATTCGACGAACCTATGAAGATTGGTAAACGTCTCCAATACATCTCCAATACCATAACTTACAAATAAAAATAAAATCGCAACAACTTTTTTTAATATTTAATTTGGAATGTAAATTCTTATAGATCAGGTTTATATGAATATTTCGATACAGTCTACATTTCGCAAATGTCGATTTTAAAAATATAGCCTTCCAATTGAGTATATATATAATTTAGATTGATATGCCTTCCGGGTATATCATAGTCAAGGTCTCCGAGCATGTTTAATTTTTAAATACAAATTCAATTTAAGACATCGATTATTTTCTCAAAACTGCACAGCCGTTTATTTCAAAATTTGATAAGACTGTCTTTTCGCATCGCTAGCGAAGGCTCTAATGCTCTATTTTGTATGTTGTATCTAATAATTTATTTTGCATTCGTAGAGTTATTTCGATATAAACAATGAATTTGCTGAAATGAATTGATAAATCAAATAGATATTTAGCAAATTTTGCAGAATGTACATATGAAAAAATATAGGAAAAAATTCCAATTATTATCAACCCTTACGAAGCTTTATTTAAGCGTTTAAGCAATGGATTGCATGGATTTAGAAATTTTGGATTAAATAATGAAATATTGTAATCTATGAATCGGCAAAGAGCTTGACAAAATAAAAAAATGCATTAGCGAACGACTCTTATATCCAGTGTTCTGTTGGACTGTGCCGGTCTGACAGGGCTTGTGTAACCGTTGACCTGGCAGGGAATATTTCAGAAAAGCTGGTCTTTTTTCAAACAATTGAAAAAAAGAGTAAGGTTGTTTTGCTGCAATGGCTTCAAGGTAATCAAATTTTTGATAATCAAATACTTACTTACCGCGCACATCACCATGTATCAATGAAACAATGCTTCCTTTTCTCATATCCGGTTCAAGCAATTGATTCGTTTCGCGATTTTCAATTGTAATTTTGTGTAAATTTGTAGAAATACGATAATTTATGTAATAAATGTAATAAGCTACAACAAACGTCTATTGCTACATATCATTTTCGATAAAGAAGATTAATTTGAAATTGTAATAAATCAAAATCGTGACCGATGTTATGAAATTATTTTGTTTTGATTTCTATTTTGTTTTGTTTTGTTTGTGTGGTGGCTGTTTAACATTGTTCGACAACGTTGAGTTTTGTGGTGAATATCGCAAAATACTGATGTTTTGATGTTCTCAACAGTTACTGAAACGAAATGGCGCCGCAGGGCTAAAGCTGTGAAGGAGGAGGTGCAGGTGCAGCTGAGTCCACTGGTGCGCGAAGGGGAAATCGTTTTTCAATCGGCGCTGCACGCCCTCGCCCGTTCCTCAATGAAGATTGGCCGCATTGAGGATTTTTCACCAATCCCATCCGATTCCACACGCAGGAAGGGCGGTCGTCGCGGTCGCCGTCTCTAAAAAAAAAGCACTCAATATGCTTTGTATAATATATACAACGCTAACTAAAAAAAAAAAAAAAAAAAAAAAGCAAATTTTTATTTTTCTCAAATATATTTTAAAAATTTGAAAAATTTAAAAAAAAGAGAAAGTTGTAACGGAGAATTTCTGAACGCAAATTCCCTTATCCAAACCTGTGACGGAAGTCGATTAGTTCGATTGGGTTGCAGGAAGAGGAAGAGTGTCCATTCTTTGGAGGACAAGTTATGCAAGTTTTGCGAAAATGAAGAGAGGCAAGAGAAGTGCACCAGTTGAGGCTGCCAAGAAGCCTGTCGTGAAGGCTGCCAAGAAGGCTGCCATGAAACCCGCCACGAAGCTCGCCACGGAGTCAATATTTGATGTACCTGATGATACATCTGTCAATTCATCGATCATTGGGATTCCCTTAGATGACGATTTTATAGAGGCATTCACCAATTTCCCTGAAGACACCACAGGTGAATCATCAGTCAAGTCTGTTAGCCAAGAAGTCCCTCTGGACGCACCTGCCAATACTGTTGGCAAGAATAAACCTCAAGATGTGGCTGCTTCAGTTGCTGCATCTGTCAATTCTGGCATACCGCCTATCCAGCCATCGGCCGCTACTCGTGTGGAACATGATGTTGGTCATAAGGTCACTGATTTTGATGGCAGTGATTCTGAATGGTCCATTTGCTCTTCTGGGGATTCTGAGGATGATTTCATTCCTGTGCCATCCAAGAAGCGCTGTATGCCAAAGAAGAAGTCACCAAAATACGCCAATTGTGAGAAGAGGAAGAGTTCATCATTGCTTGAAAGCAAGTCACCTAAACTTAAGCCTGTAAAGCTTTTCGTTACTGGTCTTACCTGTCCTACGTTGAAGAAAAGGAAGACGTCGCCATTAAGCCCTGCAGTTTCATGTGCCAGTTTAACTGAGGACATGGAGGTTGCAGGTGCTGTTAAGAAGGATTTGGCTAATCCTTTGTTAGCGAAATCTGATGTGCAGAAGATTCCTCAACTATACCTACCGAATGTGACATCAATTCAACCCTTGTTGGATAAACTTGGCAGTTTGGTTGGTAATGGCAAATTTACCACCAAGTGTGCTAAAGGTGAAGGCATTCGCATTCAATGCAAGGACTTAGTCACCTACAATGCATTTGTGGAGAAGCTCTATGGAGATGATACACAAATGTATACTCATCAGCTGCGGGCAGAGCGCGGCTATCGTGTCATTATACGCAATCTTCACCACTCTACCTCAACAGAGTGGGTTAAGACCAAATTGTATGAGCTTGGCTTTGTGGCTCGCTTTGTCAACGTAATGAAGCACCGTTTTACTGGCAAGCCGATGAATATTTTCGAGGTTGAGCTTGCGCCACTACCTGATAAAGCAAATGACTGTATCCTGAAGATCACCGAATTGGGATACCAGCAAGTTGTTGTTGAGCGTCATATGCGGCGTCTTGACCCTGTCCAGTGTCATCGTTGCCAGGCCTTCGGACACAGCAAGAACTATTGCCGCAAATCTTTTGTGTGCCTTAAGTGTGCTGGCAGTCATGCAACCACTAATTGTCTGAAGACGAATGACACTGAGGCCACGTGCGCAAATTGTAAGGGGGCGCATGTGGCTAGTTACAAGGGATGCCCAATATACAAGTCTGCGCGGAGTAAGTTGGTGACTACTCGAGTGATGGCGGAGATCTTGCGAAAGCCCCAACAGCAGCCTCAGCAGAAGCCTCAGCAGAAGCCTCAGCAGAAGCCTCAGCAGCAGCCACAGCAGCAGCCTCAGCCGAAGCCCATGATGCAGCAGCCACAAATTCAGCAGCAGCCACTACAGAAACTTAAAAACAAGCAACAACAACAGAAGAAACAGCAGCCTAGTGTTCAGGCTGTGGAAACTCCTATTCTTACAACAAAGTCAGCCAAGAACACATACAGCCAAGTTGTGCAGGGGAAGCACACAGCCACATCGATCACAATTCCAACCACACGGACCAAGAATCCATCCACATTACACCTGGAGCGGTTTAAGGAACGGCTTCGCGTTGAGCAGGAGGAGAACAAGCTCCGCAGCCATCAGGAGGAGCAGCAGCAGAGTCATCTGCCTCAGATGCCCCAGCCAGAAATGCAGCGTTGTGCGGAGCATGATCCTTTTCTGCAAGTGATGAAGCAGCACACCGCTTTGCTTTCGGATCTTAGCAGGCAGATTGGAGCTCTGCTGTCATTCCTGATGCCCATGGTGGACATTATTGCCAAAAGCCATTCCTTGCCGCTACGGAACCCTGCAACTACGGCAGCACTCTCGTAGCATCTTGGCATATCAACAGAAACACAACTTTGAACACTATTCGTTCTAAGTTGTTTCACATATTTTTTGTATTTACATGTCAACACTATTTTCAAGGACATTGAATTATTTCGTTATAAAAAAAAAGTCGATATATAATTCGGTATTTGCATATATAAATGGACTCCCAAGCGAACAAAGCAAAGTTCTTTTTATTTCATTTAATTTTAGATTGACCAAATGGCCATGCCGATTTTATTGGAGTTTTGATTTATAGCATGCATTTATTCGAACAGCTGTTCGATACTCAAATGCCACACTGCTTATCGATTGCCAACTACTCTGCTCCGTACTCTTCTTGTGCGTGCCAACGCATCGCTGTGAATGGCAGTTTTACAAGAACCACATAGCATTGCACAGATAAAATTCACATATACAGAGACTGTGTAATTTCTACACACAAGAAAGAGCTGGCGAATTCGTCGAAATGGTGCAGCACATTTGCGGATGCAAAAAGAAATTTCGTTAGTACTACAACTAATGCAAATGTACAAATAAATAAAACAAAAATAAGCACCAGCCAAGGCTAAATCAGCAAAAGCAACTGATATTGTAATTGGCAAGTTCATTGCACGAATAATATATTTGGTTTTATATATATAAATTTATATATATATAAATTTGTGTGCGTGCGCGTTTATGTGTTTTTTAGTAAGCATGTGTGTGTGAATAAGAAATTTGCAAACTCGATAAAACATCGTGCAAATTGTTAAGTGGCTGTCCAACGTACGTTCCATATACATGTGTATATATATATTATATATATATATATATATATATGTGTGTATGTGTGTATGTGTAGTGCATATGTGTGTTCGTGTATCTCCTGCTCATATAGGATGTTCATAGATAATAAATAGTAGGTCGGACAAGCAACGTCAGTCAACTGAGCAGAGCAGAAACCGAAGCCCGCAGCGAGCTGTCAGAAGCGGCTTATAAAGCTGAGCAATATTTTGGAGTGTTTTAAATTATTTTTTGTGTTGAATTTTTGTGTATTTCGTGTTTTTTTTTTTCTTGGTAACTTGTGTGTACATTATAATTTATAAATATAAGTAAAAATATAAAAACACAACATTAAAATTTATAAAAAAAAAACGCTATCCAAAACATATTGGCAAAACAAAATATATATATATATATATTAAAATAAAACCCGCAATGTAAAACGAGGCAACAGCAGCATAAGAAGAAGAACCAAAAAAGAAAACTTGTTTGAAACAACGACGACGACAACGAACAAGACGCTAAAAGGCAATCTTAAGACAAGCTAAGGCTGAGGCGGCGTGCAAAGCAAAACTCAGAAAACAAAAGCAAAGCAGCAGAAGCAGCAACAAACGGCCGTTGAAGTTAGCCTCGTCTACGCTGCTCCTAGCCAAAAAAAATCAACAAAAACAAAATAAAAAAATCTAAAAGAATATCACACAGCATAGTCAGACGATAAGCGATAGACGATAGACAGGCAAGACGACGTCACCGATAGATCGGAAGCACAATATACGGCAGCAGTATGGATGAAGATGACAACATATCCAATGCGAATATAAGTGTCGATGACGATGACGATGACGATGAGCAACAGCAGCGGCAACAGGATATTAATCGACAGCAACAGCGCCTCCTCGAACTCTATGCGCAATCGTTTCCGCTGCGAAATGCGGATGGCGGTGGCAGCAACACGAGCAGCGACGTAGCAGCTGGCACAACGGCACGCACAGACAACTCAAGCGGCGGCGGGGCTGCCGGGTTGGGAAATTCGCCAATTCCCGATTGGGACTCCCAAAGCACAGCAGCACGCGGGAGCGCCACCGGCAGTGGCAGCGGGAGCAGCAGCAGCAACAGCAGTGGCAGTAACGCCAGTGGAAGCAGTCAGCAGCAGCAGCAAGGAAACACCGAGGAGATCAACGAAGTCAGCGCTACTGATGCTGCTGCTGTTGGGGGAGGCGGTGGCGGCAGCAATTCAGGTGCTAAGCCAAGTTTCTTTTTTGGCACCTCGTCGTTTATATTGCGCAGTCGAAAGGAGGTCGCCGCATTAATTAATACGGAATGCTGCCGTGGTAGTCCAACGCCCGATTTGGATTCAATTATGGATACGCTTTTTAATCCTGGCACACCTATCGATAATCCCGATAATATCGAATGGATTCGCTGGCTAATTGCTGGCGGTCGCACCCCCACGGAATTTGTTAAAATTGGTGAGTAATGCCATAGAGAGTGAAGGTATTAACAATTATAGTTTAAACTTAATGTATTGCAGCTTTATCGATATATTTTGCTATCGTTAAGCAGCTGATCGCCCAAGTCGTTGCCCCTGAAATTTTCACTGTGTGTGTATTGGTGCGCATATCTGTGCTTCTGCTTTCGTGTGCGTGTGTGTTTGTGGTGTAATGGTCGTAGGGCGGCATGGTAGATAGGTTTGTATATATGGCACGCAAGTGTGAGCAAGTAAGGTGCAAGGCAGCGTGACAGTGAAATGCTATAGCAACAAAACAATGGATAAAAAAACAATAAATATCTTCTCTAATCAACAAAAACTCATATATATATATATATATATATATATAAATAAATGAATATAGAGAGTGAGAGAGTGGAACTTGAGTTAACTTTAGCCCATTTGGTACAAATCTAATCTGGCAATATCTATTTACTGCGCTGCTGTCTCATTTTTTTTGTGACAGTCGCAGAGTGCGTTGCAAACATTGACAACCCCAATGCTGATATATTGCTCGTTGTCCCACTTGTCTCTCACACATACACATGCGTACACGCACACGCACAGACCTACACTCACGCACATTGGCTAGCTGTTGCACCTTATGTGTGACCGTCAGCTGTTGCTTTTTGTTTCGGCTTTGCCTTGCGTAATATTTCCGCAGCATCCGTTCAAAAACACGCAGCAGCTGCATTTGTTCCTTTTTAATGCATCGAAATTGCCACCCTTGTAAAACGGCACAATATTCATTCTCTCTGTTTAACATTTACCAACACACATACATGCTTGCATATATGTGTAAAAGAAAGAAGCAGAAGAAAAAAGAAAATCATTTCAAACAATTGCTAAATTGCAAATGAAAATGCTACGTGCTGCTGCAATGGAGACGCATACACACACACACACACATATATATATATAGTTATATATATATATATAACTATATATATATATAACTATATATATATATATATAACTATATATATATATATATAACTATATATATATATATATAACTATATATATATATAACTATAAATATACATATATTTATACATGTAAGACACTGTAGCTTACCCCGCGGTACACTGTGAAAAGTTTATTGACCGTCATTGTTGTTGATTTGACAATTGTTGACACGCCATGTTTCATTTGCACAGTGCACACGAAAAAACATTAGAAACACATACACATAAATATCACACACCATTTGCATTACAAATGCCGCTGTTTTTGCACCACAGTGTGTAATCTACATGCATAGCTGTCTGTCCGTTCGCATGCTCTTCTTGTTCCACTTTTTCTAATTTCTTTTTTTTTTCGGGCCTTGCGTTTGACCGTTATTGTTGTTTTTGACAAAAGCTTACACAAACACACATACCCACGCACACACAAATACACGCACATATCTGCGTATGCATATTCTCTATTGTTTTTGCACTCTTTCAATTCGTCAATCGAACTTTATCAAAACAATGGTCAAGTGGGAGAGGGGCGACAAAAGCAGAGTTGCATAGCAACTTATCGATCGCCAATGCCCGACCAGAAAACACAAATTGTCAATCAATTTTACAGTTTTGCTGCGTTTAGCATTTGCAGTTGTTGTTATTGTTAGTGTTGCCGTATTTTGTCTTTTTTTGGCGCTGACTTTTTTCGTTTTTTTTTATATCCTTCCGCATTTAGTTGACCTTTTCAGCGAGGTCCAGGCAAACGCATAAGTCGAAGACATGTCACGCAAGCAACGCAAGCGCCAACATTAAATAATATTCCAACAGCAATGTGTGCATCATATTTATTTTTGGATTTTAATCAAATCAATCAAAATATAACAGCAGCAAAAACATCGAGCAAGTATTGCTTTGTTTGCAATGAATATTATATCTTTAAATTACTGCATATAATGTGCATCATAACGAAATAAATGGCTCAATTCTCAATTGCCCATTTCCTTTGAAAGTGAAAATAAATTGGTTTAGTTCCGTTTGCAAAAAAAAAAAATACTATAACTGTCGCTTTACTGACGAAAAAAACACATATCACTCACAACATCAAATTGGAAAATTGGACGGTTATATATATACAAATATATTTTGTTCGTTCTTTTTTTTTTAATATTTTTGGCCCATTGTTGCTAAATTGTCTGTTGTTCATAAGAGATAGTTTGGCACATTTGCTGTTAAGGGTCAAAATGTTACGGATTATAGATTGCTGCTAAGTTCATGATTTTCAGATAGATTTGAACTTTCTGTCCGTTATCACGCTCTCTGTCTCTCTCTTTCATCGACTCAGTTGATTTTGCGACGACATAATCAAATATATCATTTGAGGTAGCACAATTGACAGCTGTTAAGCAGATGTTCTTTTTGAAGGTTGGTCGATGCGAATGATTTTGTTGAACAACTGGACAGCAATCCTCCATTGATTTCACACGCATCACACCTATATCTTTACACCATGGTGGTTATCGCTAGCAAAAAATTTCGATATTTGTAAGCCTACTTATTATAAATAAAGATTTAATACTAATTTTGTTGTTTTATGCTTTTTTTACCCAGTGCGAAGCTACGATAACCATGCGAAATGCGGTCTGGTGTGGGTACCCCATGTTGTGGCATACCGGTGCCGCACCTGCGGTATATCGCCATGCATGTCGATATGTCGCGACTGTTTCAAGAAGGGCGATCATGCGAATCATGATTTCAACATGTTCCTCTCACAGGCGGGAGGTGCCTGCGATTGTGGTGACACATCAGTGATGAAGGCGGAGGGTTTCTGCAGTGACCACGGCATCAATAATCGCGTCAATCGCGATCCAGTGCCCAATAATCTGTTGGCCGTCGCCGAGGCGATAATGCCAAAGCTCCTCTTCCGTCTGCTGCAGCATTTTCGGGAGCACAGCGATGCTTCACTGCAGCAACAGCATGCGAATAATTCATATTCGTGCGAGGCGTTCGCTAATATGCTAATCGATCTGAACAATATGGGCGAGATAATGCGGAAGGTGATGACACGGACGCTGATCAATGCCGATGTCTATTCATATTTTATGGAAACACCGTGCCAGGATACACGCAACGGACGTTTCCTCAAGGCGAATCGCGAGAAATACGAGGATGCCGTCAATCGTTTCCCAAATCCGGAGCCACCCGATGAGTATCGAGATTTGCCAGCGCTCGGCAAGAAACTAGTGCACACAACCCTCCTGGAGGAGTTCATATTCTGGACATTTAAGTTTGAGTTTCCCCAGACGTTGGTCTGCTTCCTGCTCAACATGCTGCCCGATCAGGACTATAAAGTAAGCAATTATATATTTCAAATATACATATATTAAATTTTTAATTTGCACAGGAACACCTGACACGAACATTTGTGATGCACTACAGCCGCATTCCGTCGGTGTTGGAAATGTCCCGGGATCCCGATACACTCAGCAATCGGGTTGTCCACATGAGCGTTCAGCTCTTCTCCAACGAGAGCCTTGCCCTAAAAATGGTCAATGAGCTGTCACTGTTGCATGTGATGATCATTAGCCTGAAGCTGATGATGTCCAAGATACTCATACAGAATACGCTGCACGGTAAAATTCGATTGATTGACGCCAGATTTTTATATTGTGATAATTAGCATAACACATTTTGCAGATCCCATCAAGAACTTTCACTTTGTGATCGATTGTACGCGTCAAGTGATGAAGGATCATTGCTATTGGCCCCTCGTCTCCGATTTTAACAATGTTCTCTCGCATGAATCGGTGGCGTTGGTCTTTCTGCGCGATGATAACCTAATCGATATGTGGTTTCAGTTCCTACAGATGCTGCAGGGCATGAATGTGAATGTGCGAGAGACGGCATCGCATGTGGAATTCGAGCCAAATAGCTACTATGCGGCATTCTCCTGCGAACTGGAGGCCAGCGCATATCCCATGTGGTCCATCATTTCCCATCTGCAGGATGGCACCCATGCCCATCTAGCCAAGAAGATTATCAACTATTGTGTAACGACGCTGCACGAATGGCTCGATTCCATCTACTTTCGGGAGCCCAAATTGTCACTGGTATGTGCTTCAAGCTCTACTTTCACTTTTGTTTTGAACTTCATATCAAATTCTACATGCAAATTTTTTATCTGACAGGAGGAAATGATGCAGGCCTCGTTTCATTTTCCGCTGCATCGTTATCTGGCAGCCTTTGTCTGCCAGGCAGTCACTAAAATGGGCATCAGTCTCAGCGACGTTTTGCCCTCCCGTCCCGACATTTTGCCACTGCTAATGATACATCCGCTTCGTGTCCAGGTGAGTTCCAAGATCACCATTTATATGCATAAACTAATTAGACTCACATATTCATTAGTAGAAGACCTTTTGTTCATCTTTTGCATATTTTGGAATGTAGAATTTCCGAAAACTTGTAATTAATTGATTAATCTTTTGAAATCGCTTCAAAAGAATATTTTTTACTTGTTTATCTTCTTTATTGATAAGTAGAAGACTTAAACCAAATCTTGTTAAACTTCTAATTCTATGATCTGCTGGTTTTATTTTATATATGTATATTTTTTTTAACATAGAATTGTCGAAATATTTGCATTAGAGGGATTGAACTTAATATCAAATAATACAAACGAATCGTGCAAAGACTTCCAAAATATAGCTTAGAATTGTGACTTGGTGAAGCTTAAATTAAGAAATGTTATGTTAATGACTTAATACTACAATCATTTATATGTGTATACCCTGGGGGAGGTAACCTCATAATGAAAAGATAATCTTAGTATAAAGAACATTTTTGCTTACTCACAGGAACAATCGGTGAGTTTTTTAAATCTTAAGTTAAATACATATATGTCTGCAAGGGTCTTTGTTTTTTGCTTTCCTTCGTTGTCATGGAAAAATATCTTTACCAGAAAGGAATTATGATTATAATCTGAACATATATCAACTGTTTGGCTTCACATTTGTTTATTTTTATGTATGCCAATTTATAAGACTGTGTTTTTAGGTATGGCTTAAATTTTCAATTTATTTTATGTTTTTCTTTGTTCGATTTTGCGGTTGTATTTTTTTCTTTTTTTGTATTTTGCTTTTGTCACAAAATATTTGCTACTTGTGTATTATTATTATATATATCTGAGAGACGATGCGCTGCATAACCCAAATATTAGGTTTGATTAGTTGACATTCTGTGGCACCTGAACGTGTGGCGAGAAATCATAGGTTATTATTTTGGGGGCGAGAAATCCGCCATAGCCTGGCCGTGTCTTATAGTATATGCCGATGCCAGCTAGTGGCACTGGTGGACTCGAGACCACATCCTGTATATCGATGAAGGGCACGGTGGTCTGTGCCGCATCCTTATCCATTCCCGAATTGGCAAATTCAATGTACTCATTGTGATTGGATACCACCAGCGAACTGACGACCGTACGTGTCGGCACATCAACATTTTGTATATTTATTTTGTTTCTGCAAGAAAGAAAACAAGTTTAACTTGAGCACTTATTTTTTGGGAGCTTTTTTTTTTTGTTCATTACCTGCGCTTGCCGCTCACATCCGTGTTGTCATTTGATTGCCAAACACTGTTTACCCCCAACTGGGTGAGTTCACCGCGCTTGAAATCAAATTCACTAAGACGCGCCTCCAGATTCACATGAGCGCCCAGCACCCGAAAGCGTACACCGGTCACAACGAAACTATTATCATCTTCTTTCATAATATCATCCAGATCGATGGAGCGGCTCTCGTAGCTCATCGTATGATAGTCCGTACCCTTGGCCACATTTCTATCAAAGATTTTGTAGTCGTCGACCGGCTTCCATTCCAGACTGCTGGCATTTATGTTGCCGCGTGGCAACAGTTGACCCTCCTGTATCTGCAGATGAAAGATACGATTCCGCTTCACAAAACGCAGACCGGTGACGACTCTGCAAGAGGGAGAGAGAAATATGATTAATATTGATAACTTGTATATCATGTGATATCAAGTTCTCATCGCTCACTTGTTATGCTTGACATCGGCGACGGATTCGCGCAGGTTGAAGAAACGATCCGATTTGATGCCCTGCTCATCACACATACAGAAACAGTAGCTGCAGTGCCAGAAGAGATAACGCCACCAGCTATCCACTTTGGTGGTGCCACGCGAGCATGTCTTGCGCTGACCCAGCGTACGGCCGTTCTCATACTCGATGTACTCGTAGCGACGAATGCCATTCAGTGGCGATGGACAGACCGACATATCGCTATCGATAAACTGGCAATTGTAGAGCTTACCCGTGCACTTTGGTTGCCGAGCACAGTAGAGTTCCTTGTAGCAGCTATCACTTCGGGTCGACTGATAGAAGTCGCATGTCTCCCGGCACGTTTCGTCCGTATTCATGTCGACCTCGTTGACAATGTAACCCTGTAGCAGACGTGTCACCTCATCGTATGTTTGATTTTTGATATGCTTCTCGGGATCACAACGATAAACAATTCGATCCGATCGTCGCATCACCTCGCTCAGTAGTTTCAATGTTCGCTCCATTCTCTTCTCGTAGTCGCGACGCATCAGTTCCGCTTCCTCGGTGAAATTGCCGCGTCCATAGACGCGCAACATCATCCAGGAGAACTCCATCATGGTGTATCCCTTGAGTTCCGTTAATGCAATGTCCGTGTACAGTGTGTAAACAAATTGTTGTGGCGATTGTTTCGAGTGGCACATTTCATCCAGCGATTTCTGCAAAACCCAATAAAATGGTTTAACAAAAATGTTATATTTTCATATATTGAATTTTTATGCAATTTCGTTATTGATATCATCTCATCGTAATTTGACTCTAATTGCAAATGTAACTTACGTTACGTTCAATTAAAAACCTAGACAAGTCTGGCAGCTCTCCCCCACCTGCCGATCTGTCTTGCGTGCTTTTGCTCACGTAAGTTCCAAGTTAAATTATAGCAATAACATCAGCATACCGTTTCCGCTGTGTGTGCTTGCCCCAACAAAAACAATAAAGGTGATAAGCAAGTGCTTTAAAAAAAAAATAATGAAACCTACACACGCAAACACACACACACAAATTGCAGACTAACCAGCATTGCTCTGTAGTACATTGTTTGCTTGACCATACAGGACTCAATTTCCTGAAATATTTGCGACATTGAAAAAGTTTTATCATTGCGCAAGACAGTATCGCTTAAATCCAGCACAGCGCGCTCCTCCAAATCGTTGCTTGTGGTCGCTTTCATTAAATGATGCTGAAGAGTAAGAATTTTCAATTCCAATTATCAAAAAATGAGCTCAATTCTCATCTGGTGTGTTAAATATTATATTTTACCTTGAAAGAGTAAAAAATACCATTTAGTTGCAACAATTTGCTCTCCAACAGAGCCCATTCGTAATGATTTAAGATTTGATATTGTTTGACTTCGTCAAATGGTCTTCGTTCCATTTCCGGTTTATTGATGAAACTGCGATGCAAATCGTACACTTTGCGCAATTGTTGATCTCGATTGTTCTGACTGTTCGACGTTTTCCCCAAATACTGCCAAAGGTTCCGCACCAAATGGAAATATTCGTTGCGTAGGGCATCCACCTCCAATACGGGAGGTCGATGCACATTAATTGTTGACTGCGCAGCAGCAGCGGCCCCAATCAGTAACAATAACAACGTTATTAATGACATCGCTGACATTGTGCGCGGTGGATGCTTTTGAGTAACACAGAAACTTTAAAATTGGTGATTAGCTTCGATGATAATTTATAACTTATCCGCTTTGTTTTTTAGTCCACGTTTTGCTTGAGCCACAGTCGTTTTGCCAAGCGAAAAATCAACTGTTTGCCAAGCGTTGCCAGTCTTTTTAAACAAAGACAGTCGCAAACTTTTTTTTCCTGCCTTTCAATACACACACACGTAAATATGCATGCAACACATATGCATATGTATATAGGTAGTATATTTTTGCTCGCTTGCACACGCGTGCAATGCAATTTGTTAAATTTCAATTTAATTTAGTCTAGTAGCTGGTGCGCCTGTTTCGGAAACAACAAAAAAAACACTGCATCTATTTTTTTTTGCGATTTATTTTAATGTTGTTTGTTCATGAACGATTGTGTCGTTGCTGTTGCTAGTTGTTTTGCTACTGTTTTCTGCTATCGGCCTTTCTGCTGGCTTTTGTAAAATGTTGTGTGCTATACGTGTGTGTGTGTCTGAGAGCGCAAGTGTGCTGCTTTTGACTCGCACTCGACTCGTGTATGTACACAAAAGAATTTTTTACTCCCGCTCGTTCGTGCGCTCCCCTGAGGCGCTTACGAGCGCGTTTTTTTTTTTGTATTGTTCTTTTTAGTTTGCCGTTGTCGTCGCTTTGCGTAGAAAATCGTTGACTAAGAGCTTGGATTTCTTTAGATTTGCTGGGTTGTCAGTCGATGAGCACAACACAATGACACATCTTTGTTTGAGTGTGTGTGACTGAGTAAGCGCGCTTTTTTAAGTTTGAGTTCACTTCAGGCTGTATTTTTGGTTATACAAAGGCAAAAGCTGAGCGCGTATAATTCTGGCCGATCTGCTGTAACTGCAGATCGACTTGCTTAGCTTATAATTTGTATCGATAAACGATAATATGCTCCATTGATGTCGCTGAGTAGTTTCGTCGTAGCTCAATCAGCTGACTGCTGAACCTGTACTCCCGCTCTCGCTCACCATTTTTTTTTTTTTTTTTTTACCACCACATGCACACACTGCAATAACGAAAAAGAGGGATATATATGGGAAAAATGCATACGCTGCACTGCCTCTGCGCTATGCTCTCATTTTCCTGCTGGCTAAACAACACGTCCCATTTTGTTCTGTTCTGTTTGACTTTTTGTTTGAGGTGTTTGCCTTTGCTCTGCTTATGTTTGTTGTGCGTATTGTTTACATTTACCTGAGACCTTTGACCTCCGCGTGTATGTTAATATAGCTGCTGCTGGCATGCATATACACGAGTGTGTGTTTTATCGTTAGATTTTGCAACTTGGAATGTTTTGCAGCACCTATTCTATTTATTGAATAAATAAAATTTTGCTACTGGTGCGACGCATAAACGCTGATTCGCAAATACGCATGCGAATTTTTTTTGTTTGCCTATATATATATATATGCACAAGTGTATGTGTGTGTGTGCGTGTAAATGTAGAGCTCATATTTAACTTTGCTTTGTGTCAGTGTTCCGCAGATACTAGTTTTGTTTTTTTTTTTTCGTTCTTTTGTGTCTGCGCTGCTGGTGATGAGTAATGTCGCAGCGACGCCGACGCAGTTAACATTTTGTTTTCTTGGCTTGAAACTTTCATTTGGGGGTTGCCCAATTGGCGCAAAAAACTAAAAAGCAAGACACAAACCCAAACATAAGCGATTCATTGATGAGACCGGAAATTCCAGTTCAATTGAGCTGGGCGACTAAACTCAACCAACACGGATGATTCATTCACACACATATCTATATATATATATATGCTGTAGGGAAGTGCCACAAGATTTTTGATTTGGTTATTTATTGCTGCATGCAATTTATACGTACCTCATAGTTGGACGCCAGTTGGCTGAGTAAATTGCCGGACGACGATGACGAATTAAGAAGCTTTTCTTCCTCAATCTTACCATTGCCAGTGCCCAAGAGCGTCAAATGCAATCGATCCATCAGATGATGCACCGAGTACGCATTTGGCGATACTGTCCACTCGGCGAATGTGATCAATGTGCTCATCTCTAGTTTGTCCTTGCTTGCTTCATAGTTCTGCATTTGCTGGTAGCGCGACGAGATGCGATTCATTGTATCCGTTATATCGTTCATTTTGCCCATTAACGGTACATTGTTTCTTATAAAATTATTAATCGAGTCGATGGCCAGCGCAACATATTGAGAATGCTGTAGGGGAGGGAGGCATTAGAATTAGTATAATAGTGTGACTTATGCACACATTTGAGAGAGAGAGATAGTGTAATGTTGGTGGACATATGTTTTTTGTTTACCTGCGCCTCTGTCTCATCAATATGTCGGCTGACCTCTTTCAAGCGCTGCAATACTTTGCGCTGCTTTTCGCGCATCAACGGAAATTCAATGCTGGCCGCCAATGGGGAGGACTGCACAATGTCCCAAGCCTTGAGAACACCGGTTGTCACCTCCTTGACCACATGCAACACATCGAGCACATCCTCAATGACCGCCGTCGTTGGTGTTGGTTGCCAAATAACAGTTAAAAATAATAATAACTGTAGTAATTGTAATTTATGTGACTGCAGCAGCTGCATTTTTTCTTTTTCACGTGCGTGTTTTTCCCTTGTCTATTTTTATTTTATATTAAAAGAGTCGCTGCAAACTACAACATAGCAACAACGAACGCAAAAAACACAACCTTGCTAGCTGAAAATCAAAATGCGAATGACGGCGGCGGCTTCGTAGTCATCATCGTTGTAAGTTCGGCTCCATCTGCTCTGTGCTCAATAGTTGTACTTCTTTTGCGCGGATAAAGTTTTGGTTGTCTGGCTTTGTTTGGTTGATTTTATTTGTACTATTGCAAGTCAAACACAGCCAGCATAGGTCAAAGCACAAGTGCGAGCGAGCAAGCAATAACAACACATATACATTCATTTATGCAGTGCTGCCACTGTGTAAAAAAAGATGTTCTACTTTGCTTCTTGCTTTTATCGATAACAAAGCAAATGCGCGGTTTAAGAATTGACTTTTAAGTATTGTCAAGTATTGTTACATTATTTATCGATATATTTAATATATTTGCTAATTGTAAGACATTTTTTTTTGCTTTTCTATTTGCAGAGTTTCTTCTACGAAATTCTGGCTGGCAAATGGGTGCGCAATGGACTGCAAATCAAGGGCCAAGCCATGACCTACATACAGGCGAACTTTTGCAATTCAATGGCCGATATGGATCTGTTCTTTCTGCAAATATGCGCCACAAATCTATCGCAATATTTCTTTCTGCAGAACACCATCGAACTATTCGATGTGGGACAATGGCTAGAGACGGCGCCACTAAAGCAGCCCCAGAAGCCGGAGCAATCATCGATGCTGGAGGGTTTCCTCACATTTCTCGCCACCCTGGTGACGAGTCGCACCAATCTGGGCAACGATGAGGCCACCCAGTGCATAATTGAGATCAGTGCACTGCTGGCCACCGAAAATAAGACGCATTCACAGCTGCTCGAATTGATGCCGGAGCGATCGGGCAATGTGCACACCAAGAATTTTGAGACGTTCCTCAAGAAGCTTTCTGTGTACAAGGCGCCTTCGTCTGGATCTGAGAATCTCGAACAGGGCCTTTTCACGCCCATTGATGAGGTGTGGGAGGAGTACTATGATCCGTTGCACGTTCTCCTCCGTGCCGTTCATCGTCGGGACTTTCAATCGTCGCTGGATCGTTTCACCAACTATGTCAAATCGAAAAATAAGATGCCCGTCAGTGGTAATCTTTGGCCACCGTTTCGTCTGCCGTTGCCGGTGGGTGAATCCTTCACTGATCCGTGTCGCATACTCAACTCGCGTCTCTTTCACTCCACCATACTCTCGATATTCTTTCGGGCGGTGCACACACGCGATGTCTCTGAACATCTGCTTGCACTGGCTGTTTTCCTGCTAGAGATCGCTGTGGAGACGAGTAGTGATATTAATGCCGCTGCCGCCGGCGGATCATCCTCAGCGTCAGCATCATCCTCAACGTTGGGTGCGGGGAATGCAACCAACGCTGACGGTGCCTCACTCGTAGCCATGGTGGAGTGTGAGCCGCAGCATCATCAGTCGGGTTATTATTATGGCGGACAGCGTCGTGAGCCGCCCAAACTCTTCCAGTGCTACCCAACAGACAATCTGGGCTGCAATTTGCGACATGTGGTGAACAAAGTGTCACTAAAATCCCGCGATCCTCAAGTCACAACATCCAGTTATCGCTCGAATCCCTTCTATTCGGATCTTGAGTTCGAGTTGGAAACGGAGGGGAGACGAATGATTGGCGCCGCCTCCTATGGGTTGGATGAACTGGACGAGACATCCGGTGCGATGAGTGTGGCACGCAGTGTGGCACTTCAACAGCGCAACAACGCCTTGTCCCGCATGCGAATGGAGGTGGCACTCGTGCCCGATCTATCGGTGGTGGCGGAAACGGGCGTTGTACTCCTTCAGCCCGATGGCAGTGACGATGGGCACGATAATGCCATGGATATGAGTCCGGGCGCTCAGGACTTTCATCATTTCCCACTGCAACAGATAACGCTACCCGAGAGTGGCATGGAGGTGGCCATACGCAGAGATCTCCTTCTCGCCGAGACGACGGCAACGACGACGCCGGGTACGATGCCCGGAACGCTAGCAGCAACGCCAGATGATGAGCGAGCGGGACAAACGGGAACTGGGATCGGCGGCGCCAACGACAATGAAATGTTCTCACCCACAACGCCTAGTGGCAGTGGAATGCTATTGCCATTTCAGCGTGTCCGTCTGCCTGTAGCTGTGCCCAGCAGCAATATGGATGTGGTGCCATCGAATGCACTTGGCGGCCCCGGCGGAGGCTTATCCGGTGGAGCGGGCGGCGGTGCAAGGAAACGTGCCGTTGACATTGCAATCGCCGGTGCCGGCAACAAGGATGAGCTGCACATGGACGAGAGTATATTGTCGCTGCTGCTCAAACTCCATTCTCAATTGAGCGGCAATTTGGATAGCTTTTCGCTGGATGATCATCGCACCAGCATCTCTACACCGATGGATGTCGATTGCAATGAGGCAAGCACCTCGTCAAACTCAAACTCAACCTCGTCGTCAACAGCGTTGGCCGAGCGCTTTCCCAGCTATAACTATCAGAATATCCATGTGTCCAGTTCACGGATTGGCGATGGTCCCTTCTTTATTGGCAATCTTCTGCGCAAGATTGCCACACGGGACGCGCAGTGTGCGCAGTGCATCGATGATATACGCGCAAGATTGTGGCCCAATCAGCGGGAGAAACAGGCGGAGGCACGTGCTCGGGAGACCAAGGAGAAGGAGGAGCGACGCAAAATGGCACGGGAACGTCAACAGAAAATGATGCAGGATTTTGCCAATAAGCAGAAACAGTTTATGCAATCCGCTGCAGCGGCTGCCAACAACATGGACTTCGGACTGGAGGACGACGACGAAGAGGCGATGTACGAGGAGCAGCCAAGGGAAAAGGAATACGATTGCATCATCTGCAATTGCACAACTGCCAGCACCGAAACAAATCCCATTGGCCTCGTCGTCCTTGTCGAGTCCAGCGGCATTGTTGGCCATCGTCGTCGCATCGCCGATCGCCTCCCGCTGCCCTTGAACGATGCAGACAAGGAGCGACTGAAGCAGACGACCCGCCTGGCCAACGAATTTACGCGACGCACCAGCTTGCTCAGCGTCAAATTTGGCCTGGAGTCGTGGTATCTGTCCAATAACATGGCCTACGATAATGGTGTTCATGTCCAGTCTTGTGGCCATCATGTCCATCTCAGCTGCCTGGAGGCCTATCTGAAGACACTTTATACAACGCAACGTCAAACAGTGCAGGATCGTGGCGAATTCTATTGTCCTGTCTGTCGACAGTTGTCCAACTCGGTGCTGCCCCTCAGCCCCCAGCTGGACAGACCCATGCATCTGGTCCGCTCCGGCAATCAACCGTTTGAGCAGCTCGTCGCCGATCTCACCGATCTGATTAAAGAGAACGAAACGATGCCGGTGAGTGTGTAATCCTTATTGTTATTATTATTATTAACATAAATTGGAGAAACTGCACTGCGACCATTAGATCTATTGTGTCCCCATTCGGTGCCTTGCCTATAGCTCATCAATCAATCCCAGCCATGCATTTTCCTTTGATGATGAAAATACACACAGACAACCGAAATACTTTTTAAATATTTCAAATTTTTTAATTTTAATTTTATTACATATATTATATATTTTTTCACCTCATTTGAATAGCAACCAACTAAACTAACGGAGGCCATGGGCCACGCCATGGAGGTGATGACGAACATTGCCCAGCGTAAGGTAAAATGTGCCACGATCACGTTCCGGAAGCTGTTCATCTTTGTGACGTCGATTGCGCGCACCAATCTCGAGGCGGAGATCATACAACGCGGTGGCTCCCTGTGCACCACGAATGCGACACGGTACAAACCGAAACGGGATTGCATTGTTCCATTGCTCCATGTGCTGTCCGTGCATGTGCGCGTCCTTGTTGAATGGCCATTGTGGAGCAGCTGGGCATCTCTCGCCGGAATGCCGGTCAGCGATACGGAACCATTGCCCGCACATTGCCGCGAACTGATACCAAGTCTATTGGCGGATCCCATTGCGCTGCTACTCAAATTCATACTGCTCGCCCCGCTTCATCTCGACCAGGGTGAGTTCTAAATTTTCCAAGTGGTATTTAAATTACTAAATGTGGGTTTATTATTGCAGATTATTTCACCTGCATGGTTAAGGTGATGTACAATCTGCTCTACTATCAGATTGTTGTCCAACTGTGCGTCACACTCACCGAACTCGAGTGCGATCACATCCTGGACAACTTTGGCAGCGCAGAAGCAGACTCTACTCCCGTCTCCAACTCCGCAACATGTGACACAGCTGCGACTGAAGAAACCACAACAAATACGAACAACAAGAACTGCAGTTCCAGTAGTAATCCGGGCAGCAACCGTCGCAGCAGCTCGACAATATATGGTTCGCTGCAGAGTTGCGCACATTTGGGCAAAGCAATGGCGCTGGTGCTGGAGCAAACGGATCGCTTGACGCATCTGCGACGGGATAGCATACCCAGCACCAGCGCGGCTAGTGCAACAGCAGCTGGTGTTGGTGGTGGTGTAGCAAACGATGACAGTCCAGCTGGGACTGCGACAGCAACTGGGACAGGCGCTGTGGCTGCTGCTGAGGTGAATCTCAAGTCAATGGAGCTGCAATTGCAATCGCTGTGCTTACCATTTCTGCGAATTGCGGCTTTGCTGCGTCAGCATTTGTACAGGCACGAGATGCCGGAGATATCGGCGCCCGGCTTAGAGTTTGTGCGTCTCGTTTACTATTTGGAGCTGGTCACCGATTCAATGGACTGGGATTGCTTTAATGCATCGAAGGGATTGTGCTTTATACCCGGCACGGAGCAAACATTGCCACAATTCTGGTGTAAGCAGCTTATGGATGTGCATCCGCCCAGGGACACGGTTCGCGAGCTAATCCTCATGAATCAGCACTCGCTCTGGCAACAGCCACGCCTCCTAGAGTTACCCCGCGAATATGAGCGTCTCTTCACGGTAAAATTAGTCAAAAATGAACCCGGATTATATATCCATATTTATTCGTTATTATTGCAGTATTATCATGAGCGACCCTGCCTCAACTGCTACAAGGTGCCCAAGGAGAGCTCCATTTGTCTGCTGTGCGGAACCATTGTGTGCCTCAAGCAGAACTGCTGTGCCGAAAAGGAATGCTGCGAGGCAGTCCGGGTAAGCCAAAAATTGTCACAAACAGTTTTCTTATTAATTATTTGATTTATTATGGAAATAGCACACAATTTCCTGTGGCGGCGGCATTGGCATCTTTCTGGTGGTCACCTCAACGTACATCATTGTGATTAGGGGACGACGCGCCTGCCTTTGGGGCTCATTATATCTGGATGATTTCGATGAAGAGGATCGTGATCTCAAGTGAGCTATTCAATTCTATATGCGATGCATTAAATTACAGTTATTTATTGTTATTTTTTTATTTGCAGACGTGGTAAGCCGCTTTATCTGAGTCAGGATCGCTTTAATCTGCTGGAATCACAGTGGCTGTCGCACAAGTTTGCGCACACGAAGCACACGTGGGTATTCCATCGGGATCTCTTGTGAAACATGGAAGACTTATTGCGCAGCATCCAAGAGCTGGTTGGCCAGATCTAAGCGGATCCAATCGAATCCGAAACAAAGCAAAGAACAGAAAGGAGAAACGCGCACCAAAACGAAAGCAAATAATTGCAAACTGTATAACTGGTCTATGATTCACTCCTCATTTCCACGTCCTCCACATCCACCTCCTCCTTCTGCTCCTCATCCTGCTCCTGCTTCACCCATCTTGTTGTTGCCCAGATATACGAGCAAGTTCAAGCTCCAATTTAACTTTATATATGTATAAATATTTATGGTCGAATTGCCACTTTGACATACATACATATATATATATATATATATATATATATACATATATGTTTAAATACATATAAAGGCAACTAATAGTATAGTTCATAAAGAGTCATATTTAATATTAATATTTAGGCAAAGCGACAAAGTTTCCACACTCAATATACATAAATATTAATCTACACATATATATGTTTAAATATATATACATACATATATACATGTTTAAATATATATAAATATATATACATACATATATATATATATGTTATATGCGTAAACGAAAAAAACAATACATACTTAACAACTTTTTGAAATATTATTGTTGCATGTTTTTTGCTCTAATCGAACTAAAAATCAACATGCCTATATATTTATATATATATATATAAATAATATAAATAATATAAATTGAATATCGATTGGTGTATTCATATATAAACATACATACATATATAAATGCATACATATTTGTACATATGTATTTACTTGTGTAAGCCTTGATATTTGGTTAGTTTTATTTAAGCTACACACACACACACAAACACACACACGCACAAACACACACACACATATACACATACATACACACAACCTTTGGCCTCATGAGTTTGTGCATGTAAAAAACGAAAACGAATCGAAGAAAAAAAGTAAAGAATTAATTTAGTTTTAAGAAAAACGTAGTAATATGCATATATATATATATATATGTATAAAAAAAATATAAAATATATAGTATATTATATATATATATATATACACATATATGTTTACCAAATCAACATATGCAACATTTATAAAGTAATCAAAAACGAAAAAGAATGTTAAGTGAAAAATAAGCGTATTGTGAGAATTGTAAGAATTGTAAGAATTATGAGAATTGCTTAGAGAATTAGTAAAAGAACATCAAAGAAGGAGAGCGAAAGAGAAATGTGAATGACGAAATACAGAGAATAGCGAGAGATAGGAAAAGAGAGAGAATGAGAGAGAGAGAGAATCACATCTATCGAAGAAAGTATGAATTGTATAAAAATGTTTGTGAATTTGTTATCAGTACTTCAAATTAAAATAATCTCAATATAATATTGTTTAATATACAATGGTATAATATTAGCAATACTATACTTTATATATTTGTTAATAAATTTTCTGCTTGGAATCCCAATACTAGAATTAGGTATAACAACAAATTTGTCTAAATTGTCAATTCGTGAAAACTATGTATTTTGCTTTAAAATATAAGTGCAATAATTGAGAAAACACAATTTAAAAAAAAAATACATCTGAATTGTCGTCAGTCATTTTTACTTAATGTTCCTTTTCTCTCTTTTAGGATGAATTTCGAGCTCTGTTATTTTGTTTAATTTCTCATTGTTTATTGTATTTATTTTGTACTTGTCGCCTCTAATTATGTTCTTAATATACCAATCTATAAACCGAGGAAAAGTGTGTGTGTAAAATTATGTTTTTCTTCTCTTCAGTTTTTGTTCATTGTTCGTTGATCTTTGTGTTTTGTGGCGTATTCTAATTGTAAATATTAAATAGAAATCCAAATTTCAATTATTGTAATATGCATATAAATATATATTTGTGTAAATGTAAGAGGAATAATGCATCAAAGTTATTTAGCAAAAGACAGAAAGGTTATACAAACATACATAAATAAATTAATAAATGCATGCATCAAACATAACGGTTTACATATAACTATATAGAAAAATAAAAACTCAAAATGTAAAAGCATAAAGTAAAAATCAATTATTTTTTTTTCGCTAGTTTTTAATTAATAATATGTCGAATTTTTTGGTTTTGCGTTGATATATAACTAAGTATACATACATATATAATAATGTATTGGCAAAGGCACGCTATGCAATAAATATTCCGATAAGTATCGACATGCATCGATTACTATTGAACGGTTATGGCTCGCGCAATTCCCTAAATAAATTTAAATTCGAAATGAATAAATGCAAAAACCTGTGTGTTGTTTTTAATTTTATTTATTTATTTATGTATCTAGGTCAAATTGGATTTGGATAATGAATCTTCGACTACTTTTTGAGACAACATTTTCCTTTGGAAATATGCAATATATATGGATCCTTGGAACTGTTGTTAAAAAAAGGCACATTTTTGTGTTCAAAGAAAAAATGAATATCGATTGACATTCAAAGATTCCACGTATTCTACGATATTTTATCCGGATGTTCCTTAAACCACAAAGAGTCCTCGTCCAAACATTGTTTGGCGCCTTTTCGCACAATTTATAGCTAGTTTTTGGTATCGTTATTTATTATTCCCTTGCTGTTTATCCTTTACCAACTCCACCACCTGCTCCTTCTCGTCGTGCTGCTGCTCGTCGTGCTCCTGTCGTCGTGCTCCTGCTCATCGCCTCGGCCGTTATGGATGCATTGACTTTTAACTTGGCTTTGCTCTCCTCGTTTTTCGTCTCCAACTTTCGTTTCACTTTCGCACTCTTACCGATCTCGTCCAGGTCTATCGTCAGATTAGACATAACGGGCGTCGGCGTTTTGACACTGTGTTTATCTACCAACGGTGGAGTCGATGGCGTTGACTTGTCCACTTTATTCTCAATGTCCAGATCGATGTCCACATCGGAGTCCATTTCAATCTCAGAGAACGATAGCGAATTGCCCGCCCGATGCACCTGGATGCGACGACAATCCTGCAAATAATATTGTGATTATAAGTGATTAACTGATGATGATGATGATGAATGTATTTACCGTATTTAAAGTTGTTGGCTCGGAGATATATCCATCGAAATCCTCATCTTCATCCTCGCTAAACAGCTCCGAAGTATCCAGCCGCACACATGTCTCGGGCAGCTTGCACACAATCTGCGCCAGATCGATGAAGGTATATTCGTTGAGGGAGGCGTGATTGCCGCGCTTCGGTGGCTCCTTGTTGAACCACTGATTGAACCGACCCAAGCGACCAGCTTTCGCCATCGTATCGAAGTAGTTCTTACCATAGATGTACCCAACGTCCTCTATCTCATCGAAACTGCCAAACGCAAGCGTCTTATACTTATCTATCGGAGGACGTATATACTCGCAATAGTCCGAGTTTTTTACTACCTGTAACCAAGTTAAAAAAAAAATAGAAACAAAGAGATGAAAAATATCCTGAGCTAAAACCAATAAAGATAAACTCTCACACTTTTAACACTTTAGTGAAAGATCGATCCCTCTTTACTTGTATGTATTTCATTATTATTAGAAATAGTCCTGCTGAAGGCAGAATCAGTTTTGCAATATATTTGGTTTGTGGAACTTTAAAACAACAATGGAGACACAGGTAACAGTGAGTTCAAATTGTGGATTTTAATTCTGTGGTCTGTTTTTATATTGAAAAATGTCTATATTTTGGTTTATATATATATGAAAACCAAAGTGTAAATTACGAATTAAATTCATAATGGGATCCTAATGCTGCTGCGACGGTGACAGTAAACAGAAAGAGGGTAAGTGAATGAGAGAGGGAGAGAAACTCACCTCTAGCTGGCGGACGCAGGAAACGTAGGCGAGGCGTGATTGTATGTCGGGCAGTTCGGGCACTTTGACCGGCGAGGTGAAGGGATTCCATTTCTTATAGAGCAGCCACCAGCCGCTCAGATCATCACCATAATTGGTCAGATCCGTGTCATCCTGTGAACCCACATCGATGGCAATTATGTGAGCGGCGCCCAAATTGTGCATAACATCAGCTATGTTGTTGTTTTTGTTAATTATGTAAGATAAAATATGTAAAAATAAGTGTTGTCAATAATTGTTAAGTTTAGAACAATAATTTTTGCTAATCGAGCTGTTCCCAGTTGAGCCAGTGTTGGATTCAGTTACCTTTGACTCTTACTGTTAATGTTACCTGGGACATTGTTCATATAGCATCCATCGAGTAGCAGGTGCCCATCGCGATAGTCACAGAAGGGGGGAAAGACGCCGGCAATGGACATGCTGGCGCGACAATAGCGCCACAGATGACCTGAACATAACGGTATCACGCAAAAAGGAAAATGCGCACAGTTGTATGTATATGTGTGTGTGGAGTGGTGTGATTTGTAGACGTGGACAAGGTGTGATTAGCATAACGCAATTTGTGTACATGTGTGTATGTTTGTTTGTTTTTGTAGGTAGAATGGGGTGAGTAGTAAATAGAAAAAGAGAAAGAAAACACAATTTTATTGCCATAGTTGTGTGTGTGTTGTGATGTGTGTGTACAGTTTTTTTTTTTCTTTTTGTATACTTTAGTGCTAAGATACGATGAAAATTCTTGTTAAACGTTAAAATAAATCACATATAGATATGAAAAAGATAAAATTCTACATTAACTAAAACGATAATATACATACATATGTACATATGCAATAGTGCATTTATGTGAACGAAATACAATTTACAAATTGAAGAGAGCAAATTTAAAATAATTAATTAAAATCTGTGTAATATGTCTGCCTTTGTTTGTGTAGGTGGAAGGTGTTGTAGATATGTATATATACATGTATGCGTAGCTATGAGAATATGCGTGAGAAAGAAAAACGATAACAAGATGGATACATTGGCACTATGATCCACAGACCATTCTCATCAGCAACAGCAAGAATAACAGAATAACAACAACATTTCATAGGAACATGCGCGTGTTCATAACGGACGGGGTAAATCCTAGAGCAAGGGGGAGGGGTCGCTGCCAGTCATATAGAAGGAAACAAGTGTGCAACGCCAACAAACTGAGCCAATTAACAGTTAACAGTTGCAGTCATAGACAAATATTAAATCCAACACTTTCTGCGCTCTCTAAATTCCGAAAAATTTGATATTGAAAAATATGATTATTATCGGTGGAGATGAAGGGGGGATAGGTGAAGGGAGGAGTGGGGCGATAGGTAATCGTATTTCTAATTTTAGTTGCTACTTGCTATTTACCTGGCAAATTATTAACATAGCCGCCATCCAGCAGAAGATGTCCATCTTTTGGATCGCATAACGGCGGCATATAACCGCTGAGTGACATGGAGGAGCGCACAAAACGCCACAGAGATCCTGCGACAGATTTTTTTTTGCAAGTGAGTGAGCATTCGTATGTAAATGTTTGTGTATGTGTGTGTGTGAGTGAGTGAGTGTGTTTTTTGTGTGTGGGAAGAGAAATAGAGAGAGAAACAGCTTTGAGTTTTGAGTTTGGTGAAAGCGAGCAAGTGAAAATTAAAAACCAATCACTTATCACGTTCATGAATTATAATTAGTTTTATATTATTTTTGATCTATTTGGCAGCAGCAGGTTAGTTCTAGCCAAGAGACACCAACACGAACGCACAACATACATATACATATATACATGTGTATGTTTTGGCCGAAGACAATGAAAGAGACAACGTGGAGGCCGAAAACAAAAGACACTCACAACAATAACATCTTGGAGAGAAGCTCAATAAGTCTCCAATTGGGCGATAGATTATGGAGGGAAAATTTGTCTCTTTTGTGGATAGTGGAGTGCGTCAGTGTGCATCAAATGTATGTACGAGTGTGTTTGTGTGTATGTATGCATGTGTGTGCGTGCGTGTGTGTGTTCCCTTGTGTTTGTTCTACAAGCTACATACACACATACATATGTATACAAAAGACTCAAGCACCAAACCAATTACGAAATATTATGCACAAACTATATAATAAAGTTAAATTAACTAAAACAAAACCATTGTGAGCATTAAATATTAAAATAAAAAAATAAGTGAAAAATCAACAGAAAGCATCAGTACAGTAAGAGAAAGCAGCTTAAACTAAAAGAAAGCTTATGAATCTTAAACAAACACCTAAATGAGTTAGTGAGCAGTAGAGAGAGAGAGAGAGAGAGAGATAGAGATAGAGATAGAGAGAGAGGGAGAGAAATAGCAACAGCAGACGGATAGATGTGTGGAATGGATAGATGCGGTACTCACCATTGGTGTGAATGCGATGGCAGCTGGCGGTTATGTCGGTGGTTAGCGTAAAATACGGTATCCATAGATCCTCGATGGTCACATCCCCAAAGGTGTTGTGTATGGTTTTATTGAACTCACGGCCAGAGAACATCGATGTGATTGGATACGTCAAGTCGAACAGTTGAAGGAACCATTTTGTCATTTTCTGTATACATATATAACAAAAACAAGATTATTTAAATATTTTAAAAGACAATAACATAATGCTAATTTTAACATAATCGTAAGCAGACACTTAACATACTTTTGACCATTCGCGCGCCTTTTGCGTGACGGTGGTAATGTTGCGCTCCGAACACCAGAGGGCGCCCATTAGGGCGCCAATGCTGACACCTCCGACCATATCGATCGGTATACCAGCCTCCTGTATGGCCTTGAGCATGCCGATGTGTGCGGCGCCACGTGCACCGCCACCGCCCAGAACGAGTCCAATCGAATTGCCCGTTAGCCACCGGGCAAGACGTGAGAAATCGGAATGCATATTGGGCTCGGAAAGCAGCACGCGACTATAGAGATCGTTCTACAAATACAGCAAAAGAGAAAGAAGTAGAGACGAACAAACACAGATTGAAGCATTGAAAGCTTACAATGTGATTTTGACTTTTGCGTGTGAAGATGCGCTTGACGCAAAGGACATGATGATGCTTGGTCACCCGGGGACGGGCATTTAGCCAGCTGAGCGTGTTCGCCGGCTTCGCATTTGTCGTCTCCGGATAGAGGAGCACCAGTTCGTTTTGAGCCCGCATTGCCAGTTTATCGATCTTGCGCTCGAACTTTCTAACCATATGCGAACGCTCCCCGAGGCCGACAATTAAGATGACATCGGCCTGCCTCATGCAACGCTGCGTCCAAGGACTCAGCGAGCTGTCGCACTGATACAATGTGATTATGTTTCGATCTTCCTTCTGGGCCAGCCACGATGTCAAACGGTATTCGTTCGCCTTATCAAAGATGTTTACACCCAACAGTTTGCCAACCACTCCCGAGGTTAGACGCAACACAGGACCTGCGAATGGAATCGAATGAATGAATCAATCAAATAAAATATATATAAAATATAAATAACTGTTTAACATTTAATATTTTAGGTGCTAGGAAATCGATAAGATCGAGAAACTCAAATGGACAAATCTTTTTATTTCCCACAATTTTAAAGACAGAGTCTTCCAACTTGGAAGGTATATTTCAGAACACGCCCATCTATCAGAATCTAGTCTCCAAATTTAATGTAAATTGATGAAACCATATAACTCTTATAATTGAAAAGCTAGGATCACCAAATCTGAAATGTATTTTGCCAGTAACACATATTTTGGAAGAGATTATATCTCCCGCAAATTCATAATTTAAGCTACCTTCAAATTGGAAGGCAAATTACAAGAAGCCTCCCCAGGCAGTTTTTTTTTTCGTTGATTTTCAAAAGTTAAAATCTGGAAGGTATGCTGACTAGGTAACCCTCACATAATGATGAGCATCCCTTTTTCCATTGCACCTGGTATCAGAACTGGTGTCAGAGTATTTTGCAGTGTGCTTACCTATGGCGCATAGCGAGTGATAGAGCTCGTAGGTGAAGGGCGTGAGGGGTACATCATCGGTGATGGGAACCAGGGCGACCGTCGAATACTTGTGCGTGACCGGATTGGCCTCAACCGGTGTTCCGTAAGCATTGCCGCCCCGCGTCTGCATCGAGCGGAGAAAGCGGTGACTCAGAAAACTGATCAGGCGGGTGACGACAATCGGATAGCGCAACTTGATCGCATTGAACAATCCCTCCGGCAGCTTGACCAGCTCCGAGTCCCGCACCGCCATCACTGTCGTCGTACGCGATGTTTCCGTTATCATTTCGACAATGCCGACGAGATCGCCCTTGCCGTATTCTCCGACGATTTCTTTTTTGCCATTCGGCTGCGTGATGACGGAACGCATGCGTCCGCTTAGCACAATATAGGTGCTGTCGCTGCTCTCGTCCTGGCGGTAGACGGCACGTCCCGATTCCAGGAATATCCAGTCCAGGGCATAGTCGCACTGACGCACCAACGGCGACAGACGACGCACAACCCCGTTGCCCAGATCAAACACGATACGCGGCCGCTGGCGCATTATTCTGCAAGTGATCAGGCATGAGGGTAAATTGGAGTTCAATGGAAATTCGATACTCACTGATAAATGGCGGAACGGCGTATGAAGGCGACGCGACTGTTGTTCCTCGCACGGATCGTATAGGCGCTCGCCTCGCCGGTGAGCATCGCCAGGCCGCCCACAATCTCGCCGGGGTGCACAAAATGGATGAGCATCTCGGGCTTGGCGTCCTGCTTGGCACTGGCACGCGTCGCGTCCGCATTGCTCTGATAGACGGCCAAAGTGCCGGTCATGACGAACCAGATGCACACATCGTCCGCATTGCCCTCGGTGATTAAAGTCACGTTCGGCTCCAGTTCGCGAACCAGAACGAATGGCTCTATAATGTGGGCATCCTCCTCTCCGAGTCCCAGCTCCCGACGCAGACTGTCAACGGCCGAGGACTGCACCAGCCGCTGATCGATAGTTATGGGACTAGAAGCTGGACTGGCTGTGGCACCTTCATTCCCCGCATGCGCCGTCGAACTGCCTCGTGGTAAGCTGAAGGATTGCTGCTGCTGATAATGGTATAGATCAATGTAGGGCGCATCGCCGTGCATCTCGTGGTAGTGCAGCGTATTGGCATTGGGATTGGGATCTGGATCGGATAATGTGTGCTCCTCGCGCGACAAACGCATCCTGGGTGATGTCGGTGTCCTTGTCGTGCCCATCGGACGTGACTGTGTTGCCTGCGATGTCTGCGACATCACGCTGCTAACTGCCTGTATATTGGGCGGATTGCTGCTATTCTTGTTCCGCATGTGATTCTGCACAAGCTCTGCGTTGAGGCCCAAATAGTTGCGCAGCGCTGTGAAGAGCACACGCTGCAGCCGGATCATTATCACCTGAATAACACGGATCATCACATCGGGATTCTCTTCAAACACCTCCTCGAAGGCCTGCGTATATAGGAATAGGAAGACGATTAAAAATGAGGAGCAATTAGAGTTAGTGTTCATTTCAAGCCAGTATTGCTAAGATTGTAACAGACAAAAGGACGCATTGATATATAATATACATTGAAATATGTAATGGACTGATGACCGACCGGTTAGCCTGTTACAACTTGAGCATACCCTATTTAAATCCTATTTCAATCACCAGTGAAAAGCATTAAGATTGGGAACAGTGCCGATTGCCTTACCTGCATGGGCAGCCGAATGACGACAGATTTCTCGATGGCCTTGGCCGTCACGGTTTTGTAGTAGCTCGGATTGCCGGACAGCACATCGATGAAGCTGAGGAGCGAGGTGACAGACTCACCCTTGCGCACCGTTTTCAGCGAGAGTGTGCTGCCGTCGGCATTGCAAATGTAGACATTGATCTTACCGGACTGTACGATGTAGACACTATCATCGGGATCTGTAATCTTGAACAGATAGTCGCCGGCAATAAGGTGTAGGATTTGGGTGTGTTTGCAGAGCTTCAGAAAGATGGGCTTCTCGAAATGGCCAAAGATGCGTATACTCTGCAACATATAGAGTGCATCTGGCGGCACACGTTCGATGCCCTCATTTCTCTCCCCCAGATATTCAGCCGGTGGCTCCACCGTCTTCATTTCCAGCGGCCGATTCTCGCGCTGCAGCTGCAGGATCCGTCGGGCGAATCGCATCACCGTTCGCCGCTTGTATCCCTTCCCGCTGCTGTACATCTGACCGCTCACGTTCTTCATTTTGCGCAGCATCCGGCGGCCATAGAAGAGCATCTTGTCACGCTTCCGAAACCGAAAGCCTCGATGATCGACACCCGTCGCCGCCGAGGTGACCGGACTCAGCGAACGAGCAATCTTATCCCGGAGACGTGCCAAATGTTTAAAGTACAGAAATAACACGATGAACAGCCCGGCGAGCACCACAAAAACGCCGTACCAGTACATCTGAAATTGCATTTATCGATAACAAAGATTATGTTGAATCCAACAAGAATAAGTTGTAAAGACCTCTAAACAAAACAATCAGAAAACAATTTTTATTTTTTTTTTAAATGGAGCTATTCATTAACGATAACTGTTTCCGATAATAAAATCGAATTTTTCAACTCGACTTGATATACACACATTTGGACTTTTATGGGTCACACTTTTTCAAAAAAATAAAACATACCGGCAACACTCTCCAACACACACAAAAGACAGAAAGGTTAGAAAAAGAAAATCTCAAAATTTAAAAGTATAAAGTAAATTTAGTAATAATATGTCGAATTTTTTTTGGTTTTCCGTTAATATATAACTAAGGCAAAGACACGCTATGCAATAAATATTCCGATAAGTATCGACATGCATCGATTACTATTGAACGGTTATGGCTCGCGCGATTCCCTAAATAAATTTAAATTCGAAATAAATAAATGCAAAAGTCTGTGTGTTGTTTTTAATTTCATTTATTAATTTATGTATCTAGGTCAAATTGAATTTATGATGAATATTCAGCCGGTGGCTCCACCGTCTTCATTTCCAGCGGCCGATTCTCGCGCTGCAGCTGCAGGATCCGTCGGGCGAATCGCATCACCGTCCGCCGCTTGTATCCATTTCCGCTGCTGTACATCTGACCGCTCACGTTATACATTTTGCGCAGCATCCGGCGGCCATAGAAGAGCATCTTGTCACGCTTCCGAAACCGAAAGCCTCGATGATCGACACCCGTCGCCGCCGAGGTGACCGGACTCAGCGAACGAGCAATCTTATCCCGGAGACGTGCCAAATGTTTAAAGTACAGAAATAACACGATGAACAGCACGGCGAGCACAAAAAAAAACGCCGTACCAGTACATCTGAAATTGCATTTATCGATAACAAAGATTATGTTGAATCCAACAAGAATAAGTTGTAAAGACCTCTAAACAAAACAATCAGAAAACAATTTTAATTTTTTTTTTTAAATGGAGCTATTCATTAACGATAACTGTTTCCGATAACAATTTTGGAAGAGTGGGTCAATTTGATAGTTTTACACACAATGATATAAATAGCTTGATAACTAATAAAGGCGAATATTTCAACTCGACTTGATATACACACATTTGGACTTTTATGGTTCATACTTTTTCAAAAAAATAAAACATACCGGCAACACTCTCCAACACACACAAAAGACAGAAAGGTTAGAAAAAGAAAAACTCAAAATTTAAAAGCATAAAGTAAATTTAGTAATAATATGTCGATTTTTTTTTGGTTTTCCGTTAATATATAACTAAGGCAAAGACACGCTATACAATAAATATTCCGATAAGTATCGACATGCATCGATTACTATTGAACGGTTATGGCTCGCGTAATTCCCTAAATAAATTTAAATTCGAAATAAATAAATGCAAAAGTCTGTGTGTTGTTTTTAATTTCATTTATTAATTTATGTATCTAGGTCAAATTGAATTTATGATGAATCTTGGAGGAGGGAACATTTTGCTTTGTAAATATGAATTCATCTTGCATCTTAGAGCTGTTTTTGAAAAAGAAAAATTTTTGTGATCAAAGAAAAAAATGAGTATCGATTGACATTCAAAGTTTCCACGATTTAAATTTATTTTATCCGGATGTTCCTTAAACCACAGCATATATAACGAACAAGAAATAATCAGAAAAATGCTGTAAATTGTAGTTTCACATTTGTTTATTTGTTTTACACTTTTCATTTGCTCATCTTAAAAAAATCGACCACTAAAACAAACGATTAAAATTAGTTTTTCTAAGCTTAAACTAAAATGGGAGTGCGCATTTGAGTTTTTGGTGAGGGTCTTGCTATTATTGAATGGATGCATATGACAAAGGGGGAGGTGGAGTGGGTGCGGATTCGGTTATATAAAAAAACAGAGAGGGGTTAAAAAAAGAGAGCTCCGATTCGTTGCATATATATATCAAATATACCGCTAAAAAATATATGGCTCTAGCTGATGTATACATTATGTATGTACAGGTCGGCTGAGTGTATCTGTGTGGTTATCTATGTATGTGTGTGTGTGATTAGTTAAAGCTATACCTAAATCAGCTATAAACTTAATTAAACAGTATAACGATTTCATTGTCTTTATTACTTAATGATTAATGGAGATTCTGATTGGCCAGGCTGCTACTTCAGTTTCTGTTTCTCCTCCAGATTCTGCTCCAGCTTCTGCTGCAGCCTTAACCTTATCTGATCATGCTCCTGCTCCTTCGGCTATTTAAACTAAGAACTACAAAAATATCTCAGACAGACGACGATTGGTGATTGGCGCCTTTTCGCACAATTTATAGCTAGTTTTTGGTATCGTTATTTGTTGAATTCCCCTGCTGTTTATCCTTCACCAATTCAACCACCTGCTCCTGCTCGTGGAGCTCCTGCTCATCGAGCTCCCTTTTGCTGGATGGAGACGCTGTTTGGGTTGTCGCCTCGGCCATTATGGATGCATTGACTCTTAACTTGGCTTTGCTCTTCTCATTTTTCGTCTCCAACTTTCGTTTCACTTTCGCACTCTTATCGATCTCGTCCAGGTCTATCGTCAGATTAGACATAACGGGCGTCGGCGTTTTGACACTGTGTTTATCTACCAACGGTGGAGTCGATGGCGTTGACTTGTCCACTTTATTCTCAATGTCCAGATCGATGTCCACATCGGAGTCCATTTCAATCTCAGAGAACGATAGCGAATTGCCCGCCCGATGCACCTGGATGCGACGACAATCCTGCAATTTATATTGTGATTATAAGTGATTAACTGATGATGATGATGATGAATGTATTTACCGTATTTAAAGTTGTTGGCTCGGAGATATATCCATCGAAATCCTCATCTTCATCCTCGCTAAACAGCTCCGAAGTATCCAGCCGCACACATGTCTCGGGCAACTTGCACACAATCTGCGCCAGATCGATGAAGGTATATTCGTTGAGGGAGGCGTGATTGCCGCGCTTCGGTGGCTCCTTGTTGAACCACTGATTGAACCGACCCAAGCGACCAGCCTTCGCCATCGTATCGAAGTAGTTCTTACCATAGACGTACCCAACGTCCCGTATCTCATCGAAACTGCCAAACGCAAGCGTCTTATACTTATCTATCGGAGGACGTATATACTCGCAATAGTCCGAGTTTTTTACTTCCTGTAACCAAAAAAAAAAAAACAGAAACAAAGAGATGAAAAATATGCTGAGCTAAAACCAATAAAGATAAACTCTCACACTTTTAACACTTTAGTGAAAGATCGATCCCTCTTTACTTGTATGTATTTCATTATTATTAGAAATAGTCCTGCTGAAGGCAGAATCAGTTTTGCAATATATTTGGTTTGTGGAACTTTAAAACAACAATGGAGACACAGGTAACAGTGAGTTCAAATTGTGGATTTTAATTCTGTGGTCTGTTTTTATATTGAAAAATGTCTATATTTTGAATTTATATATATATGAAAACCAAAGTGTAAATTACGAATTAAATTCATAATGGGATCCTAATGCTGCTGCGACGGTGACAGTAAACAGAAAGAGGGTAAGTGAATGAGAGAGGGAGAGAAACTCACCTCTAGCTGGCGGACGCAGGAAACGTAGGCGAGGCGTGATTGTATGTCGGGCAAATCGGGCACTTTGACCGGCGAGGTGAAGGGATTCCATTTCTTATAGAGCAGCCACCAGCCGCTCAGATCATCACCATAATTGGTCAGATCCGTGTCATCCTGTGAACCCACATCGATGGCAATTATGTGAGCGGCGCCCAAATTGTGCATAACATCAGCTATGTTGTTGTTTTTGTTGATTATGTAAGATAAAATATGTATAAATAAGTGTTGGCAATAATTGTTAAGTTTAGAACAATCATTTTTGCTAATCGAGCTGTGTCTAGTTGAGCCAGTGTTGGATTCTGTTACCTTTGACTCTTACTGTTAATGTTACCTGGGACATTGTTCGTATAGCATCCATCGAGTAGCAGGTGCCCATCGCGATAGTCACAGAAGGGGGGAAAGACGCCGGCAATGGACATGCTGGCGCGACAATAGCGCCACAGATGACCTGAACATAACGGTATCACGCAAAAAGGAAAATGCGCACAGTTGTATGTATATGTGTGTGTGGATTGGTGTGATTTGTAGACGTGGACAAGGTGTGATTAGCATAACGCAATTTGTGTACATGTGTGTATGTTTGTTTGTTTTTGTAGGTAGAATGGGGTGAGTAGTAAATAGAAAAAGAGAAAGAAAACACAATTTTATTGCCATAGTTGTGTGTGTGTTGTGATGTGTGTGTACAGTTTTTTTTTTTCTTTTTGTATACTTTAGTGCTAAGATACGATGAAAATTCTTGTTAAACGTTAAAATAAATCACATATAGATATGAAAAAGATAAAATTCTACATTAACTAAAACGATAATATACATACATATGTACATATGCAATAGTGCATTTATGTGAACGAAATACAATTTACAAATTGAAGAGAGCAAATTTAAAATAATTAATTAAAATCTGTGTAATATGTCTGCCTTTGTTTGTGTAGGTGGAAGGTGTTGTAGATATGTATATATACATGTATGCGTAGCTATGAGAATATGCGTGAGAAAGAAAAACGATAACAAGATGGATACATTGGCACTATGATCCACAGACCATTCTCATCAGCAACAGCAAGAATAACAGAATAACAACAACATTTCATAGGAACATGCGCGTGTTCATAACGGACGGGGTAAATCCTAGAGCAAGGGGGAGGGGTCGCTGCCAGTCATATAGAAGGAAACAAGTGTGCAACGCCAACAAACTGAGCCAATTAACAGTTAACAGTTGCAGTCATAGACAAATATTAAATCCAACACTTTCTGCGCTCTCTAAATTCCGAAAAATTTGATATTGAAAAATATGATTATTATCGGTGGAGATGGAGGGATGGATAGGTGAAGGGAGGAGTGGGGCGATAGGTAATCGTATTTCTAATTTTAGTTGCTAGTTGCTATTTACCTGGCAAATTATTAACATAGCCGCCATCCAGCAGAAGATGTCCATCTTTTGGATCGCATAACGGCGGCATATAACCGCTGAGTGACATGGAGGAGCGCACAAAACGCCACAGAGATCCTGCGACAGATTTTTTTTTGCAAGTGAGTGAGCATTCGTATGTAAATGTTTGTGTATGTGTGTGTGTGAGTGAGTGAGTGTGTTTTTTGTGTGTGGGAAGAGAAATAGAGAGAGAAACAGCTTTGAGTTTTGAGTTTGGTGAAAGCGAGCAAGTGAAAATTAAAAACCAATCACTTATCACGTTCATGAATTATAATTAGTTTTATATTATTTTTGATCTATTTGGCAGCAGCAGGTTAGTTCTAGCCAAGAGACACCAACACGAACGCACAACATACATATACATATATACATGTGTATGTTTTGGCCGAAGACAATGAAAGAGACAACGTGGAGGCCGAAAACAAAAGACACTCACAACAATAACATCTTGGAGAGAAGCTCAATAAGTCTCCAATTGGGCGATAGATTATGGAGGGAAAATTTGTCTCTTTTGTGGATAGTGGAGTGCGTCAGTGTGCATCAAATGTATGTACGAGTGTGTGTGTGTGTGTGTATGTATGTATGTGTGTGCGTGCGTGTGTGTGTTCCCTTGTGTTTGTTCTACAAGCTACATACACACATACATATGTATACAAAAGACTCAAGCACCAAACCAATTACGAAATATTATGCACAAACTATATAATAAAGTTAAATTAACTAAAACAAAACCATTGTGAGCATTAAATATTAAAACAAAAAAATAAGTGAAAAATCAACAGAAAGCATCAGTACAGTAAGAGAAAGCAGCTTAAACTAAAAGAAAGCTTATGAATCTTAAACAAACACCTAAATGAGTTAGTGAGCAGTAGAGAGAGAGAGAGAGAGAGATAGAGATAGAGAGAGAGGGAGAGAAATAGCAACAGCAGACGGATAGATGTGTGGAATGGATAGATGCGGTACTCACCATTGGTGTGAATGCGATGGCAGCTGGCGGTTATGTCGGTGGTTAGCGTAAAATACGGTATCCATAGATCCTCGATGGTCACATCCCCAAAGGTGTTGTGTATGGTTTTATTGAACTCACGGCCAGAGAACATCGATGTGATTGGATACGTCAAGTCCAACAGTTGAAGGAACCATTTTGTCATTTTCTGTATACATATATAACAAAAACAAGATTATTTAAATATTTTAAAAGACAATAACATAATGCTTATTTTAACATAATCGTAAGCAGACACTTAACATACTTTTGACCATTCGCGCGCCTTTTGCGTGACGGTGGTAATGTTGCGCTCCGAACACCAGAGGGCGCCCATTAGGGCGCCAATGCTGACACCTCCGACCATATCGATCGGTATACCAGCCTCCTGTATGGCCTTGAGCATGCCGATGTGTGCGGCGCCACGTGCACCGCCACCGCCCAGAACGAGTCCAATCGAATTGCCCGTTAGCCACCGGGCAAGACGTGAGAAATCAGAATGCATATTGGGCTCGGAAAGCAGCACGCGACTATAGAGATCGTTCTACAAATACAGCAAAAGAGAAAGAAGTAGAGACGAACAAACACAGATTGAAGAATTGAATGCTTACAATGCGATATTGACTTTTGCGTGTGAAGATGCGCTTGACGCAAAGGACATGATGATGCTTGGTCACCCAGGGACGGGCATTTAGCCAGCTGAGCGTGTTCGCCGGCTTCGCATTTGTCGTCTCCGGATAGAGGAGCACCAGTTCCTTTTGCGTCCGCATTGCCAGCTTATCAATCTCGCGCTCGAACTTTCCAACCATATGCGAACGCTCACCGAGGCCGACAATTAAGATGACATCGGCCTGCCTCATGCAACGCTGCGTCCAAGGACTCAGCGAGCTGTCGCACTGATACAATGTGATTATATTTCGATCTTCCTGCTGGGCCAGCCACGATGTCAAACGGTATTCGTTCGCCGTATCAAAGATGTTTACACCCAACTGTTTGCCAACCTCTTCCGAGGTTAGACGCAACACAGGACCTGCGAATGGAATCGAATGAATCAATCAATCAAATAAAATATATATAAAATATGAATAACTGTTTAACATTTAATATTTTAGGTGCTAGGAAATCGATAAGATCGAGAAACTCAAATGGACAAATCTTTTTATTTCCCACAATTTTAAAGACAGAGTCTTCCAACTTGGAAGGTATATTTCAGAACACGCCCATCTATCAGAATCTAGTCTCCAAATTTAATGTAAATTGATGAAACCATATAACTCTTATAATTGAAAAGCTAGGATCACCAAATCTGAAATGTATTTTGCCAGTAACACATATTTTGGAAGAGATTATATCTCCCGCAAATTCATAATTTAAGCTACCTTCAAATTGGAAGGCAAATTACAAGAAGCCTCCCCAGGCAGTTTTTTTTTCGTTGATTTTCAAAAGTTAAAATCTGGAAGGTATGCTGACTAGGTAACCCTCACATAATGATGAGCATCCCTTTTTCCATTGCACCTGGTATCAGAACTGGTGTCAGAGTATTTTGCAGTGTGCTTACCTATGGCGCATAGCGAGTGATAGAGCTCGTAGGTGAAGGGCGTGAGGGGTACATCATCGGTGATGGGAACCAGGGCGACCGTCGAATACTTGTGCGTGACCGGATTGGCCTCAACCGGTGTTCCGTAAGCATTGCCGCCCCGCGTCTGCATCGAGCCGAGAAAGCGGTGACTCAGAAAACTGATCAGGCGGGTGACGACAATCGGATAGCGCAACTTGATCGCATTGAACAATCCCTCCGGCAGCTTGGCCAGCTCCGAGTCCCGCACCGCCATCACAGTCGTCGTACGCGATGTTTCCGTTATCATTTCGACAATGCCGACGAGATCGCCCTTGCCGTATTCTCCGACGATTTCTTTTTTGCCATTCGGCTGCGTGATGACGGAACGCATGCGTCCGCTTAGCACAATATAGGTGCTGTCGCTGCTCTCGTCCTGGCGGTAGACGGCACGTCCCGATTCCAGGAATATCCAGTCCAGGGCATAGTCGCACTGACGCACCAACGGCGACAGACGACGCACAACCCCGTTGCCCAGATCAAGCACGATACGCGGCCGCTGGCGCATTATTCTGCAAGTGATCAGGCATGAGGGTAAATTGGAATTCAATGGAAATTCGATACTCACTGATAAATGGCGGAACGGCGTATGAAGGCGACGCGACTGTTGTTCCTCGCACGGATCGTATAGGCGCTCGCCTCGCCGGTGAGCATCGCCAGGCCGCCCACAATCTCGCCGGGGTGCACAAAATGGATGAGCATCTCGGGCTTTGCGTCCTGCTTGGCACTGGCACGCGTCGCGTCCGCATTGCTCTGATAGACGGCCAAAGTGCCGGTCATGACGAACCAGATGCACACATCGTCCGCATTGCCCTCGGTGATTAAAGTCACGTTCGGCTCCAGTTCGCGAACCAGAACGAATGGCTCTATAATGTGGGCATCCTCCTCTCCGAGTCCCAGCTCCCGACGCAGACTGTCAACGGCCGAGGACTGCACCAGCCGCTGATCGATAGTTATGGGACTAGAAGCTGGACTGGCTGTGGCACCTTCATTCCCCGCATGCGCCGTCGAACTGCCTCGTGGTAAGCTGAAGGATTGCTGCTGCTGATAATGGTATAGATCAATGTAGGGCGCATCGCCGTGCATCTCGTGGTAGTGCAGCGTATTGGCATTGGGATTGGGATCTGGATCGGATAATGTGTGCTCCTCGCGCGACAAACGCATCCTGGGTGATGTCGGTGTCCTTGTCGTGCCCATCGGACGTGACTGTGTTGCCTGCGATGTCTGCGACATCACGCTGCTAACTGCCTGTATATTGGGCGGATTGCTGCTATTCTTGTTCCGCATGTGATTCTGCACAAGCTCTGCGTTGAGGCCCAAATAGTTGCGCAGCGCTGTGAAGAGCACACGCTGCAGCCGGATCATTATCACCTGAATAACACGGATCATCACATCGGGATTCTCTTCAAACACCTCCTCGAAGGCCTGCGTATATAGGAATAGGAAGACGATTAAAAATGAGGAGCAATTAGAGTTAGTGTTCATTTCAAGCCAGTATTGCTAAGATTGTAACAGACAAAAGGACGCATTGATATATAATATACATTGAAATATGTAATGGACTGATGACCGACCGGTTAGCCTGTTACAACTTGAGCATACCCTATTTAAATCCTATTTCAATCACCAGTGAAAAGCATTAAGATTGGGAACAGTGCCGATTGCCTTACCTGCATGGGCAGCCGAATGACGACAGATTTCTCGATGGCCTTGGCCGTCACGGTTTTGTAGTAGCTCGGATTGCCGGACAGCACATCGATGAAGCTGAGGAGCGAGGTGACAGACTCACCCTTGCGCACCGTTTTCAGCGAGAGTGTGCTGCCGTCGGCATTGCAAATGTAGACATTGATCTTACCGGACTGTACGATGTAGACACTATCATCGGGATCTGTAATCTTGAACAGATAGTCGCCGGCCATGAGCTCAAGGATTTGGGTGTGTCTGCAGAGCTTCAGAAAGATGGGCTTCTCGAAATGGCCAAAGATGCGTATACTCTGCAACATATACAGTGCATCTGGCGGCACACGATCGATGCCCTCGTTTGTCTCCTCCAGATATTCAGCCGGTGGCTCCACCGTCTTCATTTCCAACGGCCGATTCTCACGCTGCAGCTGCAGGATCCGTCGGGCGAATCGCATCACCGCCCGCCGCTTGTATCCCTTCCCGCTGCTGTACATCTGACCGCTCACGTTCTTCATTTTGCGCAGCATCCGGCGGCCATAGAAGAGCATCTTGTCACGCTTCCGAAACCGCAAGCCTCGATGATCGACACCCGTCGCCGCCGAGGTGACCGCACTCAGCGATCGAGCAATCTCATCCCGTAGACGAAGACGTGCCAAACGTTTAAAGTATAGGAACCACACGATAAACAGCACGGCGAGCACAAAAATAGCGCCGTACCAGGACATCTGTAATCGATATAACGAAATTACATTTATCGATAACAAAGATTATGTTGAATCAAACTAGAATAAGTTGTACAATCATAAAACTAATTTTCTTTTTTTTATATATGGAGTTATTCATTAACGATAACTGTTTCCGATAACACTCTTTGAAGAGTGGATCAATTTGAGAGTTGTACACACATTAATGATAGACATGTCTTATAAATAGCTTGAGAACTAAAGAAACGCGAATATTTCAACTCGACTGCGCTGATATTGATCGGGAATATATATATTAATACATGCATATACACATATTTCGACTTTTATGAGTTCACACTTTGTCACAATAATAAAACACACCTGCAACACTTTCTAAAACACACACACACATGCAAATGCATATATATATTTGCCCATGTCTCATTTCAAACGCAGGCAAAAACTTATGCATTTCAGCAGAGAGCATTAACAGCCTCGCTTACTCAATCTAACTTAATCATTCACTCTCTTACAAGCGCACCCCCAACTTATCTTTCTTTCTCTCTCACACATGCACACGTATTTCTTTGAATTGACACTTTTTTTTGCATGCAATCGCCAAATGTTAATGTTAATGCTGACGACGCGTCGCTGCCAACACTTGTTGTTGTTGCAGTTATGCATGCTGCTGCCTTTTCCGCATTTGCTGCTGCTACTATTGTTGCTGTTGTTACTATTTGTTTATAGTTTATTTTTGTAACAGGTTTTAGCGATCAAGTGCGGCAAATATAAATCAAAACTGAGGCAGTGGCATAGAAAATTCAAATTGGAACCGCCGTAAACGCAATTATAAAACAAGAGCAACAAAAAAGATTGATAATTTGTTGCCGATGGTTTTATTTTCAATTAATCATAAGAGGTGCTTTTACCAGCTGCTGCTGCAGACGTCGCAGTCACGATAACACAATTTTCTAAATAATTGCGATTTCTGCACACTTCTAGGCACTTGCGATCAGTCTTTTTTTATTCCTTAGGCGTTATAATATATATGTGTCTAGTGAAATTGGTATAACAAAGTTGAGTGCATGCAAGAAGCAGAACATGCAAACATATACATATATATTTAAATATATATATATATATATACATTTATATATATATATATATATTTATATATATATTCCACATCAGCAAACCAGCTAGAGATTCGAAATATGCCATTATTAATACACCCAACAACAAAAACGTGCCAATGTTGTTTTTGTTATTATTGTCTTTTTGGATCAACGCCTGGCAACAAGTCACAAGGCAAACACAAAACAAAACAAAACAAACGACGAAGAGTAGAAGAAGAAGCAGATAAAAGAAGAAGACAGTTCACAATTGATCTGGCCCAAGGGGTTAATTGAATTATTATAAACTGATTTTGACTCGAGCAGTAAGGGATTGTGGCTGATGGTGGGTGGTGGTTCATGTTATTTAACGGAAAAACCAATTCCCAATGCCTAATCTAAATTGTAATCAGTTATAGGCTAAGCACTCTTGATGCGCTTTCGGGGTCAGGCTTTAAGTTTTTGTAAGATAAGAAAAAACTAACACGCACTCACACAAAGAAAGAGAGAGTCAAATCTATGCATGCATGTGCGAACATGTTTACATAAGAAGGTTGGCAGCTTTTTTTGTCTGCGAGTCAAAGCAAGCGAACGTTTCATGTTGACGGAAGTGTGCAAAAAATATATTTATGAAAAAAGTGCCAAACAGGCACACAGGCACATGCACACCGCACTTAGACTTATATGTGTGATACGTATGATAGCCTAAAAGATCTCTTATGTCGAGATAAAAATTATAAACACCCAAAAGCAAAATCTACAACAACAGCTAGAACTACTACTACGTATAGTGGCAGTAACAAAAATATTTAAAATTGAGAACTTTGAAAGTTTGTAATCAATAAAAACGGCATACATAATTTAATAGCCTTGTACATGGGCGGCTCATGTTTAAATGTTTAAAACAACAATTGAGTTGTCAGTTGCTAAAAAAAAAGGAATCGAATTTGGTTACATACCTATGGGAAAGTAACAGTAACTGTAGCTGTTAAGTGCACGTGCAAAGATCACAGGCTTATTTCGACAAGGCATTCTGCCCTTAACATGAGTCATGATGAGCCCCCCTTCCACCTTTCAACGCAATCGACACGATAACAAATAAATAAAGAAAACACACAAAACGGCGTTTGCTTTATTTAACAGTTGCCTTGTGTGTGTCAAATTTATATGTGTATGAGTGTTATGGACTTACCGCTGCTGCGATTTGCTTGGACACATATTGAAGCCAGGCATCGGAGAATAATGTATTATAACAGCCGTTGGCGCTGGCACGGAGCAGCTCCAGAACATCCATCTGTTCCTCCTGTTCTTGTTGTTGTTGTCCTCCTTTTTTTTACGCCTATACGCCTAGCTTGTTGTTGTTGATATTAAAAATACGGAAATATATTTGTAATAGTTGTTTGTGGTTGGTTGTTTTCGTAGTGTTTTCTGACCACCCCCGCCAAATCGCACACAAAACGTTTGATTGTGGGCAAGCGGGAGATAGAAAGCGAGAAAGAGAGCGACAGACAGAGACGAAGCGAGGTAGTGTTATTGTTGTTTTGCTACGTTCTGCTGCAGTTGTTGTTATTGTTGCTTTACTTTGTTGAATGCTGTGTGCAGTTGGGTTTGCGTATTGGATATTAGCTGTGTGAACACCCCCTTGTGACACTGCACACAGTTCACAATTGTAGATTTGAGCGTTTTTTTTTATATGTATGACGAACATATACATACGCATACACACATACGCATGTGTGTATAGATTATCTATTTGCTTTGTGTAATTCTTGGATTTTTTTGTTAGCGTATTGCTCGCGCCATCTCACGCATTCAATGTTGATTGTTGTAGGCGTAACCCCGCCACAACACCCCTTCCGGTAGGTTGTTTATTACCGAAAGTGCAACAAAAAAAAACAATAAAATAAAAAAATTATTTGACAAAGCTTGTTTGCTTGTTGTTTTTTGGTTTGTTTGTTGGCCCTCTTACTCTTTCACACTGTCGCCTTGTGAGGCAATTTTGATTTGTAAATTAAAGCAAAGTAAACGAAACTAAACTGGCCAAAACAGAAAGAAACGAGCGTCAAATGCGTATTTTGTTTTGTTGAAAAACGTTTCAACTAGTTGTTCTGGGTGCCCGCAACTTAACACGTCGCAGACCGTATCCGCCACACACAATATAATTTGGTTCTCGAATAAATTTAGATTTAATTTAACTTAAGCATTATTCTGCTTCGATTTTGATTCGCGTTGTTCTGGTTCTGTTTCTGTCTGTGTGACCAGCCTGTCAACTTAACTTGCCTACTGTGCAACAGCTGTTAACCACACAACACTCACATACTCACACAAAAGCACTCTCACACACATGCACTTATTCACATTAACATTGGTGCTGCCAACTTGGTGACAAGCGCGTTGATAGGTCTCTGTTACAAATTCGAAACGATTAACAGTTGACTGCAGTTTGCTTCTTGCCGTCTTTTTTTTTTTATTGTTTCTCGGTTGGTTAATTTTTTTTAATTATTTGTATTTGTTTTTTTTATGCTCTGCTCATAATTGACTTGTTTAAAATTTCTGAAAATCACACGGCATGCAATGCACAAATACTTTAACTTTGAAAATATGCAGTGATTAACAACTGTAAAATTTTTGTACATATGATGTGCATGTGTGTGTGTGGGCCATTATAAATATTAATGGATTATTATTTAAGGATTTGGTACGGCTTAGCAGTCTTGATCGCAAAACTTCGAACGACGGTGAAATCTGCAGCTGCACTTTTAGAGATGAGCAAGTGACACGGCATATCGAATTACATATAATAATGCCATAATTAACAGAACTGACTTAAAACAATAAAATTAAGAGAAAAACACATAATATAGTTGAGTGTAGTGTGCATTTTTTTAAAACAATAGCTTTAAGATCTAATGCGATTTTCGTTTGCATATTCAAATAATAATGTGAGCGTAACATAAATTGGTAAAAACTAATTTTAAAAATTTTTTTCGTGTTTAATTCTGCATTTCTAGCAGGCAGACATTCAAACTTTTTGACTTTTAACACACTCTCATTACGTTCGAAAAGTCCGATCCGAAAAGTAACGTGCCAAATGGATGTAATGAAATTCAATAACGCTAATGCCGAGTGCAGCCAAAAAGAAATACCTATGTAGATTGGATGGGTGGCTGGATGGATGGATGGATGCATGATGCATTCAAGAAATTAACAGAGCATATCACCAGTTGAGTTTGCCAAGCATGTTAAGTAGTCGATTGCAGTTAGCACGTTAGGCTGGCTGGTTGGCTACTTTAGCTACTAATTTGGCTTGTAGGGATAGCTGTAAACCAAATGGCGTGGCGTCAGTTAACTAGCGGCAATTCGTCAAGTTCAAGTTAAGCGCATTTCCTTTGCCCATTTACCGTTACAAATGTTGTTTTTATTTTTTCTTCAAATCAACATCCTAACAGCACTTTCGCCAAGTTAGCAAGACTTGCCACAGTACACAAGATAATTAAGATTCCAACAACAGCTGAACAGTCCAATAACATAGAATACGCTGTTAATTGACATTAACAGTATCGAAATTAGTTGGGAAAATTGTAAATACTGCACTTACGTTTCTTGTCTCTATGTTAACTTTGCTACTCGTATTTCATTTAATTGTATTAATTTTTCTTATACTTTGGCTCTGCTAAATGGCAAACTCATTGCTCACAATTGCGTTAACAGAAGTGGTGCGCTAACAGCCCATTAGCTTATGTTAGAAAGCGGTTCGATTTAAATTGGATATGGCTCTGGCAACGGGTTTTCATTCCAATTTGAGAGCAAGTCGTGAGCGGTTGTGTTCTTCATCCGAATCATTGTGGTCCTATTTGTGCGCGCATGCGTCTGTCAGCCAGTTTGAAAAAATCGTGAAAAAATCCTTTTGCCATACAAAGAAAAAAGAAGAAAGCACACACACACACGAGTGTGAATAGGCGCGCCAGCAAAAAATCAAAAGCATTCAATTAGAAAAAAAAAACAGTAATTAAATACTTAAAAATTTAATTTACCTGAGAAAAAGCAATCAACATATATATATATTTTTAATAATTATCGTCTGTGATTTGTTTACGTTTTTTTTTCTGATTTTTTAACTGTGAGTGGAACTCAAACTGCGGCCAAACTTTGTTCGTCTATCCAACTAAATTCGTTTTGGTGAAGTGAAGGGTGCTACAGACTTGCACACACATAAACACGCACGCACACTACAAACACACACATATAGAGAGACACGCGCGAATACAACAAATACAGACGTAGTAGTTGAAACACCGGCAAAAGAAAAAGAGGAACGCAAATAGAAAACGGCAAAGAAAAAAAAGTAAAGCTTAACGAAACGCCGCAAAAAATAAAGAGAAAGAGCGTCAAGGAGACACAACGAGATAGAGTGCGAAAGAGATTGTGACCGCTCATGCAAAGGATAACAAGCAGAAACGACCATTTACAACAAGAAAGCAGAATCCAATAAAAACAACGAAAAAAGCAAACATTAGGCGAGGCTCAGCGAACAACAAAGAAAGTAAGTAAATTCCTTTCAACATGCGTTGCCTCCAAACATGACACCAAATGCACTTGCAGCCCAACTGTTCTTCTCTTTAACACACATACACTCACAATACAGACACATATATATACATTTCTTTCTCGTTATCTCGCTCTTGCTCCAGTTGCAGGTGTAAGCACTTCAAGCTTGTTTCATCTTTGCTGTTGCCCCGTCATAAAATCTATGGCAGCTTCACTATATAGGTTTTTGATTATCAGCTTCTTCTCATTTTCTTCGGCTTTGACTGCTGCTGTTGCCTCTTGGCTTGCTGTTGGCATTGTTTTTGCTACGCCTCGTTGTTGACTTTTCCAACTATGGCTAATTGCTTTGACATTGGCATTCACTGCCATCATTAAGCTCTCTTTCTCTCTCTCTTTCTTGCTAGCTCTCTTTCCTTTTTTTTTCTCTCGCTTGCTCTCTGTGAGTCTGTTAGAGTTGGCCAGATGAATGATGATTACCTGTAATTTCTTTACTTCTTGTTCATCATTTTCTTGCTTTCTTGTTCTTGGTCCCAATCAAACATATCAGGCAAAAGCTTACAGATGTAACACGCACCCTAAAATCTTTCCCCGCACACTAAACACACACAAGTTAGTGTGTGTGTATATAGATGCCTAACTGTTCTTGTCAATCAATTTGTTGGCTGGCGCTCTTTGTGCGACATTCGCATTTTATTAACTGTAGATTGAGCTGATTCTGATTCTTAACTGCATCAGCAATCTTATGTCAACTTTCAGCCTTTATTTTTATTCTATTTTTCTTTGTTCCTTTAATCAAAATAACAAATACAAAAAAACAGGAGAATTTCGTGTGTATCTCTTGTTCTCCATTCTGCGCCTGCTGTTGGGCGTGTGCTTTATGCGACGACACCACGCCCACCCTCCTGCTGCTACTGCGTTTTCGTTTCAGCTTCATTTTGCACGCACACCGTCGTTCTCCCTTCTCCCTTGCCTTCCTCATCCGGCCAGTGCCGCGGCTAGTACTGCTGGCAAATCAATAACTCTCCAACAGGACTTGCATTCGGGCCATAGCAATTAGCAATTTGTATGCCCGACAATAAACGCTGCGCTACACACACCCCCACCACCACCGAGTCACGTTCGCTTATGTATGTATGTGTGTGTCTTGAGTTTGGCTTGTCAACCCAACGATTTTAACTCGTATCGAATGCTTCCGTTGTGCGCCGGAAATCAGGTACATATATATATAAATATATATATACCTACATACATACACACGCGCATACGCTTCACTTGACTTCAGTGCTGGAAGTGAAGCCCCATTGTCGCCAGACAGAATCGTCTTCTGGCTCAAGACAATATTGCACAAGCCATATTACAATGCGTCCTCAACAGAGTGAATCGTGAATTGCTTCTGTTTGATTTTTTGATTAAAGGCATGTGCAGCTGTACATAGTAAGATGAATCCCTATTTTATCGGATATAAAATGTAAAACGCTTAATTTATAAATTCAAATATGCATAATTTGCAATTTGGTTCGATTAAAGCTAACGAACAAAACATACTTTATATTTTATTTAATAGTCAGTCAACACAAAATAAAATAATACAGTTTATATTGATTAAAAATAAAAGTTAATATTAAATTTAAATTTAATAGTAATGAATATTTGTAAAATTTGTAGTGCTGCTTAAATGAAAAAAAAATTATCTATTTTTATTTATCAATTCTAGTGTTTATCATGTACAGCATTGATAGGAACGTATGTCAAGTTTTCAGTTTTTTTATTAGTGTTCTTTTCATGGAGTGTACACTGTATGAAATGCATGTGATTTATTTATACATATGTCTATATATGAACACTAACCCCATCCCACTTCCACGACAGTTTGGGCCATCAAGTGCAGCTGTCAGCTCAACAGAATAAAAGAAGAAAACAACAACAACAGCTGAAATAATCCAATAGAGGAAAACCATAACGCGCATTTACGCACAGTTTTCCCGAATATTTACAACTCGCACCCCGCATACCAAATGGATGACCCCTACCCGCATTATTATTTTCTGTACGTTGCTTTGGCTAATTGCAATCGCTTTCGATTTGCAGGCATATGAAATATGAATGCCTTTCTCAGCATATTTGGCATGCATTCGCATAAATATCTTGAACTTTTTTTAAACACTTTTGTGCGTCAGTGCAATGCATTTGGCTTAACCCTTTTCTCGTCTGTGGTTTTTCTTTTCTTCTCTATTGTTTTGTTTTTTGCCCGATGAGTCTGGCTGTCCCTCTCTTGCTCACACCCTTTCGCTCTTTGTTCTGCTACTGCTGAGTCACGTCTGGCTGTTGTGGTTTTTGTACTTTTGACTCCTTTTTTTTTGTCGTTTTCGCTTTCAACACCGACGCATTTCAAACTATGCTTGTGATTCATTATATGTATATATATATATATTGTATATGCATAAATTAGTCAGATTTTATATGTATGCGTTTTTATAAACGCAACAATATACTTGGTGCATATCAAATCAGTGGCGTCTTTTTTTTTCATTAAATATATCTGTTGTGCTATTTTTGGATTATTGTCGCCGCCATCTTGTGTTTTGGCTTCCTTTTTTTCCTCTTGCCCACAATAATCATAATAATTGATATGCTGTTGCTGATGAACTCTGTGTGCAGTTCAATGCACCGCAATCTTTCCAGGCGGCATCAAACAACCAACCACAACAATTTCCGTTTGCCGATAAAACTCAAAACTCTGACTTTTCTTTCTTTCCCCTTTCTCTCTTCCAACTCTCAATTTTGCTACATTATAGCTGGCAGCTATGGCACTCGTGCGCTTTTGATTTATGCGCCCGCTTTAACGTGCGCCCATGGCCTTTATTGTCGTCGTCGTCATCGTGATCATCAGCTTGAAGGAGGTGTCGTAAATACATTTTAAATTTCCACACATACACACACGCAATTGCAAGTTCAGCTTAAACGCCAATACTGGTTAATCTGTTGTAATCGGCTCTCTCGTTGCTTTTTAATATCATAGTATCGATACTACTTGTCTGTCTTTTTGTCTGCATGTAAATATCAAGCAGTCTTCGTCTTCGGCTTTTCGCCTCCTTACTTTAGTCATACGAAAAGGTGTCTGCTATGTTATTTGCAAGGCTACAAAATATTTATACTCATTGTCTATTAAATATTTTAATTTATTTTCTGTTACGCCTTTTATTAATGTGCATGCCTTCACCTGGGGACTTTCTATGTATGTGTATATATGTGTTTGTGTATCTGTACGTAAGTGATGCATTAATCAAACCGCGAAGCGGTAATTTCAACGCTGCACAACAACAGTTAACTGTTTTTCTACAGATATGTAAGTGTTATTGTCGGCAGGGGAGGGAGGGCATGAATAAAGACAGAAAGAGAGATGTTTACGTTTGAACATTGCAACTCGACTAGAGTTATTTATGTGCTGCGTTCAATCAACCAAAGCAAGGCAAACCCATTCCAATCCAATTCAAGTTGGAGACAAGATGCCAGCACCAACAAAAACATCAGCTAAAGTTTTAAGAGCGCAAAAATAATATTAAAAAAATAAGTAAAACCCGAAACCGAAACCGTTTTTGTTCGCTTGCTTTGGCCATTTTTAGTGGCTTTCATTGATTTCTCTAATTTTTTTTAGATTATTTCTTATTGTGTGAGAGTTGACTTGGCTTATTGATTTCGATTTTTTGATTGTTTTCAAAGATCAAACTCAGGCAAAATCAACTGTAAATGCAGAAAGTAGAAAAAAACAAAAACTCAGGTATACTACCTCTCTGTCTCTTTCTTGCTCGACAAGTTCATTCACATATTTCCATTACAAATGAACCGATCGATGTTCTAACGGTTTTTGCCAAAAGTCGACGCTCCCGCCCTCTCCGTCTCACTCTCTCTCTCATCGTATCAGTTTATTTTTGACATCTTTCAAACTTTTACTTTTTGTTTTTCTCTTCGCCCAATCACAAAACAATTTGTTGATTAGTCGCGTAATAATTGATTACTGCACTTGTTTTAGGCGCTTTCTAAAAAAATTGATGAAAACAAAACATGTTAAAGTGGTCTATGTGCGTGTGTGTGTGTTTTAATTGTACAGTGTGTAATTATGAAAACAATTGGAAAGGTGCTGCCTGCAAGCAAAAAAAAATGATTGTAGCGTTTTTACTGTTAAATCGCGAGTCGATGGCTGATGCTTTTTATGGCTTCAATTTCGCTACCACCAAAACCGCAAGCCGCATTTTTATTTTTTTCTTATTTCTTTGTATAAATAACAAGCATAACAATAATCAAGCAAAATGAAAACAGCTACAACTACAGCGTTGACTAAGTATTATTAATCGCCCACAAGTTGTTGTGTAGCAGCTTCTTCTTGCTGCTGCTGGCATCGAAAATCTCTTGCATTTAACGAGTGCTTTTCAAATCTCGACATCGTTTTTGCATTCTTGACGGCCATCAAAAGTCCCAGTCGCAGCCATAGACACACAGCAAGATGAGCGAGAGGGAGAAGGTAACAGAGAGAGATAGGGCGATACTCCCAACCCGCACAGTGATGCCACGCATCCATACATTAACTGTGCACCCAATATCGATACGTGTGCACTTAAAAGCAAAAAAAAAAAAACTTGAATTAGCCAGGTAATAAAATATCAAGTCGGGTGACCCTAAAAAAAGCTTAAATGCAACTAAACTGAAAATAAAATTCTAAAGAAACATAGATTATGTTTGCATATTTTGTGTTTTGTGTCTGAGCTGAATATGGTGAATATTCCATAAATGGGATTTAAAGTATTACTTTTATTTTATCACTCCGTACACAGCATGAAACTTTGTATTTTTTTAGGCGTTCTTTGATTTGCAAGTATTCGCTTATTATTATGATTCTCAAAAAGCACCGCAAATTACATGTTGCATTTATAGAATGGATAAATCTCAGCAGCTGCTTTGTGGTGAACCAGTGTGCAGTATAATCCTTCCTCTGCCTTTCTTCACCTCATTCTGATGCACCTGAACACATACAGACATACATACACATATATGAATATGTTTATGTATGGGTGGATAGAATGCAAATGAGACGCTCTGCTGAACAGCAGCAAAAGCAACTTGGAATGTAAGAACGAAGTCGTGGGCCACACATATATTAATGCCTGTGTCTGTGCATCCGTATATGTGTGTGAGTATTTTTAGAACGTTGTTGCTGCTTGCTTAAAGTCGAGATTTGGAGCGATTCTTTTGTTGCTTGCTGCTGTTTCTACATCTTTTCAACTTCTTGTTGTTACAGTTAATATATACCGTATGTTGTGTGCAGCAAAAGCAGCAGCAGCCAACATTCATACATAAATTTATTGTGAGCTGATTGCTGTCATTGGTCATGTTAGCTTAGCCTTACGGGCCGTCGAGTATTATAAAAAAATTACGACACATGCTGACGCCGATTTAGTTTAAATTGTATGCAGATTAGCTCTGCAGTCTTCCGTTCTCCGCTTTCGCCCACCTCACCCCTTCCTATTCACCGTTTGTTAATTCCCTCTTTCATTTGCCTTATACAGCACATGCATAATTGCAGCAGCAGCTGTTGATGAGCTCGCATTGTTTGAATGTGTGCGTGTGTATGTTGTGCGTTTATCAGTTTACCGTTATCATTAACAAGTTACACACGCAGATGAGCGAGCGAGCAAATTCGAGTTAAAGCCACAAAAAGTACGCAAAAACTATGAAAAAAATGTTCCTGCCTGGTGAAAGGTGTGTGCGATGCGATAAAATTTCATTCGATTTTACATTTTCATAATTTGCTAAAAGCTGATACACACACGAACGCACACACACATAAATGTTTGTATATACATGCAATCAATTTCATTTAATTAGATTGCGCTTAATAATGCCACACACACACATGTTCCGCAAGTATGGCAAGTCAATAATGTAATTTAATTGATTTGTGAGCAGCGCAGCAGCAGAAGCAATAATGTATCAAAGTAGAAAAATCAGGCGATAGCGGTAAACTGCCCTGCCACTGATGCCACTCAATTTGATTGAATTTGTGTGTCTGTATGTATATATGTGTGTGTGTGTTGTGTAAATGAGCTGTCGACTGTTGATGAGCTGAGCTCTACTTGCGGATTGCAGCTGTAAGCGCTGTTTTTTTTTCTTATATATTTCTCTTGTTTGGTGTTCTTGTTCTTGATTTTGTTATGACTACTGCGCTGCTTGTTTGTGTTCCGCATGGCCATTGTTGCTAACACCATTTGCAGTAATTGGCGCTGCTGTTGGCTCCTCTTCTGCTGAGCAGAATGCAACGGTGTTTAAACTGTTTGCGTCGCCACTGTGCTGATCTTTCCATTCTTGCATTCGTACCCACATACATACATATATTGTATTTAATTCTAAGCTACATGTGTGTGTAAATGTGTATGTGTATGCGCTGCTCATATTGGCATATGCACAACTAGATATGATTTAATACCCAGTACTATAGTACTATAATAATTTTAAAATGTACTTTTACGGCAAGAGTTTCGCTTAATAGTTACTACGGGGCGAAATATCGATAATTTAATACTGCTTTTTTTACAATAAATATATAAAGTTATATGTGTGGTTTGCTAACAAATTATGTGGAAGTTATCATTTTAACAGAGCAAATAATTTTCCAACTAATTTCCACTATTTTCGAAACAGATTTCTAGAACTGGCGCTTGTCGCATTTCAAGTTAACATGAAAAATAATATACTTAAGTGGGAGGGGGGAATTTCTGCTGCTGCTGACGTTACAAAAAAAAGCAGCGACCATTGACTCCACTTTTTTCCAAAGCGCGAAATGTGGAAAGAGAAAGAAACCAACAGCAACATACACACACAAATACACACTCACACTCAAGTATGCACACGCACACATCGCTTTTTTTGAGATGCCTGATTATCATAATCCATTAAGGTGCAGGTTTTCATTTTCATTTGCGTTTAATGTGATGTTAATCTGCCATCCGATTTGCCTTTGGCAAACATTTAGCTTTTTTTGCGTTTTGTTGGGTAGCATAGACAACGCCTCATAATGAATGGAAATGAAAATCTTTTTGACCAAAATGGTCAGCCAACGCCTACAAAAATGACAACAGCGTCGCAGTCAAACAAAAAATCCAAAAAAGGAGTCGCACTTTGGGCGTCGCCTCCTTTTATTTATCATGTACAGTGCACATTTATATAAATATTGTTTTTTCTTGCTGCCGCCAATCAGGCAACGCAAGCAGAGCTCTCGGGCTTGGCTCGATTCCCTTTTCTTTTTTTTTTTGTTGCAGAATGAATGAGAGATGAAAACTAAGAACTGCCGTAAAATAACACAGCTGCGCACATTTTGCCTACAGTCGTTTTCGTTCTTTGCCCACAATCAGTGTTGTTAACTTGGCTTTTATATTTCATCGCCAAGTCTGTCTTGGATATTGTAGAAGCATGTTGTTAAAAAAAGGAATTTATAAATATAAATTTAAAAGAGATATAAAATCAATTTGTGTGAAATAAAAATAAATGATAAATAATTGCCTTTGATTTGAGTTGACCGGCAAATTTGACTTGTAGAAGTTTGACTGTTTTAAGGCTGTTGTTGCATATCAACAGCGTTTTTTTTTTTTTGCTGTGCTTGCTCCATACATAACTATCTGTTTCTGCATCTTGGCCGGCTCCACACACATGCACACATCTAAGTGTGAATAACTTTTTAATGATTAAGCCTGTTTTTAGCGTTGTTCTTGTTTTTGTGGCTCTTAGCTGGTTGAGTCATTCGAGTGATTCGTTAGCTCTGATTAGCAGGCACGCGTCACGCTAATGATCCACACACATAAACACATATATGTATATAGATAACAACAGTAACAGTCAATAATGCAAAGCTGCTTTCCAAAATGTTCAACGTCCGCTTTGAAATTATCGAATTACCTTCGTATGGATTACACATGCAGCTGTATAGATTTTTAACTAAATTGACTGCTGCTGCTGCTCCTGGAGTTGAAGTCGTAGTCGAAATCGTAGTCAGACCTGGTAACATGCGTCGTCGTCGTTCTTGTTGTCCTCGCTTTATGTAAAATCAACAGGGGAACTCAGAAGAGAGCGTCAGATGAAGAGGCATTGGCGTTATCTACGTTTCCTGTTCGAAGTGGTGACATTAAAATAAATGGCAGACCAATATCATCAACTTGACGCAGATATGTGCATATATATAAATATATCTATATATATAGATATGTTGCCTGTTCTGCATGCATGGCACACATGGCAGTCAGACTGACAGGCTGACAAGCAGACCAGACAACACTTACACATAGACACACACACACACACATACATACCTACATTTTTTCACGCAGTCTTCTGCACTTTGCAGTGCCAGCAAAAAAAAAAAAGTTATAAATTCAGAACTTTAAAAATGAATTCTGTTTTAGTTGCATGAGCTTTGCCTCTCTTTTTGTAAGCCAATATCGAAAATTAAAATATATTAATTTAAAATAAACTAAAATTTAAAGTGGATAGTCAAATTTAAATTCAAAATGCAAAAGAATACAAATAAAGTAATGATTTTATGTCTTAGACTTTTAGAGCCAAACAACATAGAAGGCCAAGAATCTGAATAGTAATAGTAAAACTTCATTAATTAAATCACACTTCCACATTTCCAACACTTTGAAACTTCAAAAAAAAAAAACTATTGTGGGATAGTGCAAATAGATTATTGGAATAAAATAAGAAACAAGTAACGCTTTTGGGTTATGTTTTCTGCTTTGAAATCTGCTTCTGCTTGCTGCATATTATAACCCTTTCTAATGCGTTCCATTTATTAATTCCACAGCAGGAGGCAACAACAGCTGCGTTTGAGTGAGAGAAAGAGACAAAGACAGAGAGAGATAGATTGATTTTTACCGGCAGGTGCCAATTGATAGAAAGTGACGGCATCACCATTGCTCCAATAAGCACCATGAACGGCCAGGGCTGTGAGCTGAACCACAGCAATGGCGACATCATCTCACAGAACCAACAGAAGGGCTGGTGGACCATCGGGCTAATCAACGGCCAGCACAAGTATATGACGGCCGAAACGTTCGGATTCAAGCTGAATGCGAATGGCGCCAGCCTCAAGAAGAAGCAGCTCTGGACACTGGAGCCATCCAACACCGGTGAAAGTAAGTTGATATTTAAAAAAAAAAATTCAAATCCCGATAAACCAGCCATGACAAGTTAACTAACTCCCCGCTTAACTAACTGCACGTTGTAAATCGGAATTTGAACAAACTTTTCGTTATGAATGTCCATGCAGACAAAAAAAGGAAGAAATTAGAATTATTTAGTCGAGTTTGCTTGATTGGAAGATACCCTGAAGCCAGCTGTTTAATATATAGTTTATATATTTATATATATATTTATAGTGCATATATGAATATTTATGGTCATTTGCATGCGTGTTGCTATCTTTTTGCCCACTGATTGATAAGCATATTAAATGAACTATTAGAAAAAGGGAAAGGGAAATTATACGTGTTGATTACAGTTGCCATTCTTTGTTGTTGTTATCTTCTTTTATAATGGCATCGTTATCAGGCTGGGATATATCTGTTTATCAGGCCAATTGTATTGCCATGACTCACTCAATTGGTGGCCATAAATCATTTGGCTTGCTAATCAGAATGATCATCTATCTTTTTAGTTTTTGAATTGCTTTGCTTTGAATTGCTTAGCTTTGAATTGAATACCCTTACATTCAATGTATAACAGTTTTTCAGTATCGCATGTGACGCATTAAAGAATGTAACTTTCTAGAGAAGTTATGGAGTTATTTTGTTGAAAAAAGTACATAAGAGGAGAGAACAAATTTTTGATTAATTTAAATAAAACAGCTAATCGGCATATTTGCCTTTTTTTTTTTTTTTGCAAAATAAATATTTGTTTTTCATTTATTTACAACACTACCAACAAGTAAGAATTAAATTAAACGCAATTTTGTTTCTCTATATAGCTTTAAGCATTTAAATTTATAATCAATTATAATTGTATTTTATATTCGGCGCTTAGCTTTTTGCAATATTTATTGTGTTTGTCGCATTAATATTGCCATACTTTGCCAAACATCGGTATGACAATCGATAATAAATCATTATAAAAGGCACGAAAAACTCGATAGTCAACGAGTGATTCGCTTGCGGGAATAGAATGTAAGAAATGTGAGTGGGTATTTGAATGTTGGTGTGCGTTTTGTGTATGTCTTGTGTGTGTTAAAACACATAAATTATTTGGAAATAGCTTAAGCCACAGCTGCACTAATTTCACGTGCAGTAAAAGAAAACAAACAATATGCCGAAGAAGGGGAAGAAGAGGCAGCAGCAGCTTAACTATGTTTATGGCCAACAAAGCTTACAAAGTGTCTCACGAATTTGGCATCATTTATCAAGACGCCACGAGTTGCAATGTCCTCTGAAGATTGCAATTGGACTTGGAATGGAATTGAGTTTGTTATACATATATGTATGTACGTATGTATGTATATATGAATATATATGTGATGGCCTTGCTATCGGTGGTCTGGTTGCTTGTACTGGTAATGTTGACTGCTTGCTGGCCGGGCAATTATAATTAAAGCCAACCCGTTTGCCACTTGCCTCTTTTTCTCCTGTTGCTGCTGGCAATTATTGCGAAATGTTTTCTCGAACAGAGAGCCAACGTTGCATTCGTAACGGGCCATTAAAAAATAGCTCATCCAAATTGAAAATTGAAACGACTCAGCTTGGCTTGGTAATGGCTTGGCCAGCCAGCCACACGATACAATGTTAATATTAATGATAATGATCAGTACCTGAATTGCTTAATAATCCACTTTTAAGCACACAAGAAACCCAAAACAAACCAAACCAGCACGCAGAAATATATATCGAGATACTTTTGATCGTTTCGCTCGCGCGCATTTTTCAAACGAATTCCATCTATCGATAAGTAATTAAGCGTCGCCAGCTGGCAATGCTGCAATCGACATCGATGACAGCGCCATCTGACAGCTGATTGGGCGCGACAATTTAAATTAAAAGCGCTCTCTGATATATAGAGCGACATCTAGCGGACAGCATAGAAACGAGGCAATATTGAGACAGTGGACGCCAGCGGCAGCAGTAGCAACTATAAAATATTTTTATATACTACAATTTTGGAAAATTATTTATAAAAATGAATAAATTTTCAATCTTATATTGAAAATGTATCTATAAGCAATGCAAAGGGGTTAAAGGGTAAATCAAGTAAATAGGCTGTATCATGTTAAATAATAATATTTAATCTGAGTGTAATAAATTAATCATTATCAATTTGTCCATGACCCATACAGGTATTATCTATTTACGATCTCATCTGAACAAATATTTATCGGTCGATCAGTTTGGCAACGTGCTCTGTGAGACGGAAGAACGCGATGCGGGCAGTCGTTTCCAGATCAGCATCAGTGAGGATGGCAGCGGTCGCTGGGCACTTAAGAATGAGTCGCGTGGCTATTTCTTGGGCGGCACGCCCGACAAACTCGATTGTACGGCCAAAACGCCAGCCGCCGGTGAGTTTTGGACGGTACATTTGGCTGCCCGGCCCCAAGTGAATTTACGTTCGATTGGACGAAAGCGATTCGCACATCTTTCTGAATCCCAGGATGAGATTCATGTGGATGCCAATATACCCTGGGGCGAGGATACGCTCTTCACTCTGGAATTTCGTGCCGACGAGGGAGGACGCTATGCCCTCCATACGTGCAATAACAAGTGAGAAAGAAAAAGAGAGATATATAAATAAAGAAAGGGAGATTGATAATTTATTTTGCATTTGCAGATATCTAAATGCAAATGGCAAGCTGCAGGTGGTGTGCAACGAGGATTGCCTGTTCAGTGCCGAATACCATGGTGGCCACTTGGCATTGCGGGATCGTCAGGGTCAATATCTGTCGCCGATCGGCTCGAAGGCTGTGTTAAAGTCACGCTCGTCGACGGTGACACGGGATGAGCTGTTCTCGCTGGAGGATTCACTGCCGCAGGCATCGTTTATCGCCGGTCTCAACTTGCGTTATGTGAGCGTTAAGCAGGGCGTCGATGTGACTGCCAATCAAGACGAGGTCGCTGAGAATGAGACGTTCCAGCTGGAACATGATTGGTCGGCGCATCGTTGGGCATTGCGCACCACACAGGATCGCTATTGGTGCCTGTCAGCGGGCGGTGGCATTCAGGCCACCGGCAATCGTCGCTGTGCCGATGCTTTATTCGAGCTAATCTGGCATGGCGACGGCTCCTTGTCCTTCCGGGCCAACAATGGCAAATTCCTGGCCACCAAGCGTTCGGGTCATTTGTTTGCCACCTCCGAGTCCATTGAGGAGATAACCAAGTTCTATTTCTATTTGATCAATCGGTGAGTGCTTTCCCAGATTAAAACAAGTTGGGCGTAACCGAATTCAAAATACTCTGATACCAATAAGTAATATAAGTGAATGTAGCAAAGAAATAGCCATCTTTGTGGGAGGTTTTCCTAGTAATCCACCTGTCAAGTATAACAGGCATTTGAGAATTTTGCAGACGGCAGTGGGTGTGGCCAGTAAAAAAAAGTTTTAGAAGATTTCTAGTTATCTATGTTCCAAATTCAAATATAGCTAGCCATTTCCGATTATAATGGGCGGAAAGAGGGGAGTAGGTTGAGCCCGATCTTTAAAGGACATTGCCAAAAAGGCAACTATTTAAATATGGTAAATTTGTTATTTTATTGACTTCTATTACAAATTTATGGGAATTAATGGAAAATATTAAAACTTGGGCTGACTTCGGGGAAAAAGACCAGAAGGTTGTTGCAAATTTCAAGGCTGTAGCTTAGGGGTGTCCGCTTATATATAAATAAATATAAATATATATATAATAATTAAATATATATAATAGACCCATTCTGGTGCTGAAGTGCGAGCAGGGCTTTGTCGGCTATCGCACGCCCGGCAATCTTAAGCTGGAGTGCAACAAGGCCACGTATGAGACCATCCTGGTGGAGCGTGCTCAAAAAGGACTTGTCCATTTGAAGGCACACAGTGGCAAATATTGGCGCATCGATGGTGAAAGCATCTCCGTGGACTCGGATGCGCCCACCGATGGTTTCTTCCTGGAGTTGCGCGAGCCAACAAGGATTTGCATAAGGTAAGTCCCCATTGGAATAAACAATTATCGTACCTCTTTGTAAATTGTTAGACTAAATTTAAAACTTATCTCGAAAAGAGTTGTTACAATCACAAAAAAGATATGCGATTTTACAATGAGTTATCAAAATAAATCTCTTCATCGAAATTCGGTGATTTTAATTTGCATTTTTAATCAATTTATCCAAAATATAAATTTGCTAAATTTAAACCTTTGTTCAGTCTCAAAAATTAACATTTTTCTCCGTCGTTACAGATCGCAGCAGGGAAAATATTTGGGCGCTACCAAAAATGGTGCCTTTAAGCTGCTGGACGATGGCACCGATTCGGCCACCCAATGGGAATTCTAAGTTCCAAGCATTCTTCCAATCTTCACTGACGCAATATGCACGTGCTTAGAAACAATAACTACACCAAGAGATCAGAGTTTCAATAACGTGAACAAATAAAAAATTAAAAGAAAGAAAGGTTTTTTGCAAAAAGCCCAAAATGTAAGGAAAAAATATGAAAAGATCCTAAAGAAAATCGCACAAAAAGAAAAAGTTAATCCTACATGCAAATTAAAATCAAACTGCATGTTTATATATAAATACACACACATACACACTTTTATATATATATATACATATGCATACATATAAGTATATGAAAATGAATAATATATATATATGTATATATATATTTATATATATATATTTATATATATATATTTATATATATATATTTATATATATATATTTATATATATATATTTATATATATATATTTATATATTATATTATACACATCTAGTTGACGAGAGAATTTTTTAAACAAGCCTATTTAGCTTTTTATACGTTTTTACAACAACAACCACAACAACAAATTTAGCGTAGACAACAACAAGCAGGAACTGGAACTGGAACAGGAACAATTTGTCGCGACTCCTTCCGTTTTTTTAAAAAATATCAGCAACAAGCAAAGCAAAAAAAAAAAATAATAATTAATTAATAATTATATATGGCAACATACGTACACATCATCTACACACACACACTCACACACATACACATATACATATATTTATTCGATTCGTAAAGCTTTTAAAAAGGGCCGCTTAACTTAAAAACAAATGAATTAAAAAAACAAAAGTAAAAAAAAGACAAAAATGTTGCCTAAAAACCAACACATATATATTCCTATAAATTTATTTATATATTTATACATATTGATATATAAACAATAAAAACAAACACACACACATTCACGCAATTTTATCATATATGCAAACCTTATTTTTAAGCGCAATAATATTATAAATAATAATAAAAAAAATTATATAAAAAAAAACAACAACTGAAGAATATGGAAAACTCTTGCAATATCCGATTTTTAAGCTAACCCAACTAAATACATAATACATACGAACATACATACATATATTTATCACTTGTCATTATTTTTTGTTAAATATTTATTTTGATTATTACATAATATTTTTTTTTGTAATTTTTCTTTGTCACACGTTTTTATCTATATATTAATTTTTTTTTTTAACATTTTGCACTCAAAGAAAACTTTAGTCGCTAAAACTAAAATCTAAAACAAAAAATGAAATCATGTATGATAAAAATGATATAATATGAAATATATACATAACATACCTATATAACCATTTACGATCATAAATATTTATTCCATCCTCCCAAAGTTTCAGCAATCTACAAATTTTGGCACTATTTTTCAAACAAGGCGTCAAGTCTCCAAACTAAATTCTCCAATGTGGTCAGTTTGCGGGAACACTACATGAGCCGTTATCTCTGCATACATATGAAAAAGGAACGGGATGTGGTTAATATCAAAATGGCAGCAACTCTCTTTTGTCTACGTGACGCGGCTATGGAGAGAACAACATTTATTGTCTGTTTTGTGGTATTACGTAGTACTTGAAGCCAGATGCAAGAATTCAGTCAAATCGAATCGAATTGGATTGGATTGGCAGTCACAGCTGCCGTTCGTCATCTGTTTTATGTTAACACATAAGTCGTCAATATATATATATATATATATATATATATATATATGTATATATGTATTCACGATTAGCCAATGTAGATCATGTGCATATGGAACGCAGCGGCAACATTTTTGTAAGATTCCACACTCTTATTTAGCTGTTGCTGCTTGTAAACAAAATCTTTTTATTTTTCTCATGTTTGATATTTTTTCAATGATCTTTGCAAATGGCGCAGAAGCCAAAATCCATATAGAAATCGCCATCCTCAACGCCATTCAAAGTTCATATTGAAAAGCAAATCAAATCGAATTCAATTCGACAGGCAACCGAAACGAGCGCATTTAAATTGATTACGTTTAAGTGCATTAAAATCAAATAGAACAAATAGAATATATATACCATCTGGACGGTATCATCGGGGAGGGCTGTAAAGATTTCAAAAAAGTGTCCATGACATGCGCATTTCACATTGAGATAAACGAAGTTTGGCATGTCCCAAGATCAGTCAGTTTTGCATACTTTTATATGTATATAGAAACATATGTCTGCATTTATATTTTGAATGCACACATCTAAAAGAAAATCATTTTGATTGGATTTTCCAAAGTTAATAATTTCGATTGACAAGTTTCGGGATGTCTTCGAAAAATGTTTAAAAAAATTTAAATATTTTGTTTCGAGAAGTCGAAACAATTAACGATAAAAGTTTCTGTAAGAATTTCAAATTCAGGAAGTTATAAATTCATTTTATATAAGCTCTGTTTTAAGAGATTGAAAAAAAAATGAATTTTGAAAGCAGGTTTAAACTTTATGTTCAATTTTTTGGAAGCATTCAACGAGCTATGTCAGGTTATCTATTTAAATAGGTAATAATTAAAAAATATATAAATAGAATACTTACATTTTTCATTGTTTTCCTTCTTAAATAAATTCATTAATTTCCAATTAAGGTTTTTGCATCTTTTTTTGCAGCTAAATGTGTTCTACTCATTTGTATCTAAAAATTGATCTTTATGCTTGCAACGGAGCTGAAAAACATTTCTCTCAATCTCGATCAAATTTACGTTTACACACACAGTTGATTGTGATTGGTGGTCTGAATTAGATGGAGTGCGGGGAGGTGTTGGGTAGGTTGTCAACTCAACGCCAAATTTGCCGCCATCAACTGACGCCGTCGTCGTCGTCGTCGCCGTCGTGACAAAATCATGCAAATATTTTAATTGCATTTTTTTTCGGTTACCGTCGCGTTGCTTGCATTGCATTGCATCGCATCGCATTTTACGTTACCTTAAAATTATAAGTAAAATTAACAATTTTTAATTGACTCTGAACATTAAAACAACAAAATGGCGGCGAGCTGCATTCAAAATGTTTCACCAAATTTTCATAATAAATTGGCAAATATTATTTTAGTTTCAATTTAAATGAGTCTATACCCCTTGCTTCCCATAATATGCAAAAAACTCAAAATTTATTATTGGTTTAATAAATGAATAAACTTACTTTAAAATAAAGTGCTACTCACAAAACTAACTGATTAATATGATTTATATATTTGTGTACATTTTTATTATGTAGTATAGGATAAGCTCAGCTACTAGCGACACACTTGTGGCACCCTCTTCTCCACAGGGTATTCTGCAGTCGAGCATCCTTGCCAGGCGGCAGCAGTTTTACTTGTTGTTTTTGGGCACTTGCACAAATTTGTTGTACTCGGCTCGGTTCTATGTTGTTGTTGTTTGTTGTTGGGGTTTCTTTTTTTGTTTGATCGGCGGAAGCGTTGACCACATGACACTGGGATGGTTGGGTTGCAAGTTGGCCAAATGGCCTGATGGGCAAATGGAGCGTATGTACAATATTCAGTGTTTGGTGAGCTTCGAACCAAGGTAAGGCTGGAGCGCGAAAGGATTGCATTTATGCTGTATTAGGGCGACCATATTTGACATAGACGATGACATGGCGTTGGCGATGGCGCCAAATTCTGCAGTGTCAACGGAGCGTAAAATGAAAACGAACGCGTGAAACCAGCAACAAAATTTCACTTGCCATTTTTCTTGTTGCACATTTCGCAAGGCATTGGCATTTATTTATTTATTTTTATTTTGTTTATTTGTACAAATGCAATTATAAATAATAAGAGAGCAACAAGAAATATAAGTTTACGACTCGACAGCTTGTTTTGTTTAGCATTCGTAATTATTTCGAATCGGGGAAATTAATTTGGTAGAAGGTTTAACTATATAACTATATATATAAATATGTATATATGTGTGTGTGGGTGTGTGTGTGTAAGGTTCATTAAAAGTGTATTAACTGCCAAGCTACACATTGTTGTTTTATTATTGAAATTTTGCACAGTCTAACGAATTGCCACTTAAACTGATGGAATGTTGGTGAAATTAATTGATTTCTGTGCAATTAAAACATTTAAATTTAATCTGACTGCTTGCTGAGGAATCGAACTCATTTCTCATCCCATCAATATATGTGGCTATATGCGTAATTACAATTGTTGGTGGTGATTTGTTTTACATATATTTGACAGTTGTTTCATTATTCAGTTATCAAGAACAATACGCATATTCTGCCTCTAGTCATACAAATTTGTATATACTTAATAAAAATCAAAAAAATTTAAGACACAATAATTATCACTAATTTTCCGTGTTATTCATGTTAAAATCATACACAAAAAAAAAAAAAAAATTAAATAATTTAATTAACTATGATTCTTAACCACTCTCTGCTCATTGGGACAGGTGATGGTCACCTCAGTGCCATTGGGCAGCCAAGATCTGGTCCAGATCGTCACGTTGCACACATTCTTCTCACCGGCAGCATTGATCAGCTCCACACTGTACTTGTCAAACGAACCAGAAACGGTCTGAGTACTTGCCGACAATATTCTCGAAATGCTTTAGGAATGAAAACGGTTATATTTAGATGATATACTGATAAAGTAATTGTGCTAAGCATCAACCTGTAGACGGGTCCTTCACCAGCAGCCAGTTTGGATAGGGAATTCTGCAGCACATGGCGTGTCGATTCCAGTTCATTTTCGGTGAGCTGGCGGGGAGCACCGTGTCCACGAGATACCCCTAATGAGCCGCTGACCAGGACAACAGCCGCCAAGGCAAACACAACTTTAGCCACAAACATATTTCCAATGTACACGTTTAAATGGCTCAAATGAATGAATTGAGTAAAATCTATGCAATGCACCCATATATATAATATCGGTCGGGGCGTTATCAGCTGCCTATTCTTACTTAATCTACCGTTGACCTGCGTTAAACAATGTGTTAAAATTAATATATATAATATGAAATAAATAGGCGAGACGCGAGATAACGTTAAAATTCATCTGTTGTTGATTTAAAATTAAAAGGCAACCTAGTATGTGAAATTATTTCTTATCGCCAGAGTAATATGCAAATTATAATCTCGGTTTAAGGCCATTCAAAAGCGGAGCCTAACTTTTAATATATATAAATTAAAGAAATAAACAAAGAGCATTAAAACAAGGAATGGCTTTTTTCTCAAAGGTTAATTGGACGAAATTCTACGAATTTCGCGAATCTACATTTAGTGGCAAGCAAATGCATTATGTAATTAAGCTCATAAATTGATTAGCTTATCGAGGCTGCTGTTTCCTGGTGAGCTGTCATGCAGAATACACACTGTAATCAGTAAATATGCCGATCTGAGAGAGACGAGATCAATTGCGGATCGCATCTAGGAACGGAAATACATGTGTATTGCATGGAGAGGCTGGGAGCAGCAGCGAGCATATTAAAACACGAATGTCAAATGATTTAGTCTTGTCGAGAATGTGTTTTTTTTTTTTTGTTTTTTAATATATTTTACACCCTATTCCTCCCCACACGATGCGCAGTGGCATTTTTGGCGCAACTCCAGCGGACTGTCAGAATTGCACAAATCCGTATCGTTGCCTCGCCCGTATAGCCAGACAGCCACCTAGTCGTCCGACCATTCAACTGTCCCCACATTTAACGGATCTTTGGGTAAGTTACGGGTCCCGCTTTTCAATTTTTTATACCCTGAGCCCATTAAAATTGGTGAAAATGGGTATAATGGTTTTCTGCCAATGTATGTAACAGGCAGAAGGTAGCCGATATAACAAATTATATATATTCTTGACCAGGATCAGCAGCCGAGTCGATTTATCTGTCTATCTGTCTGTCTTTTTGCACGTGGATCTCAGAGAGAAAAGAGCTAGGAATTGAATTTTGAAATATTTTTGTATATTCGGCGCAGATCAAAGATGCTTTATTTTTATCGAAAACTACCTTTGTTACCGATTATCGATACATTTCGATTTCCGATAGCACTAAATTCTACAATATTAACGGTTGAATCTTCAAACATCTGTAAAACATTAACTGTAAAACATTAACTGCATGTTATTGGCCAACTGCCTAAATTTCATAAAGATCGGTGTAAAAACTTCCAAGTTATAGTCCAAAATATATATTCTCATATAGATATAATTTCTGCCAGCAGCCGCAAGCATTTTCCGTATGCACAAATTGCGAGCGAATGTGTAAGAAAGAGATGGCTTTATAATCGCTGCGAGCGTAAATATGTATTTGTGTGTATTCTGCAGAACCCCGTTATCCGCAATTGCAGGCATGTGTGTTAGTATGTATGTATGTGTGTATATGCATGTGTTTCTAGTCAGCCAATTAGGGATCAGCTGCTCTTCAGTTCCTGTGCTTGCTATAAGAAATTAGTTAGACTGCTCACATTTGGTTGCATTTTAAAGGGAAATTTGGCAATAAAATTAGAATACATTTAACAGCTGGGATCAGGGTATATCGTAGTCGAGTGCGCTCGACTACAGCTTTCTTACTTGCCTATTTTTTGTTTTTTGCATGGGTCCCATGATCTTTATGCATGAATCCATCCAGCAATAGACATCCGCAGCCGTTGCTGTCAGCTATGGACTGTATGGCACCCCCGTTAATCTTTGCCAGATCTTTGGTCTTAACACGTGTAATCCGTTCTGCCCGTTGAGTGTGACGATGCCGATGGCGATGCCCCCAATACGGGGCATGCTGTATTTTGACTACGGCTGATGCGTAGGTGTGCATAGATGCACTTCTCTACTCGGTTGCTGCCCCCTCACTTGCCTCCCTCTCTCTCTTTCAGTCTTTCTCCTGCTATTTCTCTGTCTATGTATTCCTCAACTTTTGCCCCATTTGCAAGTGGTCTCCACGCGTTTTGCTCACAGCGGTGGCTACACTTAAACAAAAATAATAGAGAATTTAATTGAATAACTTGAGATGCACCGATTTAATCTACAATTGAAAGTTGATTCGAATTAGCATTTTGTAGTTGTAGTTTTTGCAATTATAATGCTAAAGAATCGGAAGATTGTGATTATGATTTATTCGCAAGGGCAGGATGAGTAGTTTCAGTAGCCGAGCAATTAAAGCAGCCATCAAATCATCAAAATCAACATCATCCTCATAATCATCATCATCATCATCATCATCATCATGATTACCATCAAGGTGAGGAATATCAACTGTTCAACACGATCGCTGCTCTGATTTGCCTCGTCTCTGCTCGGAGCAGCAGCCGAATCGCTAAACGCCGAATTTTCGTGTCTTTTGCTCGCGTAAAACATTTTCCGACTTTTCATATAAAAATCATGTAAGGCTGGAAAACGGCGGCAGTTTGCGAACGGCAGCCGCGAAATACGCGCCAAAGTGATTAAAAGTAAAACAAATCCAACGCGATTAAAATCAAAACTCAAATTGCGAATTGCGAATTGCACATTATCCATTTTCAATTGTGTGAAACTCTTTTTTTACACAGTTTGAGTGTGTGTGTGTGTGTGTGGGTGTGCGTGTGTGTGTTTTTTTTTTTATCGTTTGACTATTTGTGATTCTATATTTATATATACAATATATATTGCAAGTGCTAAGTGTTGAGAGAGAGGTCCACTCCAACTTATTAACAATGATTTGCCCGAAACGCACTTCGGAGCTGCTGGATGTGCATTTGGCGCCGTTCAAGGATAAGGATCCAGCCTGGGAGGTTGGCGTTTCAAAAATAGCTGGTCGTGGCGTTATTGCCACACGCAATCTTAAGCGTGGCGAGATCATCTTCCAGGACATGCCACTGCTCATTGGCCTGGCTGCCCACGAGGCGGACTCTCTAAATGCGTGCAGCATCTGCTTGAAAATGCTGCCCGATACGCGCTTCATGTGTCGCCAAGGATGTGGTCTGCCCATCTGCAGCTTGTGTGGGAAAAAGAAACAGCACAAGAGCGACTGCGATATGTTCAAATCGTGGGGTCCCAACGAGCCGGACGTGGCCAATTCGGTGATCATTCGACTGTTGTCGGTGGCGCGTGCCATCAATCTGACGAAAGATCAGCGGGATTTAATCTATTGTCTGCAGGCCAACTTGGATAACAATCACCGCACCGAGGTGCGCAATGCAGCCAAGTGCTTCAAGAGTTTCCCCACCGACAAAAAATTGGTGGAGATCATGAATCGCACCGTAGCTGTGCTCCGTACGAATGGATTTGACAAGACATCGGATCGCACAACGGACAACCAGGATTTCAGCTATCGCGCCCTTTATCCACTGTTTGCCGTCATGAATCACGATTGCATTCCCAATTCGTACTACACCTTCGAGGAGAAGACCAACAACATGATCGTGCGTGCCGCCGTCGATATCCTCGAGGGCGAGGAGATCACCACAACCTATACGAAACTCTTCACGGGCAACATAGCGCGACATCTGTTCCTCAAAATGAAGAAGGGCTTCACTTGCAAGTGTCCCCGTTGCTCCGATCCAACGGTAAGTGGATTTGATTTGATTTGACAGACTAAATTCTACACGAGTTATCCCATTAAATAAAAATAAAATAAAAGTCAATAATAATACAAATACAAAAAAAAAATATATATATATATATATATATATATATATATATATATATATATATATATTTTTTATATATATGTATATATATATGTTGTTTTAATTTGAAATCAAAATGTTTAACTGCAATCCATCGATTTATATTTATTTTGATATATCAAATATATATAAATTGTTTCAAAAGTTTATTGCATCAGATTTAGATTCAGAAAATGTTTAACTGAAATCCACTGATTTACTATTTATATTTTTATTTTGATTTATCAAGCACAAATTAGTTGATTTAAGTTGCAGTTGCAATTGGATTTTGATTTTACTGAGTGGCAAACAATTTGCAATTTCAACACAAAATTACTTTACTCGGGAGCATCTTGCACGGACATCAATCAAATGTGATGAGTGATGTGGCAGCTGCATAAACTATTTTCCACTTGTTCAACCAAATCCAAATATCCAACTACATAGATATAAAAACACACATTGCATTTTTGTTTGTTTTCTTTTCTAATCCCACTGGCTGGAGAGGGTAAAGTATTTTGTGATTTACAACCATAGCAAAGTCCATCTATCCATTTGTTTAAATAAGACGATCTCTAAAAGGACTTGAGATTTGGAAACATACTCTCGAGTATTTATAAATATGATATTTGCAAATGCAGACTTATTTTGAATATATATTTTCATTGTATGAAATGAATGACACTCAAAATTCAAAAGATACATCGATGTCAACTTTAGGTTAGTTTATTAATTTGGGATAATCCGCCGATATGAAAACATAGCTGATGAACAGTGACGGTGCCCAGTGGATATAAACCACTCTAACCGATTCCAAAATGTCGAAGGTGGAAAATTGAAAGCTAAAGTTTTTATACGATTTATATTTTTGAGTTCTTTTAAATGGAGAAAGTCTACAAAATGACGATCGTTTAATGGAGTAAGGGGAGCAAGTGGGGTTTCTACTGTGATCCGCATAATGACAGTCATAAGAATAGATTGTTCAATCCTTGTTCCGATGGCTTCCAAATATTTCCAGTTAGAGTTGATGTTTTGTTATATTTTGAACTTGAACTTTTGTTTAGGCAACTTGTTTTTTTTTTGTTGCAAAGTTTCTTGAATTTCTTGTGATAAATATCAAAGAATTAAGTGGCGTAATAAAAATGTACATTTTACAAGAACATATTTCAAATCAAAGTGCGTTTTGGCCACAAGTAAGCACAGATGATGAGGATGGGGATGGGGATGATCTTGGGGTGATCTTGGCGAAGGCCAAAAAGTCGTAGTTCGATGCTTGATGCAAACAAAGAATGATCAACATTAAGGAAATCCTGTGCCCATCGACATTCATCCAAAAGCAATTAAACACACAAACAACAACAACAGCATTATTGTTGTTATTGTTGTTATTGTTGTTATTGTTGTTATTTTTGTTATTGTTATTGTTTGTTTTGGCTCGGTCATAAATTAATTCAGCTTCCAGGCGCAACAAGTGGCAAAATGCAAAACAACAACAGCAAAAAAGACAACAAACATCAACACAACATAACACACACTTTTAATAATAACAACAAAACAAAACAGTGTGTCTGTGTGTGTGTGTGTGTGTATGTGTGTGCGTGTGTTTATTTTTAACAACGCTAGCAATTCAATTAAATCACAAAAAGCTTTTAATTTGCGTGAATATTTCGAAAATTTCGCATGCCATCGCAAGTTGTATTTTTTATATCGATATTTATATCTAAGCGCCTCATATATATACATATATATCGGCATTAGTTAAAGCTCGTTTTTTTATTCTAGCTGATCTACAGCATATATAATATATCCACGTCAACAATCTAAGCCCCTCCCTTTTCCAGTTGTTGTCGGGCGTTTTATGATTTTTTAATTCTTTATTGGCATATTTCATAAATGTGTATCTATATATATATATATATTCTACATATGCCTAGATATATACTATATGTTTGTATTTATGGTTAAATAGCTTGTTATTCTGGCCACGACCATAGATATAGACATATTTTCGATTTGACATTCGTTCTCTATATGCTTTAGTGGCCAATTTGAAAAGCAATTGAATGTCTTTGAAAATGACATTAAGTGCGCAAAATTTGTAATATATAATTTCATTGATGTTTATCATTGGCGCTATACAACATCGTTAATCCACCCAGATCTGTGCATCTGTGGGCGTATGTCAAGGTGGGATGGGAGCAGTTTTGGATGGCGCCTAGACTCAAGTTCGTTTGGTTCAATGAACTTATTTGTATTGTTAAATCTCCATATGCATATATGTCTAAGCTCAAATATCCATAATTTATATACATCATTAAATAAATTTAACAAGCCATTATTTTTTTTTGAGTTGCACTTTTGTTTGATATTTGTGACTATATATATATATATATATATATATACATTTGATACTTTAAGTATCACGTATCATTAATGAAGCGTCTATTCTGAGTGTTATATTGCCTATATTTATTACTATTAGACATGTCTTTTTGCAATCGATCAGCATAAGATTAGATTATTTAAACTTTAAGAATTTATTGGATAAAAGAGATTCACAATTAATTTATTACTGTCGTACTTATTGCTGAGATTTATGTGTAGGAAATTAGCGCAAATATTTGTGATAGAAGAAGAGAGACCTCGAATCTTAACAAATTGGAATTATAGAACGATGACGTGAGCAACCTTGAAAGAGGGGCACAATTCTGGCTAAAATGGATTTTCTCCCGCCGATCTTGTGGCGATCTGTTTTCCATAGAAACAAGCATCTTGTATGTGTCACATTATTTATGAGCTGGCCTGATATTTAGATGTTCATACATACATATATAAAAATGTTATATGTATGTCGTTGGTTATATTTATAGCCAAAGGAATGCTAGAAATATTTATATATATATATATTACTATTATAACGGATCTGTGTTCTTTAATCTCAATTTGTGTACATTTTGCAGGAGAAAGGCGCCTACATATCGGGTCTGTACTGTCGGGACACCAATTGCAGCGGCCTGGTGGTGCCGGAGATAACCGGACTGCCGCATCCAAATTGGAATTGTCTGGAGTGCAAGCAGAAGTCGACGCATGCCCAAATGATGAAGTCGCAGGACTTTGCCAGTGGGGCAATCAATGCCAAGGTCAATTCGAATTCGCTGCGTACCCTGGTGCACTATTTGAATGAGAAGAGCGACAGTTTCATACCCAACAGCAATTATGTGGTGATCGATGCTAAGCTGTCGGTGCTGAACCGTCTCGCCCAGGGACACGAGGACTGCATCGAGGATCTGGTGTCGAGCACACGCGTGCGCTACTGTCGCGACGTTATGCAGGTGATGGACAAGCTGGGACTGGGCGATTCACTGTTGCGCACCGAACTGGCTAAGCAGCTGCACGAGGAGGAGGAGCGACGCGCCAAGAAGCAGCTGGATCTGGCCGAGAAGCAGCGCAAGCTCGCCGAACTCGGGCAGAAGGCAACCGAATCATTGGCTGAGGGTGCAGTTGGAGAGGCGACTCCGGCAGCGACTCCTGCCGCCGAACAGACCTAAGGATGGGAGAAGTGCATATCCATGTCGTGTGTGTGAATGATCCACTCCTTCGCCCCTCCCTCTCCCCCACCCACACCCTCACTCTCACCCATCCCGAGCAGATGTTGTTCGCTTTTTGTCTATCTTATTCTTTATTTTGCGTATCATACCAAAAAAAAAATAAAAAATGTATTTGTATTTATTTATTTATAATCAATTAAAATATATATGTATGTATGTACTTACGAAAATATCGTTTTAATCTCTATTTTTTTTTAGATGCTGAGCTATGTGCGCAAGAATTTTGACAATTTCTAAAGATTAGAATTTAGAAATGGAAAAAAAAATGTATAAATTTACAAAAATAAAAATAATTTTATATTTTCAGATATATGTGGAAATGTAGAAAACCCCTTTCAAAATTCTTCTCAACTTTTTTTTGCGAACACACAAAAAATATTTAAAGTGTGGCAATTTTGAAAAAAAATTCTCAGACGCGCATTTTCGGTGGGCTTTATCAACGATTTGTCAAAACGTTTTCTAATCCGATTGTCAGCCAATATTTTTTATTATTATTTGTTGTTTGTTATATCTTTGAATTTTGAGTTTATAATTCTTTTCTTTTCTATTTTTTTTTTTGTAAGTTGTTATTTATATATTGTAGTTATTATATATTTGCCATAAAAGTTGCTCAGGCCATTCAAATTGGCGGCCGCATCTATTTTGGGTTGTCTTTCGAGGCTTGCGGCCTCTTTTTATTTATACTCTTTGTTCCACAAACTACTCTGCTACGACCACTACACAGAACAACAACAACAACAACAATAAAAACAACAACAACAAAAATTATAAATATTATTTTTGTTGCGCCATTTTAATTATTATTTGTTTCAGTTGGCATGACTAAATTGCTCATTAATGAAATTTGTGAAACGAATTCTACGCTTGCTACATAAAAACAAAAATGAATACTAATAAACGTAGGAGGGAGGATGCACATATATATACATTTATATATATTTTTAAATATATATATGGTTATAAATGTCTTTAAGAGAAATACATCTAATTTCCACAAAAAATTTCTCTTTCCTTTTAATGCATTAAAAAAGACAAAATAAAAAATTTGTGCATATTCAGCGCGGATAGGATAGAATATATATTCTTGATCAGGATCGGATCTGGCCATGACCGTGTGTCTTACTAAAGAATTTGTATATATTTTACAGCTGAGTTGTGTCACTTTTTTAAATATTAATGACCAGCTTATGGGTACAATATATATGAACAATAATGTAATAAATAGACGAATTTAATAGTGTCGTTAGTTCTTGAAGTACCATAATATATGGCTAAATGCTAAAATGATGTGAGGACAGATATTTGCCTTATAATCAAATTAGAATTTCGACTGGTCAAAAAACAATAAGCCGTTTTAAATATTTGCTGCAAACATAAACAACAACAACAACAAGAAAATCATTGGAGGTAAACAAATTTGAGAGCTTCGTCGTCGTAAATAAAACTATAATAAAAATTTCAATAAATTATGCCACATATAGCACAACGATCCACATAATATGCACGAGTTTGCATATTTTTATTCGCTCGATAGGTAGCTGAATAGGTAGGTATCATTATTAAGATGAAGATGCGAAAGTATCTGGCACTGTGAAGATATATATATATATATATGTATATATATGCATATATCTAGCCTCGAACTTGTCGCGTTTGCTGCCTAATCACAAATAGCTTTTAGCAGTCAAACAGCAAAATGACAAACTAAAGTTGCTTTTGTCTACTCAAAGAATGCGTTGATTAATTGAATACTTTGTGTTCAACAATTTTCACATTTAAAAGAATGAAATTATAATAGAAAATAAAGGTTTGCATATTACACTCCCATTCATATATTTCATGCTGCTGTCAAGATTAATTACACTTAAGGTTTCAAGTGCCTGCCAAGTTTGAGGTGCCTTTGTTGCTGCCATCGGCTAACAGATGGCGCCAGACACAGCTCAACAGAAAACAGCAGAAAACACATTAAATGTGTTATTTGAAATATGTTAAACATACAGATCAGTGCCAGAAGCTTTATTGCTGGGACACACAACATTTGCTGACTGTCACTATTAATTCTTTGCAATGTGGCAGACACTTATTGCCTTTCATGCCACACGTTTGACATGTCGCCATCGATTCGACAGCCATTTAAATGCTTGCCAAATGGAAAGTGAAAATCAACTCAACAAATATTTGCAATATTTTCAAAAAATTGCAGTTTTCGCTTATATTTAATGCAATAATGCTGCAATTTATTATCATCCATTGAAGACTTTATAAATGAAGACTGAAGACTATTATTAAGACTGCATTTTACTATTACTATGCCGCCGCCGTCGAATTTATGCCTTTGTAATGAACATCCAATGGCCAAAAATTTGGACATTACATCGCCAGTGGGCACAGCAAAGCCACCCAACCAGGCATCTGTTATACATTTTTGCATGCATCCCAACCGCTAGAATATATATCTATATATATATATATATATATATATATACACGGTCATATTCATCGTTAGCCCGTTATGACCAGTAGTAAATTGGAATTATGACCGACGAATATTTTTGAATTATGAATCTTCGCCTCATTTAGAGCAATTTCATGCCCTCATAAAGTGTATTATAGTTTTTTTCGTGACATGTGTAATGAAAACATAGTTGCACAAAGTATATATATATATATACATTGTTGATCAGCATGACTAGGCGAGCTGATATCTGTCTGCCTGCAAGTCTCTCATTTTTAAAGCTATATTAATAAATCTCGGCTCCATTTACAAAGCAACATAATTAAATCACAATATGATAGATGAGTTTCCAGTTGTGAATTTTATCTCTTCTGATCAATACCCAAGTCTGCAGTCGTAAAAAGTCATGCTTAAAACGTACAAAAAACATAAGAGTATTCCAAATTCCAGACTCAAATTTATGTCATCTTGGATGGAGATTCCTAGTAGACTACTTATCAGGTTTCGTAGCTCTGATTGTAATTTGTAGAGATTCGGTTTTGTGACATTTGGGTTCGAAAGTGGGCATGGATTGAAGATTTCAATCTTTCCCTAATATACCCTCCAATTTATGTGTGTCTATCTTAAAAACTTTGTATGACCATTTTTAGGAACTGGAAATGCCTATCGCTGAAAGACGTTTGTAATAATCAATCATTTACCTTCTAGCTTTGGTATCAGAATATATATGCATATAGCTTCGCTGTGCTTTATTTCCTGATGAGATAAACTAAAAGGTTGGCGGCGCTGCTAAGCTTTTGCGCAAAGCTATTCACTACAAATTTGACGCTTAGCAAAACGCGCGATCATTTTTAAAGCAATTCGTCTAAAGTAAATAAAATAAATGATTGTAGATAATTTTAGTGATCTCTAGGTATGTGTATGTGTGTGTGTGTGTGTGTGTGTGTCGACGACGGCGTCGACGATCCAAAAGCGAAAATCAGTTGGAATTGTGCTTTTCCAGTGTGAAGACCGATTTCTGGGTTCCGCTAAAAAAAATCGTGCAATAATTAAAACGAAACTTAATTTTTATTTTTCTTGTATATTTTTGTAAGTGTGCATTTGTGGTGACAATTTGTGTAAAATAGCAAACACACAATATCAACAAGATAATCAACATAGAAGGTTTGTTTTGAAAGCTTTCTACATAAATATATAAACAAATATATATAGAAATATATATGGACAACGCCCTACAACAGTTTGCCAATTAACAAATGCGATATATATTTGTATATATATATATATGTATACATATACATTTATATTAACTGGTTTATATTTGAATAATAATTGAAACATAAATTAGCATTTTATGATTTTATTTATGCGGTTTGCTGCAAATGTCACAATTAAGAACTATAAACGAAAATGAAACTGAAACTGAAACTGAAACAGGAAATTTAAATGAAATTAATGCAGCTAACAATGGGGGGAAATGTCAAACTAAAGGGGAAAGCACGTAGCTCAAAACTTGAAAGTACATTAAATATTAGTTTTATTTATATTAGTTTCATAAATAAAACTATTGTTCGTTATGCATAGTTTTCCCTGCAGCTGTAATCAGTGGCAATTGCCACCCCCCCCCCCCTCCCTTAAATTTAGTTGATTAACTTTGTTTAAGATAAGAATTTATTAATGTGTTTGTTTGTTTTTTTCTATCTTCGCGCACATGAAAAATTATGAATTAGAATTGATGAAAAGACATAAGTGATTTCACTATATAGCTAGAGATATCAGCATATATATTTACAAGATAAACGTTTCCATAAGTGTTTACTTCCTAAAAGTATCGATTAGCCGGCATTGCAGATAACATTCATTCATACATATGTACACAAATACCCACATACACACATACATATATATATCAAATTGCATTAGGTTTCTTGGAAGTTATCTTTTGTTTGTATTGTTAACTTAATGTTACACGACCTATGGGCATAAATAAATTAATATCACATATCATGAACGAAGTCAATACACTCAGAGAAATCAGAAAAGTATTTTATATTTTGAAAATAGTATTACAAATAATGTCATTTTGTTCCTGTCATTTTAAACAAGCGCTATAAATAGTTAGTTTAATTATTATTATTATTATATTATTATTATTTAGTTATTCATAATTTAAAATAATCCTATCTCAGCTTATGTGAAGTTTGTAGCTCTTATAATCTTGGAGATCGTGACCCAGATTTATTTCCTTTTTCAAAATTTTGAATTCCGCAAGTTATTTTGTGTTTATGATGTGTGTTTTAAACGGTTAAAAAATAGTAATTTCAAGGATCAAACGAAATTTCTGCTTATTGACATAATTAATTGGGGAGTTTTTTAAAAACGAAAAAAGAAGAGGCGAACAATACGAATATATATATATATATATATAGCCTTGACTGATAATGATAAGACACCGTAAAATAGCTGAGCATATGGAATATTTATACATATTTGCACTCAGTTGCGGAATATATAACATATATAGTGGCTATATATATATATATATATATATATATTTATGCACAAAGATAGAGCATTTGGTTGGCAAGCGGCACTTCAGAATTGTTAACTGACTAATCTCCCGATTTGTAAGTTGGACATTTAGTCACGCGCGGCTGATAAAGGCAATAAATAACAATCTTAAGTTCTCCTTATATATATATACAGAGTCTTATGTGGCCACATCACTGACCATTTTTCGATTCATTTTGCATATTGCAGCAAACAAAGTGGTTTTTAATCAGTGAAGATTAAGATGAGTCCACCGGCTATGCTTAGCAAAGATGCCCCCGATATTGAGGTAGGTAACTTATCCAATTGAAGACAATATAATTAACAATTATTGCAATAATTGAGTACTGAAATGTTTTCTTGATTCTTGCAGGATCTGTTGGCATTGAATCCGCGCGTGAAGACGCACTGCAGCGTCGTGCCCACAAAGCAAACCAAGGACAACAAGAAGCACTGGAAACGGAATGTGGATCACACAGCCGTCCCATGCACAACGCTATCCAATAATTTTGAGGACATTAAGCATACGACACTGTCGGAGCGTGGGGCACTCGAGGAGGCGGCCCGTTGTCTCAAATGCGCGGATGCACCATGCCAGAAGTCGTGCCCCACCCAGCTGGACATAAAGAGCTTCATCACGAGCATTGCCAATAAGAACTACTATGGCGCGGCAAAGGCAATTTTCTCCGATAATCCATTGGGTCTGACCTGCGGCATGGTCTGCCCCACCAGTGATCTGTGCGTTGGCGGCTGCAATCTGCAAGCATCCGAGACTGGTCCCATCAACATTGGCGGTCTGCAGCAGTTCGCCACTGAGGCGTTTAAGCAAATGGGCGTCCATCAGCGACGTTCGCCGTCATTGAAGCCACTGGCCCAGCCGGCCAAGAAGATTGCCCTGCTTGGCGGCGGACCCGCCTCACTGTCATGTGCCACATTTTTGGGACGCTTGGGCTACAACGATATTACCATCTACGAGCGCCGCAACTATCTGGGTGGCTTGAGTTCCGCGGAAATACCGCAATACCGTCTGCCCATCGATGTGGTCAACTTTGAGATTGATCTAGTCAAGGATCTGGGCGTTAACTTCGAATTGAACCGCGCGCTCAGCACCAAGGATTTAACCATTAACGTAAGTCACAAGAGTCACTAAGATTCAATCTATTCATCTATTCTCCAGTCGAGTGTTTCCAAGTAGAAGAATTGTGTAAAACTAAAGAATTTTCGACTTGAACAGCTTTAATCCTGGCAATAACCAATACAGATTAGATCTTGTGGTTCATACAGATTGTAGTATAGCAAACTCTCTTTCGGTGCTGCAAAAAATAGATAAATTTATTTTATTATATTTTATATATATATTTGGTAACATAAAGCAACAAGCTGCACAGCTGATCAACATTTTTTCATTCAGTTGATATTATTTGCATCTCTTTTCTATTTCATCCCGCTAGATGTCGCTCTGTGTGATTCGCGCATTAAGTTTCTTTCACTTTACGCTTAACCGCATGTAAATGCCATTTTATCTATCTATTGCGCTCTATTTTGCTACTCGCAGCAGTTGTCGTGCATGTGTGAATGCATTCGTGTAAATGCTTACGCATGCAGGCCGAGTAAAAGAGACAACAAATATCGAAATTGAATCCACAGCAGCAACAATAAAATGTTTATAACTTTTTTGGCTTCGCTTTTTTCTGATTGGCTTTAATCTGTTAGCAAAACATAAGCCATTTACAAATTTTTTGTTAGCTGTATTTGGAACTCTCTCCCTCTATCTTTCTCTCGCGCTTTAATTGTATTTAAAAGCTTTGCACTCAATTAACAACGCTTCAATTTGTTTGACAGGGTTTGCTGTCCAGTGGACACGATGCCATCTTTGTGGGCATCGGTCTGCCCGAACCGAAGTTGGAGCCCATGTTCAATGGCCTAAACATCCAGTCGGGGTTCTATACGTCCAAGAACTTTTTGCCAATGGTCTCGGACGGTTCGAAGCCTGGTCTGTGTGCTTGCAAATCGGCTCAATCGCTGCCCAAGCTGTATGGCAATGTGATCGTCTTGGGTGCCGGAGATACGGCCTTCGATTGTGCCACCTCGGCGCTGCGTTGTGGAGCTCGTCGGGTGTTCGTTGTGTTCCGGAAGGGCTCGTCCGGTATTCGGGCCGTGCCCGAGGAGGTCGAACTGGCGCGTGAGGAGCGCTGTGAGCTAATGCCGTACTTGAGTCCACGCAAGGTGATCGTCAAGGATGGTCAGATCACGGCCATGGAATTCTGTCGCACCGAACAGAACGATCAGGACGAATGGGTGGAGGATGAGGAGCAGCTGGTGCGTCTCAAGGCAAACTTTGTCATATCGGCATTCGGATCTGGACTGCAGGATACTGAGGTGAAGGATGCACTGACACCGCTGACATTCCGAAGTGGATTGCCTGTGGTCGATCGCACAACGATGCAGAGCAGTGTGCCCCAGGTCTTCCTTGGCGGTGATCTGGCCGGTGTGGCTAACACCACCGTCGAGTCGGTCAACGATGGCAAAGTGGCCGCCTGGAGCATCCACTGTCAGCTGCAGGGTCTCCCACTGGACACACCCGCGGCGCTGCCTCTCTTCTACACGGACATTGACAATGTGGACATTTCTGTGGAGATGTGTGGTCTGAAATTTGAGAATCCCTTTGGCTTGGCCTCGGCACCACCTACGACAAGTGCGGCAATGATACGGCGCGCCTTCGAACAGGGCTGGGGCTTTGTGGTGACGAAAACCTTTGGCCTGGACAAGGATATGGTGACGAACGTATCTCCGCGCATCGTGCGGGGCACCACCTCCGGCTATCGGTATGGACCGCAACAGGGCTGCTTCCTGAACATTGAGCTCATCTCGGAGAAGCGTGCCGAATATTGGCTGCGCTCCATTGGTGAACTTAAGCGTGATTTTCCCGAGAAGATCGTCATTGCGAGCATTATGTGCAGCTACAACGAGGCCGACTGGACAGAATTGGCCAACAAGGCGGAAGCGTCCGGAGCCGATGCTCTCGAGCTCAATCTATCTTGTCCCCATGGCATGGGTGAGAGCGGCATGGGTTTGGCCTGTGGCCAAGAGCCCAAGCTGGTCGAGGACATTTCGCGATGGGTGCGCAAGGCTGTCAAGGTGCCCTTCTTCATTAAGCTGACGCCCAACATTACGGACATTGTGTCCATTGCCCGGGCAGCGCAACTTGGCGGCGCCGATGGTGGCTCAGCAATCAATACGGTTCAGGGCCTGATGAGCCTAAAAGCGGATGCGACCGCCTGGCCGGCGATTGGAAAAGAGCAGCGCACCACATACGGCGGTGTCTCCGGAAACGCAACACGTCCGATGGCGCTGCGTGCCGTTTCGGAGATTGCCAAGCATCTGCCCGGATTTGCCATATTGGGCATTGGTGGCATCGACTCCGGAGAAGTTTCGCTGCAATTTCTGCAGGCCGGTGCAACAGTGCTGCAGATCTGCTCCTCCGTACAGAATCAGGACTTTACGCTCATCGACGACTACTGCACGAGTCTGAAGACGCTGCTCTATTTGAAGGCAAATCCACCGCCGGTGAATGGCGCCTTCTGGGATGGGCAATCGCCGCCAACGCCCGTCCATCAAAAGGGTAAACCTGTCGTCCATTTGACGGGCAGTGGCAATCAAACTCTTGGATTCTTTGGCCCCTATCAAAAGCAGCGCGACATCAAATTGGCCGATCTGCGCCGTAAGGAGGGCGCCTTTTGGGATGCCCAACAGGCAAGTGCAGCTCGCTCGAACGATGCTCCCATTAAGGTGGCACCCAAAGTGAGCGACGTTATCGGCGCAGCACTACCAATGATCGGTGCATACAAGAAACTCGACAACACACAACAGAAGGTGGCTCTCATCGATGATGTAAGTGTCCAGCGTAGTGTCTATCGATAACCTATAATTACATATTTAATGAACTCCATACTCACACAGGATATGTGCATCAATTGTGGCAAGTGCTATATGACTTGTGCCGACTCCGGCTACCAGGCAATTGAATTTGATAAGGACACCCACTTGCCGCACGTCAATGATGACTGTACTGGCTGCACGCTGTGCGTCTCCGTCTGTCCCATCATCGATTGCATTCGGTAAGTGGTATTGTGATCATTTCGCTTTTTGATAATTGTAATAACGAAAAATTCAATTTATGTTTGCAGCATGGAGCCTAAGCAAATACCGCACGTCATCAAGCGCGGACTTGAGGAGAAAAACAAGACATTTTACACGCACGCACTTAGCCCAAGCCAATAATACATATATAATATAAATGCTGTATTTTTGAATGTTTATGTAGAAAAAAAGAAGCAATATCTGGTTACCACAAATAAATAAATAAGCAAACAAAACATAATATATCAAACCGCATGAAAGTCAAATTTTCGGCGGCGATAATTAATATTATCGGCACCATAGGCTTAGGTAGACTCAATATATTAATATATCGATATGAGGACTTATCGATGATTGCGAGCTATGCATTTTTCAACATTGAGAACTTTGTTAACATGCTGTACGTTCGCCTGAATGTAAATACACTGTTCACGGAGAAGCAGTAGCTGATTGTGAATGGCAAAACGCACAGCTGTTTATTATTGTTATTTTGGATCAAAAAATTTTTGTTTAATGGCCACCGCGACACAACTTCCATCCACATCGAATACAACGACAGGTGCCAATAATGGATTGTTGTCATCAACCGTAGTTGCTGGTCTCAAAAACCTGGGCACAACGCTAACAGCTGCCATAAGTAAAACACTAATTGCCAATGCTTTGAAATTGACACTCCATCCAGACGCAAGTATGCCGCTGTATTTGTTAATTTAATCCATCCAATTTGAACAATCAATTGTTTTTCGTTAATAGTTATAGCGCCAGCGCCCGAGATATACGCAACAAATGCAGCCAGCGCCAAACAGAGCGAATATGCTGTCGTCACACTGTACGCAGTGGCAACAAAACATGGATGGGACAGTGGAATGCTGCGTCAACAACTGGAGTCACTTGTTATGCACGCCAGTGCTATTGACGAACTGACAAGGGTGTACGATGACAATCGCAAAGATCTTGTGCTGCGACAACTGCAGCTGGGCCACAATTTTCCCCACATCACCGACGTACAGTGGCGCATTGTGTGCGATGCCAAATCGTCAACGTCCGATTCCAGCAGCGGTGCTCCACATTTCCACATCAATCTTGGGCATTATCGCCAGAGCAGCGGCGAACGCATCACCATTGTGGAGTTTGTGTGCAACGCCGAGGAGTTGCATTCCCTGATCAATCGGCTAAAGGACATTGAAAGACACTGCAATCAGGTGGCAAACACTTAACACAACGCATAGTCAAAAAATAAAATCAGGAAGCAAAATCAGTTATTACATCCAACATATATATATATAATTTAATTTAATTTCAAATGTATAACAAACTTGCAGTTGTAAATAGTTGTCCGAACAATAACTTGGCAATAAAAACAGTTGTCATCTTTAAATTACTTTGTTTTCTGATAGCTAGCCACTGCCATTGATATTGTGGTGCTATTATTATACTCTCCTAATTGGTAACAGTTGGAAAAATTGTACTATGCAAATTAAATAATCGTTTTGTATGTCATTGCGGCATATTGTCTACTCTCAACTTGAACTCGGCTGGCGCCAGAAGCTCAACGAGCACGCCATAATTATTGGGCGCTGTACAAAATACTGTGCCTGAAAAGCAAACATTATCGTTTTTCTCGGCCTCGATAAGGACGCAATCACTGTAGGTTGAAAGGCACATGTTTATGCCACGAAAACGTGAGTCTTGTTTGTACAATGTGGAGCCGTCTCTTGGTAAATAATATGGACGGCCACTAAACGGATTCAGAAAATCAGCCCAGTAACCCAACGACAGCAAACGATCGGTTATTTCTCTAGCCGCCAGCACAAACTGTAAATAATACAACAAATTAACAGTATGAACTAAATGATGTCGATTTGGGGATGATTGCTTGCTTGCCTTGGCTGCTCCCTGCTCAATGTCGCCCTCATAACTGAGAGTCAGTAGCGTTATGTCATAATCCTTCTGGGCGATGGCATGTATTGGGAACAGCTCAAAGATTGAGTCGCGTATCAGCACTGGACACTGATAGCACCCAAACTCGAGACGTGATTTTTCGATATTTGGATCCATAAAAAAATTGACTAGATGTGATAAAGGCTCCATCAGACTAACGGTAGATGTAACGCCCTGCCACGCCGGACCGGTCGCATTTGGAAAATAGAAGCGATTGTGTTTCGAGGTCAGCTCCCAGTTGAGCTCGATCGCCAGGCTATTGGCATCGTCTGCGGAAACATTAGATGAGCCTTATTAATCGCTGCTACCTACTAGCTAATAGCCGCTTACCATGATCACCGCTTCGCGACTTGGTCACAATTTTAAAGTGCTCGCCCCCATCGGACTTCTTAGAATATGATGCTTGGAATCCAGCACATTGAGCATGAGACGTTTTCGGGGTAAGCAGATGTGTTGACGTACTATTTGGCTGAAAGGGCCTCATATTTATTTGGTTGATCAGACAGCGTCCGAGTAGACGAGTTAGCGTACGCGACATTATATCAGAAGCTGTGCAAAAAGCAAACGCGCAGTTATTCGCAAATCGACCTTTATATACATATGTGCACAAATAGCACATTACTCACTGGCAGTAGTCGAAATGTGAAGAAAGGACAAATCCGTAAGTTTAAATTTAAATTTTAAATTATAATTGTGTATTTCTATAATTTTGAAATTCCTTAGTCTAACGTTAACAATTGAATTATCGTCTGTTTTTCTTTTTTCTATCACAATATTTATGTTGGCGTTGTGTTGACTGTCGATTGTCAGAGGCAATCGAGTCAAAAAAGCTGATGGCTAACGACTGGCGCCAAAGTTGCCATATAGTCAAAATAATAAAAGCACAAAATTAATATTGTTTTGTAATTTATTCAAAGATCCAATCAAAATAATATATGAATTTAGTTTAAAAAAAAACGATGCGAAAATTGATTGGATGTAGAAAATGTACTAATATATGTAGATATTAGACGATATTATAATTTCATCATTATCGTCTCCGACCTCATTAAGTATTTATATATACATATAGCTCTGTTTGTAAATCAATCTTGAATTATGCCCCGTCTGAATAGGGAAACATTACAGGACAACAAATATTTATATCTTAAATTTATGTAGCTGACAAATTTCTACACACGATAAAAACATTCAAGTGCAAGGGGCGCACAATTGTCGTAAGATTTAAAGATGGGATCGTTGAGCTCCGCTTCGGGAACGCAGGCGCAGTGAAAGTTCTTCTTATCGCGATTATACAGCTTGCGTGGATAACCGGTCCAGTCGCGTAACTGTCCATCGCCGCTGGTTGTTGTGCACCATACGCGAGTGCCTTTCGCCTCGGACCACTCGATGTTGCAGCCGGGATAACGGTTGCGCAACTCTTCAATTTGTGCCTTGGCCAACTGGGCCTGCTCCAGCAGGGCCAGATACTTTTGATGGTAGACGGTCGACTTGCCCATCTCGTCATAGAATCGTCCTATGACCCTGCCAACGTATTTGTATTCCTTTTCGTAGAACTGCCTCCATTTGTTCAGCTCGATCAGATCATTCGGTTGCAGATTAAGCACATCGTCTGCCGTCTCCGGATCGTAGTGATCAAATTCTCCACTCACAAATGAAACAGACGCATCGCGACCCACAAAATAGTTGTAACTACAACCAGGTCCGTAGTGCTTCAGGCCACGGCTAACATCAAAGACGGCACCAAGCAGCGCCAGATAAATGTCGCCGCCATCGTTCTTTCCATTATACGTGGCCAGCTGTGCGGGTGTGAAGAGCACTCCGCGTGCATCTACATTAAACTGAACGGCAACACTTTCAGACTTCTCCTCGCTGCTGACAGTGGTGTCCAAATAGCGTCCAGCGGTTTTTTGTATTAGCTGCACCAGCTCCTTCTGATAGAGTTTACCCACAACGGCTATTATGATTAGCATGCATGCAATTCGATATTTTAGCAGCGGTTTCACAAAACCAAACATTTTGCTGCTGAAACTAAACGTAAACGAGTTTAAGATTACAGTTTAGGCGCAATACGCTGCTCGTTCATTATGTGAGCAAAGTCCATAATTAAATATATATATAGCAATATTTTGTTTTGTTGCATTTTATTTATTTATGGTTTGTCTATAATTTATATTAATCACAACTTAACAATGCTTACACTTGAACATTCGTAATTTTAGTGATGTTTAGCTGCGTATCTAGCTTGCACGATATAATAACAACTATAACTACTATCTAAACAGCTGATTTTCGGTCAGGAAACGCCGTTATTATTAGAACGAAAATGGCGAAATCAGAAATTATGAAAATTCACTGTTTTATAAGGAGCAAATCCAAAAACGACAAGTGTCATCGGTAAATTTTGACAATAAAAAACCAATATGGACACCTCGAAAAAATTGTGGATTCACTGCAATTCTTGTTACAATTTTTATATTGATCAGCGGATCATATTTTTGCTCGCCTGCCAGCACCTGGCTTGCGAGAAATGCCTCACACCCAGCATTGGCCGAAAACCCGGCAATGCAGCCTCATTTATGTGCCCGATTTGTGGCAAAAGGGTGCGTGGGCGTCAGGTGAACAATGCGCTGCCCACAAATCTGAAGGATATGTTTCATCCGGAACCGTGGCGAGATGGTCTGCCCCATGACATCATCGACACCTTTCAGAAAGACAATCAAAAGAGATTAGAAAAGCACATTGCGAAAAAAGTTGGGGATTCTGTTTATTATTTCGGATGGATGATGGATACATTTTTATTGTAATTTTGCAGGCAAACGAAGTTGAAAAGTTGCACAAGGACATGCAGTTGGCATACAAAATCTGTCAGAAACAATACATAGAACTGCATCGGAATCGTATGGTACGTAAACAGCTCGACTTTCGTGCGCGCCAAATTAAATATCAAACTGAAATTCAAGATATGGAGACCCAACGCGGGTAAGCCTTTTACACCTTTACATCAAGAAGTTATTAAAATCCTTAAATCCTTTTTAGGCAATTCAAGAAGCAAAAGCCTTCAAGCGAATCATCGGAGCTAACGTCAGGTAGTTATAGGTATTCAAGTTTCCGGACAGAATCAATTATACCGGATGTCTCAGATACAGAAACGAAAGTTTCAACAGTTCCTTCAGATATTACCGGCTTTTCCCATCCTAATAATCATTCATTTTTTTTGTAAATTAAAAATCTAATAAAATTTACGAACTATGATGGTATAAAAATGTCAATTCGGCTCACATTAACGTTAACCAACACTGTTCATGTTAAGTGCTTCTTCTTTGCTTGCTGCGTGCTTGGGACCGATTGCCAACAAACGACGCCATTTTGAAGCTATCGAGAGTGTGTGACTGCGTATTCCAATACATTTTGAGTGTTTTTTTTTCCAAATTCAATGCAAAATTACACGCGAATGGCAAATAGAAAAGAAGTTGCCCATTAAAATCGGCGGTTTGCACTTACAATTTGTGAAAGTGGAAATAACTAAGTAAGCTAAAGAATTTTGTTGCACAGACGAAAAAAAAAGAATACCATGAGCACCAAGAGCTGCGGCGGCAGCGGCAGCAAGTCGGGCGTTGTCCTCAATTGCCGCACATGCACCCGGGCATGTAAACAATACAAGTCGCTCCAAGATGAAATTGAGATAGGTCCCGAGGGCAGCACCTCGTTAGCGGACATGCTCCATTATTGCTCTGATCTATCGTTTGAGCCCCAGGATGGCGTCTCAATGCCCCAGCACATTTGCATGCATTGCCTGGAGCAGTTGGTGCAGGCATTTACTTTTAAGCGCATGGTCATCGATTCCGATGAATTGCTTCGTCTAGGCCTCGAGCAAGTCCAGAGCCCGTCTTATCCTGATGCCAATGACAAGAACCACCAGAAGATTGTAATGTTCGAGCTGCTTAGCGATGAGAACGAAACTGATTCTGTGGCCAAAAAGGGTTCCGAAACACATTTCGAGATGTGCCCTGAACAGGAAAAGGACATGGAACCAGAGGCGGAAGATGAGTTTATTATCGAAAATTCGGATTTGGATGCATATGTTGAGACAGAGGATGCACTCGATTTCCAAACGACAGACATTGAGTATGTGACAATCAAAGCAGAATACGACTCGCAAGTTGAGGACGAGGATGATATCGAGATTGAGATGGAATCGCCCGTCGTCGAAACGGTTATCGATCAAATGCAAATCCAAATGCTTGACGATCACATGATTATCATGTCCGGAGAGGAGCACATCGATGAAGTAATTGGCGAAGTCGAAGCCGACGATATACTGGACATGGACCGTGAGGAGCATCTGGTATATAAATTGAACTAAATATTTATATTTATAATTTTTGAATTAATCAATTAATTGTTTGTTTGCAGCTAACGGGTGATAGCGAGGCGGGTGAGGAATTTGTGGATGATACACTGGCAGATGGTGGATCGCTACTTGTTGTCACTGGGCCTGGCGGTGAGGTCCTGCCCCATGTGTGTAATGTGTGCAACAAGGCGTTTCGACAGCAGTGCCGTCTCAATCAGCACATGCGCTCCCATTTGGTCGAGAAACTGCACAAGTGTGAGGTTTGTGGAAAGAAGCTGAAACACTTGCGCAACTACAAAGAGCACATGCTGACGCACACGAACCTTAAACCGTATAAGTGTTTGGTGTGTGGCCGCTTCTATCGCACCACATCCAGTTTGGCTGCCCATATGCGCACCCATGCCGATGACAAGCCGTACAAATGTGATGATTGTGGACGCAGCTATGCGGCCTACGATCATCTGCGACGCCACAAGCTGACGCACACCGGCGAGCGTCCGTATGCGTGCGATCTCTGTGAAAAGGCCTACTATGACTCGTCGTCGCTGCGGCAGCACAAGATTAGCCATACAGGCGAGAAGGCGTTCACCTGCGAAATCTGCGGTGTTGGCCTTTCCCAGAAATCGGGATACAAGAAGCACATGCTGGTGCATTCTGGCGAAAAGCCGCACAAGTGCCACATATGTGGGCGTGCCTTCACCTTCACCAGCAACCTGAACGCCCACGTCCGGCTACACTCCGGCGAGAAGCCGTTCAAGTGCGACAAATGCATGAAGGCGTTCCCAACGAAAAAGCGCCTCAACAGCCATCAGCGTGTGCACAACAAGGAGGCGCCCGTCACGACAACCAGCAACATTATCACCCCCGGCTCCAATGGTCAGTCGGAACGGTCTGCTCTAGTTGCAGCCGGCCGTCGGACAGCCGTCAATATGACCGATGGCATGGATCATCAGGTGTCCACATCCAAGGTAGTTGTGGTTCTATAAACGACCTAGTTACGCTTAGTGCTTAAGTCAAAATCGTTACATACACATTTGTATAACAATTGATAACGATGCTGTCGGGCATATGCCCTTTCTTATATATATATTAATCTATCTGTAAGGTTTCAAAATGGGCATTCGCAAGTTTGGCATATATCTAGCCTATTGATTTGATCACGATGTGAACTCGACCCCCGACCGGATCGGACCATTATACAACATAACTGCCATGTCTATGGTCGAAAGATTAGTTTCAAGTTATGTTATCGAGATGGAAGTAGACTATTTAGTTGTGACACAGCAAATATTAACATAAAATATTCGTAAGACTATATTTTTGGACTCAAATATAATGTTAGGTCGGCGTCGTACATAAAATAGCCGTTCTTCATTTTTTAAAAAACATTTCTATTTTACCAAATATCAACATCGATAATTTTTAATTTTTTTTATATATATATTGTTTTTTTCAACTTTATTACTTCACAATTTTAGAAAACGCTTTAATCAGTGGTATTTCGACAGAACTTTCAAGAAAACAAAACACAGAACAAACAAATTTTGAATTTTAATTTTTTTTTAAATATATATTTTTTTTCCAACTATATTACTTCAGAATTTTAGAAAAGGCTGTAATTAGTTGTATTTCGAAACAACAAATCAAAAACTTTGAAGAAAACGAAACAAAAAAAAACCAAATTTGAATCATGTTATTGAAAGAAAAACATAAATTTAAGAAATTCAATTTCGGTCGTCTTTCTAATATATATAAATATTTTTTCTTTATTTAAAAAAAAAAAAACATATTTCTATTTAACCAAATATCAACATCGATAATTTTTAATTTTTTTTTAAATATATATTGTTTTTCCAACTATATTACTTCAGAATTTTAGAAAAGGCTGTAATTAGTTGTATTTCGACAATATATGTGTGTAAAACCAAAACTTTCAAGAAAACAAAACACAGAACAAACAAATATTGAATTTTAATTTTTTTTTAAATATATATTGTTTTTCCAACTATATTACTTCCGAATTTTAGAAAAGGCTGTAATTAGTTGTATTTCGACAATATATGTGTGTAAAACAAAAACTTTCAAGAAAACAAAACACAGAACAAACAAATTTTGAATTTTAATTTTTTTTTAAATATATATTGTTTTTCCAACTATATTACATCAGAATTTTAGAAAAGGCTGTAATTAGTTGTATTTCGAAAATATATATGTGTGTAAAAAAAAAACTTTGAAGAAAACGAAACAAAAAAACCTAATTTGAATCATGTTATTAATAGAAAAACATAAATTTAAGAAATTCAATTTCGGTCGTCTTTCTAATATATAAAATTATTTTTTCTTTATTTAAAAAAAAAAAACATATTTCTATTTAACCAAATATCAACATCGATAATTTCTAATTTTTTTTTAAATATATATTGTTTTTTCAACTTTATTACTTCTCAATTTTAGAAAAGGTTGTAATTAGTTGTATTTCGGAAATATATGTATGTAAAACAAAAACTTTCAAGAAAACAAAACAAAGAACAAACAAATTTTGAATTTTAATTTTTTTTTAAATATATATTGTTTTTCCAACTATATTACTTCAGAATTTTAGAAAAGGCTGTAATTAGTTGTATTTCGAAAATATATATGTGTGTAAAAAAAAAACTTTGAAGAAAACGAAACAAAAAAACCTAATTTGAATCATATTATTAATAGAAAAACATAAATTTAAGAAATTCAATTTCGGTCGTCTTTCTAATATATATAATTATTTTTTCTTTATTTAAAAAAAAAAAAACATATTTCTATTTAACCAAATATCAACATCGATCATTTCTAATTTTTTTTAAAATATATATTGTTTTTTCAACTTTATTACTTCACAATTTTAGAAAAGGCTGTAATTAGTTGTATTTCGGAAATATATGTATGTAAAACAAAAACTTTGAAGAAAACGAAAAAGAAAAAAAAAACAAATTTGAATCATGTTAATAAAAGAAAAACATAACTTTAAGAAATTCAATTTCGGTCGTCTTTTCTTATGTATATAATTTTTTTTAGATTCTTATGTGTGCTGGGATTACAATAGCACAATATATTAAATTCGTGAAGAGGAAAATAGCCCTTAAAAATACTCTTTTTTTAGATACATTAATTTCAAACTGAAGACGTCTTCTTGAGCTTACATTTCAAATGTTTGTATTTGTAGTACTTAAAAATGTTTAGGGATATTTGGTTGGTTTGCATTCTAGTGTTCTCTCAGTGGGTCCAAAGCATTTTTAATGGGATTGGGCACGCTTGTGAGCAATCAGATTGCTGGAATAACGAAAATTGCGCCCGCAGGTGTCGCAATTGTATGGCTTTTCGCCCGTATGGATGAGCATGTGCTTCTTATAACCGGACATTTGAGTCAGGCCCTTGCCGCAGATGTTGCAGGTGAACGGCTTGATGCCGCTGTGACTGTACATGTGGGAGCGCAGCGATGGTGCCTGCCGATATGTCTTGCCACAGATCCGGCATTTATTGGGATTATTGGGATCATGTAAAGTTATATGGCCATCATACGAGTTACGCGTCTTAAATGATTCGCCGCATGTTTTGCACTCAAATGGCCTGTCGTCGCCGTGCAGCTGCATGTGATACTTGTACGAGTTGCTGGTGCTCAGCTGCTTGCCACAGATCTGAAAGAACAAAATTGCGTGTTTAGTAATTGATATTCAAAGATTTACACATGATTTACTTACCGGACACAGGAGAGCGGCCTTGACGGGTTTTAGCCGCATTTTGATGCTGTTTGTGTGGCTCGGTTCGTGCTCCTCATAACTCTCATCGGGTACATCAAATTCCACTTCGAAAACCTCAACATGCTTATCGCCGGAAAAATCCATTTCTTCTTCGGTTATTTCCTCAAGGAACTGCTCCTTCTCAGCCTCCTCCGGTTCCTCATCATCCACATCGCGCTGGTGATCCTCCACAACCAGCGCATCAGTTTCATCCAGCACATAGACATAGTCATCGGTGTCCTCCAATGTCAAATCAACATCCACAGCGTCTGACAGCAATTTAACTGGCGATGGAGAGCGGGAAGAATTGGCAAATTTGGATGCAACTGCATTGTGCTTGCGCAGTAAGCTATCTGTGCGTAACGCATTGCGCCTAAGGCCAACCGTCTGGGTTAGCACTACGGCACAACTGTTGCAGATGTGGCTGGGCAGGAATTGCTCCTCCTCGAGCACTTGCAGACTGGTGCAGTAGCTGAGCTGCTCAGCTAGCGTCGTCAGCTCGTTCATAATGATGTGGGGCTGAAAGAGCGAGAGAGTTTGCAGCGATGGCACATTGCAAACCCGGCATATATGCTCTGTACGGTTCTCAAGCGTATTTTCCCAGTTGGACATTTTTATTTATGTTTGTCTCTCAGTTCTCAGTTCAGTTGTTGTTGCTGTTTTTTTGCGGTTTGCTTTATGTTTACACCCGCAATTTTGGCAGCTCTAATTGAGAGGAGTTGCCAGACTTTTTTCCTGTCAGCTGATGCGTGCCTAGTGTGACCAGCTGACAGACAAGCATAGATGCGTAGAATTTTCGCAGTCATGCCGGCTAAGTTCTAAAGGGGGTACGATTGTTGCTCAATTGAAAGCGAGAGAAAATCAACGTTTGTAAGTCAGAAATTGTAACAGCAATTGTGCGGCACACTTGACATAACACAGAGATAAGCATGGCGCCAGTGAACGCCATTCATTTAATTCGCTTAGGCGTCCCACGTGCGCCCCTTTCCACACTCGCCAACCGATTGCGGCGCACATTTCCATTGAATAATCAGCAGTCGCAGTCGCTGCCACTGTCGACGTCCGCCTCGATTCACATCACAGGCCGATCGCAGACTGCGGACAACAGCTGGATTGGCAGAATCAACAGAGGCTACAGCCAGAACACCAGTAATTACTCGGCCCTTTTGTGTTCACGTTTGATTACTTAACAACCACTCTCTCTCTCTCACTCATACACACACGCTCGCACGCACAGAGGAACCGACAGCTCCACAAGAGACAGCGGCGCCATTACTGTCGAAATTGTTTCCACAGACCTCTCCGGATGCAGGCGGGAATGCCGAGCAGGAGCGCAAGAAGCGCGAGGAGGATGAGGCCAAAGAAAATGAGCGCGCCTGGAAGCGCATGAAGCTTGGGTTAGCCATAGATCCATTTTTTTGGTTTTAAACTTATTGTTATTCGCATTTATTTTAATTTTATTTTTTTAAGCTTTGCCATTTTTGGCGGCGGCGGCATTGCCACTGTTCTATGGGGCATTTATCAGTTTGGACAACCGGAGCAGGATGCAGAAGGTCAAACGATTGAAGATGAGTTCACACACAAGCCGCTGATGCAGCAGTATTTGCAGCGTATGTGGAAATCGTTGCATTACTATCAAAAAATGATTCAGGAACCGTCACGGGCAAAACTGCTGCCCGATCCGCTCAAGCATCCGTATGTTCAGCCACGTTACACGCTCGTTCTGGAGATGAAGGATGTTCTCGTGCATCCAGATTGGACATATCAGACTGGTTGGCGCTTCAAGAAGCGTCCGGGTGTCGATCACTTTCTACAGGAGTGCGCCAAAGAGTTTGAAATCGTTGTCTTCACTGCCGAACAGGGTATGACTGTATTTCCCATACTGGACGCGTTAGATCCTAATGGCTATATCATGTACCGTCTGGTGCGCGATGCCACCCATTTCGTTGACGGTCATCATGTAAAAAATCTGGACAATTTAAATCGCGATCTAAGACGTGTGAGTTTGCATCCTTAAACCAATCCAACAATTTAAATACTTCCCGCAAGGGTATACAATGGAGATAATATTCTTTTCTCATATGATATAAATTTATTGGTTTGCAGGTGATTGTAATCGACTGGGATAGCAATGCAACCAAAATGCATCCGGACAACACATTTGGCATTGCTCGCTGGCATGGCAACGATGATGATGGGCAGCTTCTCGACTTGGCCGCCTTTTTAAAGAGTGAGTTGAAGAAAAAAACAAAATTGGAATACAACATTTTATTTATTGAGCCAGCTAATCACTAATAAAAACACACAATCTGAATTGCAGTCATTGCGCAAAATAACGTTGACGATGTACGCGAGGTTTTGCATTATTATCGCCAATTTGAGGATCCCATCAGCCAATTCAGGGATAATCAGCGCAAACTCGCCGAGCAAATGCTGGAAGCTGAACGCATCGAGCAGGCCAAACCGAAGCCAATGGTCAAGCAATGGACGCGCAACATTCTGGGCCGCTAACTGCCACTGCTTAGTTGCACCACTCTTATCCCACACATGAGCCATAGTCATCTTATATTTATATGCAGTACTCGTCTTACACAGTTATAAACTAGTTTCACATGCACCCAAAGAAAAGCAAAACAAATATCGGATTCCCTATGTTATAGTCAAAAAGACATGATAACAATGAAAATTTGTAATAACATCAACAACCAAAAAAGAAAAAAATCAACAAAATTTCCTGTGTGCTTCTTGTCGTACAACGAAACATTGAAATTTTAATCGGTTCATGTAAGCCATAAGCACGGTTTTTCTTTTACAAACAAAAGCTGCTGTTTTATTCATTAATTTTTCTTCATCTTGGCAATGTAATTATCTAACAGATAATACAAATAAAACTAATACAAATACAAACAACAAATAAGTTTCGATTTAAAATGCACTGATTACATATTTAATATAGGTGCTTATCGATGCTTTCACATCGATAAAGATAAGTGAAATCTTTTAAATGTTGCGCGCCTTTTGCTTCTTTGGCGTCTTGTTGTTTTGGTTTTTGTCTTTAAATATTCATATGTATGTATATGCTAACATTTCCATGTGTGCATGTGGAGTGGAGTGGAGCATGCGCCATGAATGCTTTGTTCTCCGCTGTAAATGTCAAAGTTGAACTTTATTCTATCGGTGACAGTCAATAGATTACACAGGCACAAGCAGGACAACAGTGACAAGAGCAAACAGAGCCAATAGTTGTTTGATTTTGTTTGTTTGTTGATTTACCTGCTTCCGCAGAATCGACACAGCAATGTTTGCTTTATGTTCCCTTCCATAATGCATTAACTTTGTTGCACATACTTAATCATCTAGTCACACATACGTATATAAGTTTTGTGCATTTGCGCATTTACATGTATATACACAACATAGTATAAGTGGGATGCTTCGCAGCCCAAGGCGACCTTTACGTCACGTCAGAACCAGCAGCAAGCAATCACCTCTCCCATTTTAAATGGACGAAGCTAACGGCAACAGCGTCGAACAATGTATACATTGCCCTTTCTCTATATTTCTTTGTGTGTCTTTCTTTCTTGGGGTACAAGGACGGCGACAATAAAGTCTACACCTGAAGTAACATAGTTTTAAGCGTAAAGTGAAATATGTAATTGTAAAATCTAATTTGCAAACACCTTTTTAGCAAATTTCCGTTTGCCTATGGCTCAGACACATAAGTAAGAGTGAGAGCATATTGCCTGCGCTTAGACGCTTTCTCGCGCGCATTTGCTACGCTGATCAAAATCTGATAGGGCGTTCTCCGAGTCTTTAGCTCACATAAAAATATAAATGTAAATATATTTTTTACCTTATTGCTTTTAAAAGTAACCTTTATCATAGGTTACATAGGCACAAATTTAGATAAGTTTAGGTTGGAAATATCATTATATCATTCTGTTCTTTTATCGTTTGTCAGCTGTTTGTTGGAACACCCCGAATTTGTTTTATCCTCTCTCTCTCACTCTCTCGTATCACAGCTTGCTGGTGCTTTTCAGCAGGTTCTGTTTCGTTTTCGTTTTCAGTTCAAAAGCGAACGCGGACGTGTGTCGGTCGTTGCAGCCGCCGCTCGCTACGCCTACGCTTTCGTTTTGTATGTTCATTTGTAATTGCAAAAACTAGCAGAAGCGCAGCAAAAGTCAACAAAATTTTATACAACATTTTCTTCTTGCGTGTGTGGATGTGTGCTTCAGGCAGCGAGTAGAAAATAAATAAAAAGTTCTCATTAAAACCGGTCAATCAAAGAACATTTTTGTTTCTCATTTTGTTATTGTATTTTTTGTATTTGTGTGTGTATTGTTATTGTTTTTAATAGTGCACAGCTGCTGGCAGCAATAGATATGTGAGTTTTAAACATATGTCTGTGCGTATTTTATTGTTTTGTTGTTGCTCATCGTCTGTGTTATTGCAACTAAATTGTTGCAAGAAAATTTACAAATGCGCAAAACAGTTATGATAACGGCATACTCCGTGCGTGTGTATATGTGTGAGCGCGTAAACGTAAATGCGTAAGCTCAGTGTCTGGCCTGGTATTTTACTCCCTTCTATCCCACCTCCCACCGCCCAGCAGAAGTTTTAGAAGCGAACATAACATCCACAACAACAAGTATATGCTGCACTAACACAGTTGTAAAATGCGTGTGTGTGTGTGTATGTATACATGTGTGCTTGTTATTGTGTGTGTATGATAAGAATTTCAAGCTGAATTTTGGCATTTACGCTATTGTGTCCACATCTTCCCATCTGCCCCATTTTCCGCTTCCATGCGTGACTAGGCCACACACACACACGCGCACGCACATTCATATTGTGTGCGTGTGATTTGAGCTCCCAAAACGGCCTCAACTAAATTTTGATAGTCTCCCAGTTGGAACATAGAAATACATTCTCTGCTTTCCTGTCAGTGATTTAGTTTCTTTTGTCTCCATTTTACTGTTGTGCTTCACTGAATTTAGCCTAGGGCAAAAATATTCGCTGCGCGCGCATTGCTTTTTATAATAAGTTTTGTTTTCACTGTTGCTTTACGCTACTATGTATGTGTGCGCGTATATGTATGTGTGTGTTTCTGTATATATATATATATATATATATATATATATATGTGTATATATTTATATGTATTTATAATTTATTAATAAACATAATGCGCGCCACAGGTGTGCTGTGCACTGAGAGCGAGTACCAGCGAACCCAGCGAGCAACACTTTCATCCGTAATTCTCAATTTGCGCGTCTCTTCTTCTGTCTGTATGTTCTGTATGGCAACTCAGCGGGTCAAAATTCAGCTTACCCTTAACTCGCTGACACCTTTATTTGCCTTGCCCTTACTTTTGTTACTATGGTTTCTCTCTTATAGGCACACATACATATGAGATTCGGTGAAGCCAACCAAGTGCAACTACCAAAAAATAAAAAACGATCACCTGTGAAGCTACCTTTTGATTACTTAATAGCTAGTTTTAGCTTGCCTAAAAGCTGAATAAAGCTATAAGTGACAAATTTGATTTATTTTGCTTCAAAAAACTTATCGCAGAAAGTAATAAAATCATTCACCAATTGTCATTTTTATCAATTAATTTTTGTTATCCATTTTAATTTTGGCCTCTCGTTTTGCTGTAACACTAGTCACCACAACAATACAGCGTCTCTCTTCTGCGCCAGCTTATACACACTCACGTGCATTCTCAGAATTGGTTTGTTGTTGTTTTTATCGTCGTCGTCTCTATCTCTTCGTCGCTTTGTTGTTTCCGGGGCTTTCACGTTCAATTATTTATGCTTGAATGGTCGAGAGCCGCAGAGCACCATTTATTTTGCCGTTTGCTCTTTTGGGTTTTCTCATATCATTTTTAAAATTTTTCTTGTGTCCAATTGCTGTGGCAATTTATTCATCAAGTAGTAAAGCGTACAAGCAAAGGAGAGAAGCAAAAGCTATTGGTTTTCTTTGGTTTTCTTTTTTTTTTTGCATTGTTTTGTGTGTCATGCTTCTTCTTATCCTGCATATTGCAAGCATTTATCTTGTTGTTTTTATTGTTGTCACACACATTTGATACTTTTGCACATGACAACGTCCGTCGCTCTCCCCCTGTCATAGAGCTATCCCTTGACAGAAGCTTGATCATCGTCATAAGGCAAACGCAAACTGTAAAATGACAGACGACAGACTATAAACACGGCCAGTATTCAAGTTACGTGCAAAGTGCACAAATTACTGTCTACATACATATATAAGTAAACATATACACATACATACGCATATATTTAGTTACGTGTGTGTGTGTAAATATTTATTTATTCATTTGGGTTTTGTTTATAGCGAGCATAAACATATATATATGTATTTGTACTCGTATTTGAGATGACACAGGCAGCTACAAGATAAATTATACCCATTTGGACACTAGTAAAAATATAAAATATAGTTTGTTTTATCGCATTTATTTACTCTTTTATTTTACTTAAGTTCAGCGGATAAGCTCTAATTTGATAAGTCGAAATTATAATTTATTTAATAATAAATACATGTTAGTTGAGTAGACATTTGAAATTTCTAATTAATTTTAATTCTAAATTCTAATTAACTGCTTGCTCAGATCTGATAATCATTTGATTTTCTTATATATATATATATATATATATATATATATATATATACATATACTTGTGTGTGTTTATGTTAATATGTATGCACACAAAGTACATATGTAAATATCTATTTTTTCCTACCACGCTTTATTTCTTTCTGTGCCTCTTGATACCATATCACCCCCATAATTATTGATTACTGGCCTTTGTGCGCTGCTTGCAACAGTATCGTTATTAAGTGGGCATCGCACATATCCCACGTATATACATTTATTGGCAACAGAGGGCGGGCAAGTGAGAGAGGGACTTGTGAGACGTGTGCCTTGCCGTAGACAGCGTTGTCAATGATAAAATGTCATTAATTAAGTTGCAATTGCCTCAGTCAGCTGCAAAGTGATTGCTGCCAGCAGGGCAAGGCTACGTCCATTAGCTGAATGGATGGATATCCAGCCATAGTTCAAAATACATATACACAAATTTTCATACATTTAGCTACTTTCTAAATTCACCTACGCAGACAAAAAGTGCCAATGAGCAACAAAAAAAGAACACAGCGAAAAAAAATGTCTTACAAGCGCCATAAACAATGAATCACAGATTAAAGATTAGATTAATGTGACATTTGTTGTGAAGCGACGAAGGGTTGAAGCTGTTGCTGCCTTGTGTGTGCCTGGCTGTGTGTGTTTTTGTGTGTTTTTAAATGTTACATCCACAGAGACTTTCATAATTTACTCGCACAGGTCAGCTTCAAACTGAAACCCCATTTGAAGGTCAACCAAATAAATACATAAAGATATACACACATACCTAGATACATACGTATTTGTAGACATACCGATGTATACATGATAAAGAAGTGCAATATTTAAGCTCATTTTCGATGGTTTCCCCTGTCTTAAATATGTTCTTCGAATGTATTTACAAACAAGTATATAAATAATTAACTTAATATGTACTTAACAGGAATAAAAATGCTCTTAATGCGATTCCCGTTCGTTCCGTTTCCATTTTTACATTTTTTACGTTTTGCATATGCTCTGCAGTTATTATTCGCAAACGGTTAAATTACGACCTTGGCCAAATCAAGAGCATCAAGAGCCGAACCGACCGAAAAACTATGTACACATGTATCTATGTATATATGTGTATGTGTATCTGTTTTTGTGAGCGTATATGTGTGTATGTATGCAATAAAAGTGATTAGTGGTTAGCCTTTTTGTTGTAATCCGACAGAGCTTAAGCTTTCAAGTTCATGTAATCGTTTCAGCTGACATTTCAGGTATTTCATCGCAATAATTGCTTTCTTTTATTATACATACATGCACACGTTCACATACATACAAATGTTCATCTTTATTGTGTCTGATTTCAATTGAAAAGTTCCATAAAAATATATGTCCATCGAATATATGGTTCAATATTATTATATTGACGATAAGCTCGCTTGTCACAGTGACGGATCGATTGCATTGGTGGGAAGAGGAAGCGAAGGGCGAATAATGACAACAACTACAACAACAAATTAACTACGGTTTCCCCTCTCCCTCTTCATCTTCATCTTCCTCTCACTCTCTGTATCTGTCTCTTTCTGTTTTTAGGTCAAGCGAGGAAATAGCAAAGTGGCACTGGGTGTGGAAAGGGGCTGAAGATGTGTGTGTGTGTGTGGGTAGGGAGGGGTCTGTTCTCTGTTCTCAATTCCCATTGTCGGTGGTAGTCAACAGTAAATCCAATTAGCAAAGCTGTTCAAGGTAACAGCAAAAATTATGCACGATAAACCAAAATTATTTTCGAGTGCTTTTACGTTTACGTTTTTGGTTTTGTTTTTGTTTGTGTTACCATTTGAGAAGTTTGAGCTGCGTCGACCTTATCGGATATATTCATTCCTGTTTCCTATTTCATTCCAGTTTGTTGTCTCTGTACCACGATAATCGCCATAATACTATATGTGTATGCAATGGGATTCTCTCTATTACTCTCTGTATTTAAAAGAAAAAAATTTTAATATTAATTTTTAAAAACCATTGTATATATCTATATATATCTACTATTATCTACTAATATTCACCAAATTCCATTGCTTTGTTCAATTTCGAAACCATAGAGAGATTATTTTTGTGTAAATAAGATTTCTGATTTAAAAATGAAAACATAAATATTTCCAATAGTTCAAACTGGCAGTGGGAGGCATTTCCCACCCCATAAAGTATATATGTTATGTATATATATATATTCTTAATCAGTATTAAGTGCCGAGTCGAATTAGCATTTCGTGTTTATCGTATAGCGAATATTGACATTTCCGATAACAGATATTATGTCTTTCAAAATATATCTTATTAAAATTGTATTCAGATTGGATAAGAAACATATTTTCATATTGAACGAAATTGACGACCCGCTTGGTATTTCAACTAGAGTATTCTCTGTGAAATATTTTGCTGAGTGTAACTCTGCTCCTTGTGGCACTAAGTATCTGTCCAATTGACAGCTTGACTGCCCGCCTGACACTTTTAATGTTGTCAGCAGTGCTGCTCGTTGATGTAATCCGAGTCTCCCCCGGGGCTGCCAATCAATAAGCGAAACGATAATTAACATTTTAGAGCTGCAGCTCCATAAAGCACATATTACACACACACACACACATATATATATATATATATATATATATGTATATTTATACATACAGATGCACGGAAGCCATAGCAACAAACAACTAACTAGGGCTGAGGCAACAATCGAAGCAACATCGAGCCCAAGCAACCCCTGGCCAAAATTGTAATCCAACCTTGCCACACTTGCAGGTCATAGACGCCACCTTAGCCATGCGCATCACAAGCAGCAACAGCAACAGCCACAACAATAACAATAACAACAGCAGCAACAACAACAACAACAGCCACAACAATAAAACCAGCAACAACAATAACAATCATATGCCACTAACAACATCCGATGATTGCCTAAAGCCTATGAAATAAACCATAGCAAGAGAAAGATAGCTAAAGAGAGCGAAAGAAAGAGAGAGAGAGGGGCAAGCGAGCAAGAGGGACAGTGAAAGTAAACCCGCCGTAAAATACACCAAAGAAGACGCTGACCAAATAACTAAATAGTTAGAAAATAGTCGAACAAAAAAAAAAACAAAAATGTTGATCAAAGAGTATCGCATTCCACTGCCCCTCACCGTCGAGGAGTACCGGATTGCCCAGCTGTATATGATAGCGGTAAGTGACGATTATCGAGCCACCATCCCAGTAACCCAAAGTAGACTCAAAGAAAATCGTGCAGTACTTCCACTAATATAAATGATATAAATTCAAATTGAATCAAATTGCCAATTTCTTAAGATTGTATTTTATCATTTTAAATAAATATTAGGGATATATACGAACTGATCGATATAGAAAACTTGATTTATCAAAATCAGCAGTGCTATGAACAACTGGCAAATCCTCATATACGTTTCATACTGAATTTTAAGGGATTTCATCTGTAATTGGATGATTTAAACGTAACAAAAAGAATCTTAGGCTCGTCCTTTCAATATGTAGTCGACCGATTGTTCCGATTGCTGAAAACCATAGGATTGGTCACATTGCAGTTTCATTAAGATGGGTTTAAAATTGAGAAACGCCTGCATAGACAGACTGATTAGGAGTATATGAGTACCAGGCTCAACAAGGTTATCAATAATGTGTCCATTATTATTTGTTGCATGAACTGCTTGTTGTGCCGCACAGAAAAAGAGCCGCGAGGAAAGCCATGGCGAAGGCAGCGGCGTTGAGATCATCATCAATGAACCATATAAGGATGGACCCGGTGGCAATGGCCAGTACACAAAGAAGATCTATCACGTGGGCAGTCACTTGCCGGGCTGGATCAAGAGTAAGCATTTTATTTATTATATATAATATAGAATTTGTAAATATAGCAGCACCTTAATTTGCAGGTTTGCTGCCCAAGAGTGCACTGACCGTCGAGGAGGAAGCATGGAATGCGTATCCGTACACGCGGACACGCTACACCTGCCCCTTTGTGGAGAAGTTCTCGCTGGACATCGAGACCTATTACTATCCAGACAATGGGTATCAGGAGAATGTGTTTCAGCTATCGGGCAGTGATCTTCGCAATCGCGTTGTGGGTAAGTCGATCGAATCTAATCTAATCTTATCTAATCTGTTGACTTGATGTTCATAAATAATGTATTTGCGTCACAGATGTGATTGATATTGTCAAGGATCAGCTGTGGGGTGGCGATTATGTGAAGGACGAAGATCCGAAACAATTCGTATCGGATAAGACAGGTCGCGGCCCACTCGGCGATGATTGGCTGGAGGAGTATTGGCGCGAGGTGAAGGGCAGGAAGCAGCCAACGGCACGCAACATGTCTCTGATGACCGCCTACAAGATTTGTCGCGTCGAATTTCGCTATTGGGGCATGCAAACGAAGCTGGAGAAGTTCATCCATGATGTTGCCCTGCGCAAGACAATGCTGCGCGCCCATCGCCAGGCGTGGGCGTGGCAGGATGAATGGCATGGCCTAACCATCGAGGATATACGCGAGCTCGAGCGTCAAACGCAGCTGGCGCTAGCCAAGAAAATGGGCAGCGGCGAGGAGTGTAGTGATGGTAATAACTTTCCAAAGTCTGATCCATACACAATATATATATATATATTTAAATATAAATATAATTTGGCATTGCAGATAGCATCTCGGAACCGTATGTGAGCAGTGCAACTGTGGCGCCAACTTCGAATCTAAGCGAGCGCAAGAAATCAGCGCCAGCTGTGCCACCAATTGTCACCCAGCAACCACCTAGTGCCGAGGCCAGTTCGGATGAGGCGGACGACGACGACGAGGACGATGATGATGAGAATGGCGATAATGTCACTGGCAATGTGGAGCTTGCTGCCCAAGGTGCCACCAATCAGCGCTCTCGTTCCCAAAGCATTCAAATGGCCAACAAGAACAAATTCGGCTCAAAGGGTGCACTTCACTCGCCGGTGGGTTCAGCACACAGTTTTGATCTGCAGGTGAGCGATCTGGTTGCTGCAAATGCAACTGCAACTGCAACTGTTGATGCCACAGTCTGCTGTCTACTGTCTACTTGCTACTGGCTACTGTCCATTGTCTTCTGTCTATTGTCCATTGTCTTTTGTCTATTGTCTCCCTCCTTGGCATTTTGTCAGTCTTTGTGCTTTGTTCGTTTTGCTGTCCATTGTCTTTCAGTTGGTTTCTACTTTCAATTTATTTAATCAATTCGAGTTTCTATTAACAATAACTTGATGAGGCATACAATGAAGTTCAATAGAAACGTATCTAAAAGTTCAACAAAAGATTGTTTTTTTTTTTACAAGTGATTAAATAAATTACTGATTTGACTAATTGGAGCCCCAGTTTTGTTATTATATGCTAATAAAAAGATATATCTGCATTAATTTTCGTATCAAATTGATTTATTTTATTAGCTCTCATTATTTGTATTTGTTTTTCTTTTTGATAATTTTGCAAAATTCTTTCGATGTTTCATTTCATTTATGCGGATGCAAATATTATTTTTTTTTGTGTCCTTTAAAAATGTAAAAATAATCTTTGATTTGCTCTTGTCATACACAAAATCAAATCGAACAACAAAACTCATCCAACACCGAAACCGAAACCGCTCCGATACCGAAACCAATCCGATCTTGAGCAGAATAAAAAGCCAGCGCCACGCAGACATGTAAGTTCCCATTCCCGTTCCAGTTCCTGGTTCCAAATCCACTCCAGCTTCTCCCACATAGACGTAGAGCGCTTGTAGCAGACCCAAAACAACTTGTAGATTCGTTTCGATTCAAATTGCAAAGAGATTGATGGCGTTTATTTTTGTGTGTGTGTGCTTTTGTTGCAGGTGGCCAACTGGCGCATGGAACGACTCGAGGTCGACTCCAAATCCAACTCAGACGAGGAGTTCTTCGATTGTCTGGGTGAGTGCCATCCATATGCTTTAGGTAATCTAAACTAATTGCTGTCACTTACAGACACAAATGAGACGAACTCACTGGCAAAGTGGAGCTCGCTGGAGCTGTTGGGCGAGGGCGATGACAGCCCGCCGCCACATGGCGGTAGCTTATCTGGCAGCGGTGGTGCTGGCGGTTCTGCTGGTGGTCGGCATAAGCACGAGGATAGCATATTCAATCAGGACTTTCTGATGCGAGTCGCCTCGGAGCGTGGCAATAAGCGACAATTGCGCTCCTCGGCCAGCATTGATCGCAGTCACGACTCATCGCCACCGGGCTCACCGAGCACACCATCCTGCCCCACCACCATACTAATCCTCGTGGTGCATGCGGGCAGCGTGCTGGATGCGGCCAGTGAGCTAACCGCCAAGAAATCGGATGTGACAACATTTCGGGGCTCTTTCGAGGCGGTTATGCGTCAGCATTATCCCAGTCTCCTGACACACATGACCATCAAAATGGTGCCGTGTCCATCGATCTGTACGGATGCACTGGGCATACTCTCCAGCCTCAGTCCGTATTCATTTGACGCATCGCCGTCGGCGGCGGATATACCGAATATAGCGGATGTGCCTATTGGCGCCATACCGCTGCTGGCGGTGGCTTCTCCCGAATTTCAGGAGACGGTCAACAAGACGGTCGCCGCTGCCAACATTGTTTATCATGAGTTCCTCAAATCGGAGGAGGGTCACGGCTTCTCCGGCCAAATTGTTATGCTGGGCGACTCAATGGGATCGCTGCTCGCCTACGAGGCGCTCTGTCGCTCCAATGGCAGCCAGTCAAATGCCGCCAATCCATCCCAGGCGGCCGGTCACGGCCCAATCAGCGCCGGTGGCGATAACATTGCACGCATATCACGCATGGACGATGATGAGCGTTTTATTGACTCCGATCTGGATGCAAAGCGTTTGCTAGTGGCGCCATCGCCACGGCGTCGTCGCTCCAGCTCCTCGAGCGACTCGCGCGCAACCCGATTGGACTTTGAGGTCAGCGATTTCTTTATGTTCGGCTCACCACTGTCTGTCGTCCTGGCGGCACGTAAATTGCACGATGCCAAGGCGGCACTGGCACGCCCCAATTGCCATCAGGTGTACAATCTGTTCCATCCAACCGATCCGATTGCCTCCCGCCTGGAACCGTTGCTAAGCGCACGATTCTCCATACTCTCGCCGGTGAATGTGCCGCGCTATGCCAAATATCCGCTGGGCAATGGACAACCGTTGCATTTATGTAAGACCATCTTCATCCATGGATTACAGTCACACATTATCTAACTCTCTCTCTCTTTCTTTCTTTCAGTGGAAGTTATCCAATCGCATCCGCAGCATTTTAATGATGGCAACAATCTGCTTGCCGGCCGTCGCCTATCGGATGCATCCATGCAGAGCACCATCTCTGGTCTCATTGAGAATGTCTCCTTAAGTACTATACACTCACGTAAGCATTGATTGATTGATTGATTGATTGAATGGCTAATTTACTTTGCGTGGTGTTTGCAGTTCAGAACAAATGGTGGGGCACAAAGCGCTTGGACTATGCGCTCTATTGCCCGGAGGGTCTGAGCAATTTTCCGGCACATGCGTTGCCGCACCTGTTCCATGCCAGCTACTGGGAGAGTCCCGATGTGATTGCCTTCATATTGCGACAGATTGGCAAATTTGAGGGCATACCGTTTGTGGGGTCGCACGATGATAAGGACAACGCCTCGTTCCATCCGGGGCAGCCGCGCGAGAAGTGGATCAAGAAGCGCACCTCCGTCAAGCTGAAGAATGTCGCAGCCAATCATCGGGCCAACGATGTTATCGTCCAGGAGGGGCGGGAGCAGCGTTTGAATGCCCGTTTCATGTATGGACCGCTTGACATGATCACGCTGCACGGCGAGAAGGTCGATGTGCACATTATGAAGGATCCGCCTGCGGGCGAATGGACATTCCTAACCACCGAAATGACCGACAAGAATGGACGCATCTCATACAGCATACCCGATCAGGTCTCACTCGGCTATGGCATCTATCCAGTGAAGATGGTGGTCCGCGGCGATCATACCTCCGTTGATTGTTATATGGCTGTTGTGCCGCCGCTAACCGAATGCGTTGTATTCAGCATCGATGGCTCATTCACGGCATCCATGTCGGTGACCGGCAGGGATCCAAAGGTGCGCGCCGGTGCCGTCGATGTCTGTCGCCATTGGCAGGAGCTTGGCTATCTGCTCATCTATATTACCGGGCGTCCGGATATGCAGCAGCAGCGCGTCGTCTCCTGGCTCAGCCAGCACAATTTTCCGCATGGCCTAATCTCGTTCGCCGATGGACTATCCACCGATCCGTTGGGCCACAAGACCGCCTATCTCAATAATCTCGTGCAGAATCACGGAATCTCAATTACCGCCGCTTACGGCAGCAGCAAGGATATTAGCGTATACACCAACATGGGCATGCGATCCGAACAGATCTTTATTGTTGGCAAGGTGCGCACTTGAAACCACCTATATATATATATATTTATATATATTTATTCAAAATATGTTTACAATTCCCAACAGGTTGGCAAGAAATTGCAATCGAATGCAACGGTGCTCAGCGAGGGCTATGCCGCCCACTTGGCTGGTCTTCAAGTGGTCGGTGGCTCCCGTCCGGCCAAGGGTAATGCACGTATGGTCATTCCACGTGGCTGCTTCAATCTGCCCGGACAGTCGGTAAATCCGCGTCGCCGAAGGTAGGTGGTCCCAGACTCTTCAACTACTCAAATTATGAGTAGTGTGGCATGTGGCGAGACACTCCTCCACAGTCGTCTGACCTGGCTGTGGGCTGTGTGTGCTTTTAAATTGTACATATATATGTATAAGGATATGTATGTGTTTGTATTAGTGTTGGTGTTAATAGGCTAATAATTGTATAGTGTGTATTATATTGAATAATTTAAAGATTTGTGTTTCTATGTTTGTTTGCTTATGTCTTATTTTAAGTTTAATAATTAGTCTGTATAGCATAATTAAGTTAATTTTTTTTAATTTTGTTTGGCATTAATTGCACGCTATATATATATATATGTATATATATATACCTATTTGTGTATGTATCTGTCGTATTTAACCAACACCTTTGTGTCCTGTGTGTCCTCCGATAACAGCGTAACCCGTTTGTGCCCCATGTGAAAGAACGTTTGTAATCAGCTAATTGTGTTTTTCGGCTGAAACCTTTTCTCTCTCTCTCTCTGTCTCTCTCTGTCTACCTATTCGCCTTATATTTATACTTGCAATCAATTCACAATCCACTACAATCTCTGCCACTGGCCAACTCCTTCCACCTTCTATCGATCAGCAATGCATTTGAGGCGCAATCGCCGCTTCCTGCCACGCCCAACAGCGCCAGTCTGGGCCAACTGAACGAGGGCCTTGAGTTAGAGCATGAGATTGCCGGCATGGATGTGTCGCCAGGATATGGTCAAATGCGCATCGTTCCGCTCCTACGTCCAGCCACGCCTTCCTCCCTCCTCAAGCAGCAGACACAAAATGTTGCCTAGTCAGTTGCCATTTATATTCATTTATTTATGTAATATTCTTAAGTTGCCGAAACGCCTTTTATTATGTATAATAAATATATATATGTAATTATAAATATATATATGTAATTATATATATATATATATATTTATATATTGTATGCTAAGTTTGCATTATTATTTTTATTTGTATGCATTATGTATTATGATTAGTTTGTATGAATTATTGTTATTGTAATTACTTCGATCAAAAACTACGACACGGGATCAAATCTGGCCAACAAGCAACAATCACACATTATACGAGTAAATGCAAATAAATATGTATTTATGCATATGATGTTAGTTTATAGCACAATTACACACACATACATATATATGTATATAGAATAAAACGCTTTGAAATGTGAACACATATATATATATAAATATATATATAGAGTTATTATAGACGTACAAACATGCAATATGATTTATGATGTTACCCGATATTGAATTGTATCTTTTCTTTGTTTGTTCTTTGATTTGAATAACCGACGCTTTAAACTGCTTTCTGCCACACGTCACGTCACGACTCACCCCCCTTCGATTTGAACCGTGCTGATACAATTCACTCTAATCACAAACACACGCACACACACACACACACATATATATATATATATATATATATATTTTTATTTATATATACATATTCACATATAGGCTGCATGAACAAGCAACGAATGAAGTTTAAAAACGTTTACCAAACACTTTAGTTATTTCAAAAAATGAACAAAAAAAGTGCGCAAGAAATTGGTGTTTGGTGTTCAAAGTTGATTGATATTTTTTTAGTTGAGTTTCATTTGTTTAATTTAAGCTTTTAATGCATTTTATTGATTCGGTGTTGTGCAGCAAAACGAAAATCAAAAACCCAAAAACAAAAAAGAGTAAAAGCTTTAAATTGGATCAACTGAAATCTGTCTCAACTTTAACTCTTATCTCTTTTTCCCACAACTAATCAAAAAAATACAAACTCGAACTTTATGCTAATCAAAAACAAATCATACATTAAATATACACATACACACATACACATACACACAACATCAACAACCTGTGACAACGCATTGAATGGGCAGCAATGAGACGGGCCTCTCATCGCCCATACGCAGCGGCTATTTGAAGCGCAAAACATACCTGAGCCATCACTAAATAACTACGACAAGTGCAGGACGAACGAGAGAGAAAGAGAGAGCGTAAACAACATGGCCGAATGTAATAAAAAAAAGAGAGCAACCAGTTATGCAGTAGTAGAGCACACTGATTGAAGCAGATCGACGACGAAAGGCAACCAGCAAACTCTCACAAATACATAGCAATCAACTAGATGTGTGTATCTGTATTTATAGCTCTAATACTTGTACACACACATATATAATACCACTACTACTACTACTACCACATAAACCATGCGCTTCGAGCCTGTTTAGATGAGAGTCAACAAATACCTAAACATCTAATCCTACTCTCTGATTGGATCAGCATTAGTTGCAGTTTAACAACAACAAAATGTCAGCATTGATGCCCCCATAAACTGCATCTGTGTATAATGCATCAACCTATAATATTATGCGCGATATATAGCAAACTATATGGTGTATATACAAAATTATAAACAAAAAAAAAAAAAAAAATCGATACACATATATATAAATATATATTATTAAAACAATTGTACAACATTTAACAAAAGTCAAATGTGTCACGCGGTGAGTAGACTACAAATTGCAGTTAGTTTTTTTTATATTTTATATACACACTTAATTTAAATATTTCTAAAATTATTATTTTTGAAAACAATACAGAACAAAAAAACATTTTACACAGATTTTCAAATGACTTGAAAGCGCCTTATTAAATTTGATTAATTGAAATTAATTTTCAATATATTTCTCAGGTACCTGGAAAGAAAGACTGTTTCCTCCTGTTGTTTGATGGTTTTTCAAACCACATAAAGAAAAATACAAATCACAAACGAAATTTGAAAGCATAAAACATACATATACACATATATATATATATAAATATGTGTGTATTTATGTGTACTAAATTGTGTAACAAAATTACAGTACTCTATACAAATATTATATATGTATATAAATATACATATATGAAACCGTTTAACATATGCAAGCGAACAAAGTTCAATATTGTGGTAAACTGAAGGACAAAGAACAACAACTGGAGATAAGTACAACAACAACAACAACAACAACAGCAACAACAACAACAACACATGAAGATATGTCAAATGACTATTACTAAAGATCTCAAAACAAACTACTTACATAATACATACTAGGTAAATTGTTGGGCGTTAAATGCATTGCAAAATCAAAATTAAAATCAAATGCAAGTCAGCATTCAAAGCATTTACCAAATCCAAGCCAAATGTATATTAACTAATAAAGAGTTAAGCAACAACATAGAAAACTGCTTTCACAGAAGTAAGACCCTAATTATTGTCTCTCTCTGTGTATGTGTGTGTGTGTGTGTGTGTGTATGTGCTTGCAAAGTTAAAAACTTATTCCAAAAAGAAGAAAAAGCAATGTAAAAAGAAAACAATCTGATTCTTATTCTGATCCTGAAGGAAACCCCTAAGAAAATTCTCTATAATTGTGATAAATGATTAAAGATGCAAAAACTTATTCAAAATCTATTCAAAGTTGTTGGCAAAAAAAAAAAAACATTTTTTTATGTAAAAAAATACGTACATTTAAATTAGAAATGTATAAGCAATGGAAACTTTATTAATAAAAGGCAGAGTTATATAGTTATATCTCATGTTGATCAAACAAAATCATATGCAAAATATTGGTAACTAGCTTTTGAATGTAACATATAAATTGCATTGTGTTCGATTCCAAGTTCAATAACAGTATTTAATCCATATGCGAACTATTTATCCATAAACCAGATGCAAAATTGCGCTCATTTGTGATAAACAATAATTGAGTTCATAGTATATAAAGATGATGATAAGTTAATCCTAAACTCAACGCGACCTGATTATAATGCAAAGGTAAAAACCATATGCAAACATACATATGTACATATTTATGTATATATGTATGTATATACTATATACATACATATACACACACGTTTAATGCTGTCCACACAACAAGTTAACTAAAATTAAAATATAGAAAAATGAAAAACAAAACACAAATCACAAAATACAAAAAGAAAGGAACACAAAATGGACCCAAGAATACCGATTAGTTTGAAATTCAAGTATTTAGCTGAGATATGAGAGATATGTATTTACTTCCTAACAATGCAAACTGAAGAGTTTAAAGTTATTTATTCATATACATACATACATATGCATATGCATATGCATATATGCATATGCGCATACCTACGTAATATACATATATATCTATTTAAATCTAGCAAAATTAAAAAACATTAAAAAATACATAAATAAACCCAAGTATGCAAGCCGATGTTCTAAAATATCTAAAGAATACGTTCCTTCAATTCGAACAAATATCCGATGAATGAATCTACATTGATATTAATTATTGGTGTCGAAGGAAATATCCCAAATGTTTCGCATTCGACAGTTGTTCAGGAAAATGGCTTTAAAATATTAAAATAATAATAATAACATAATAGATAAGCTATGTTATGTATGTGTAGTTGTGTGTATTTGTATGTGTGCAATGTTTATGTAGAGTTCTTTCCATCTATCTTCTATAATTCCATAGCTTTCTTCTATTCTATGTTTTACGCGCTTCCTGAAACTGAATGCATTTCATCTCTTTAACAACAAAATATGTATGTATTTACATAAATTTCAATTCAAGCTTCAATTCCAGTTCTATTTGTACTTCAGAAAGATGAGCAAGCTAGAATTAAACCAAACGAAACCAAAAAGATAATTGAATTTTAATTGTATTGATATTTTGACCCACCATTTAGCTGATAAGCAAGCCCGCCCTCCCCGCTGACAATGTTAATAATATACATAATATACATACACGCATGGGTACCTTGTTATGTGTGTGTGTGTGTGTATAAAACGTAAATGTGAACAAAAATACCCAACCCAGAAACAGAATAGCAAAAAACAAATAACAAGCAAATCCAATAAGAAACGAAAACAAAAACAAATACAACAAAAAATCTAACAAAGCGTTCATTATAATACTTGTATATACATGTATGTATGTGTGTATATATGTGCTTATATGCAATACTTATTCGATATACATACATACATATATATATATATATATATATATGCATAAGTGTAATATTTTATATAAAGGGTGCAAAAGTCCAACGTTAGCGATTAAATTTAATAGTATATACTATATATAACTATATACAGACAGAAAAATCTCAAATATACAATATGTATTTATTGAAACTAAATTCTACAAAAAAATTAAATGCAAAATACAGCGATCCAGATGCAATCTATTTACAATACCAAAAAAAAAACCTAAACATAACTCAAAATTTCATTAAAAATGTTAGTAAATTGCAAGATTTATGTGCTATAGAAAAAAATGCATATATGTTGGTGTTTTTTCAACAAAAAAATATATTACACAAAAATGTCAAGTAAATAAAAAACTAAGAGAAACAATAAGTAAAGAACAAGTTGAGAAGGATCTGCAAAAATGTCAAGTAAATAGAAACTAAGAGAAACAGTAACTGAAGAACAAGTTGAGAGGGTTCCGCAAATTTGGAAAGCATTCCAAAATGCAGTTCAAATATTTTTCGATCTACATTATGTTACCTGTTTGTTAAACGCCCAAATCCTGAAAGAGACAAGGCGATTAGCAGTTTAAAAAAAATAACGTGCAAACAAAAAAAAAGGAGTTCATGGAAAAAGAAAAATTATAAAATAAATATAAGAAAATGTTCTATTTGATGTTACAAATGAGAAAAATAAATATTAAAAAAATACTATACGAGGGTGGTCTGAAAAGTTTGCGACCTCTACCTGAAGATGGCAACACTCGTACATAAAAGCAAGTGAATTTCATTGTTCATCTGTTGACAGTTACTCACCAAAGTTTCAGCCATTTTGGACGCACAGTTCTTAAGTAACAGTCATTTGAGTGAGTTGATGCGAGTGTTTTTGTGAAAATGGACAAAATCGAGTATCGAGCTGTCATAAAATATTTGTTTTTGAAAGGCAATACGCCTACGCAAATGAAAGATGAGTTGGATTCTGTGTATGGGGACTCTACACCATCATTTACCATAGTGAAATTTTGGGCAGCTGAATTTAAACGTGGCCGTACGAGCTTGGAAGACGATGAACGTTCGGGACGTCCAAAAACTGCAACTATCGCCAAAGTTCACCAAATGGTGCTAGACGACCGCCGAATTAAAGTGAGAGAGATAGCAGAGTTTATGAAGATGTCTAAGGAACGTGTTTGTCACATATTAAATCAACATTTAGGCATGAGAAAGCTGTCCGCTCGTTGGGTGCCGCGTTTGCTCACGGTACACCAAAAACGTCCTTTCACACCTCAGCGGTTGCCATGGCCAAAATCCACGAATTACGGTTTGAACTGCTGGACCATCCGCCTTACTCACCAGATCTAGCCCCAAGCGACTTGTTTTTGTTCCCTCATCTGAAAATTGCGCTCGGAGGACAGAGATTTTCGTCAAATGAAGAGGCAAACACCTTTGTGAAATATTATTTTGCAGAGAAAAACGCCGAGTACTATTTGGACGGGTTACAGAGATGGGAGCGTCGCTGGTAGAATTACAAGGAGACGATGTTGAAAAATAAAAAATAAAACATCAGAAAAATGTCTTGTATGTCTTTATTAGGTCGGAAACTTTTCAGACCACCCTCGTATATATATATATATAAAAAACACAAAGCTTTTATTTATGAAACACATTAAAATGTGTTGCGCATATTCAGAATTGCTCAATTAAATTCTGCTTCGTACGAATGGGGATGATAGAAAAAACAATCTCAACGACCCCACGGGTCACTGTTTTCCAATTAAGTCCCACATCTGTAAGAGTGATTAATCAGTATGCCAGGTCCGTACTGATTAGACTTATTTTGATATTTACTTGTATAGTTGAATACACCAGCCTAAACATAGAGTACTTAATTCCATTAGTAATTAGTTAAATGCCTGTTGTTATTGGTAGTTATCATTTAATTTTGTTTGATTTATTTAGGTCCTAACAAAGTTTGGTTGTCATTACTTGTTAAAATATATAGTGGAAATCATTAATTAAAACGTACATACGACGAGAAACAAAATTTAAAGCACAGCTAGTTAAAAGAATGAAGTGAACACTTTGATAGCTCACAATTTGGGCAGACCCGCAGAAATTTGGCTTTCGATGCCGCAATGATCCTTGCCGCGCAATATGCGGAAGAAACCATGATCTCCCCAGTCGGTGTTCCACGAGTTGGCAATGAGCCAATAGGGCACCTTGCTCTCTCCCCAGACACCCCAACCGACGATGCGTATGGCATGACCGCCCAACTGTTTGCCATGGACATGCTGATAGACGCCCGTCTTATACAATATTAAATCCTCATAGACAGTAAAGGCACCCTCAACCGGTCCATTGGTCATGATCTCGCGCTGAATATTAACCGGATTGCGATTGATAGAGTATGAGCTGGCTCCGTAATGCTTGTCCTTTTCATATTCTACGGAGTATTTGGCCTGGCATTTGTGCTGGCAGTGAGGCGTGCTGCCCTGATGGCAGGGTGGACGTGGGCCAATTACATGATGCTCGCAGGGCGCAACCTCATATGGTCGGCAACCCTGCCACATAATAATACAAAAACTCATAGTTAGCGAACATTACTTGGCTCAATGCTTAGAGAGAGTATTGCTTACCTGTGTGGAGTTGTAGGAGCCGCCGCTAACAATGCCCCTGGTCTTCCAATAGTTCCAGGCGGCGCCAGGAAAACCACCATTGCAGCCAAAGCCGCAGGTGTGGCAACAGGTTACCAGATCATCAGCGGAGAAGTGGAAGTGAACAGTGGCATTCGAGTGAATGCAGACCTGTAAAACACAGACAATAGATGCCATTTACAACCAATTCACAATCCTAACAAAGAGTACACACACACACACAAGTGCTTTCATGCATACACAGTCATAGGCCAGCATTGCAACGCAATTTGTAGGGAAATCGATAACACAAAGAGATAGCGTCATGTGAAATGTTGTTTTTGTTTTCTTTTCTTAATGGGGGCATTAACTTACACGGTCAGACATGGCCTCAACGGCACCAAATGCCCAGCAGGAGCCGCAGGAGCCCTGATCACGAATTTCATGAATTGTTGGACAATCTGGCCATTTTTTCCTCGAATCAAATTCCTCGGGCAAATCACCCCGGTCAGCGCCCAGCAGTTCTATCTTCTCAGGCAGGGTGAACTTGTGCGAATCAGGATGAACACCCATCAGGGCACGTATATGTTGCTCCGACACGGCTGCATCGAAGTTGCGTCCAGGCTGCAATTAACAATAATAGCAGAAATACATTTAAGTCTATATATATATATATATATATGTGTGATTGTGATGGTCAGCATATTGACTTACCGTCCAGGTTGTGGCCTTGTTTCTCACCACCTCAATGAATTCATCGCTGAGCATATGCGGCTCTGACTCTGTGGCATTAGAAATGGCCACAAATGCCAGGAGCGACACAGTCGCTATCAAGAATTGCATTTTTCTTTTTTTTTTAAGCTGCACACTTTTGTCAAAATGGCGCCCACAAAACGGCTTTGTAAATATATATGCGTTTTTGTTTGTATTTGTAATCAGTCGGATGTTATGAACTGATGCGGTTTATTATTTGCACGACTGACAGTCGTTAGCAGCGAAAGCGAACTGTTCCAGCGTTCGGTCAAGCACGATTTATATGCGAGTTGTTCTTTTCAATGATTTTAATAAGCGGCCATTGTATTGGTTATGCCGATGGCATTTGTGCATGTCTTATCGATACATCCATGAGGAATAATCGCAGTGTACGATACTCTAGCTATACTGCTCATATTGATGTTAAATGTTACAGTTTGCTAACAAAAACTTATATTTAAATATTTATTTGAGTCATCATTTTTGTAACATATAAATTAAAAGTACATATTAATGTAATACAATATACATATGCATGCTTATATTCACATTCGTTCATTAAAATTATTTAATTATGACATTCTGATTTAACCTATTTCGATGAACTTAAATGTCTATGCAGATAAACAGATTTGTTTATGTGGTATTATCAGTTTACAATTTATTTTGTAGATTTCGTTTAAAAAGAATTGGGATATTTATATATAATGAACTTAGGTACTAAAAGACTTCATACTCAGATTTGCCCGAATACGATAAATATGTGTATATCTATTTATCTTTTTACAGGACTTTTACTACTTAGTATTATCACAAAGGCACATATGTATATTCGTTATGATTAAACAAAGGGATTCCAATTGCTGCCGTCCTCGGGCAGCAGGTTATTCGTTATCAGCAATATCACATCGATGATCCACCAGACACCCACGCCGCCCATTGTCAACAGTTTGCCCACAGCGGTGCCCGTCTGACCGAGGCAGAAGCGATCCATGCCGAGGAAGCCCAGCAGCATGCTGTAGATCAATGTGGTCACAAAGTAGTGGTCCGTGTAGCGTACACAGGGCACACCGTCCCTAAAGAAGGTTCTTGCGCCGTAGCAATCGATGTCCGTGTAGACCGTGCACTGGACTCTTGTGTGCTCCACATCCGCGTAGAGGGAGCCACCGAAATGCAAGCAGCCATAGCCTTTTTCCTTCCATGCCGTCTCGTTATTTCTATGATCAATGGGCTCCTTGCACTCTAGAAAATCACGAGGCAAAAACGAGCAGAGCACATTCGGTCCGAGGGGATTGAAATTGGACGAAGCTTGTGAATTGGGGCCCGCCAGTGACTGGGATTGCGATTGTACGGGCACAACGGATTGCACAGCTGTGCCGGAGACCACAGTTTGGGGCTGCTCCTTATCGCTGCGTGCCTGTATGGCTTGCGTGACGGGATTAACGATTAGAAACGATAACACCACGCTGTACACAACCAGTTTTCGCTGCATTGTTTAGTTTTTGCGATCTACTGCTACTTTTTACAATGGCACTAGAGATGCGTGACTGATGCACAAAAAATCATCGGATTTTACGCTCGATAGTACATCGTTATACCGATATCTATGTATTGTCGTGAATTTTTTTAAACCGATAAACCTACATAAAACGCAATCACATGAATAATATTTAGAGCATCCCAATTCAAACAAATAATAATTAAACACATTGTGCGTTCAGGGGCTTAAGAAATAAGCTGATTGATTCTATGTTTACTGATGTTAAGTAAACATAAGTAATTCTTGCAATTGAATATAATTTTTAACTTACATTTTTGATTTTCCGCTATTTAATATTGAAATTCGAATTCTTCGCACTGGAAATGTTTACAGTTGCGCAGTGAATGTCCGATTTTTTTGGTACGGAGCATCATCAAGTGTGAATTTAGTGTAATGGATATATTTGAAAATATGTGCCGCACTTGCGGCAACGATTGCTTGGAGGCTGTGAACATATTTGAGGGCTCCGTTTTGGTGCTGGAAAAGCAAGTACCGATATCGAAAATTATATTAAAATGTTTGCCAGCGTGTGCTTCGCTGCCGCCATTGAGCAGTGATGATGACTTCCCCAAGCAAATATGCCGGGTCTGCATCAAGAAACTGACAATGATCTACGAATTCAATACGAAATGGCTGGCGGCCAACAACGAGTTTAACGTGGCGCTCAAATTTGAACAGCGTCGGAATCGCTCCCGCTCACAAACGCAGTCGCAGCTTAAGCCGCCCCAGATGCCAATGAAAGCGGCCAATGAGAGTAAGTTTTTTAAAGACATTATTTAACTGCAACTCATATATATATATATATATATTTTTTTTATAGATAATGACGTTGAGGATGTGAACTGTGTGCCGGAGGTTAATTATCGGTGTACCTTTTGCCCCAAAGGTTACTCCACGCTGGCGGCCTACAAGATGCATCACAAAGCCATTCACCGGAATTGTCAATTCATTTTCTAAATGCCATAACATCTGCAAAAACTGAACTAAACTCATAGACACTTCATTTGGTTTTGTTGTACTTAGCTATTTATATTGCGAATGACAAAAAAAAAAACAAAAATGGGCATAAAGATCGCAGTTGCACAGCATTTTCATTTAATCATCTTCGTCGGTGCGCACTTTTTTGGCACGCGGATCGTCGTGACGGAAGACAACATAGCCCGTCTTGTAGAGGCGATTGTCACCATCCTTGGCATAGTAGTTGGCCAGGCCAATTCCAGCCATAACAAGACCAGCGATGGCCAAAGCGGATCCGCCAACAATGTCGGGTATCTCGTTCCAGGCACGCTTCAGCAGGGACGTTGTACCACGGGCAGCGGGTGCGGACATTGTGAGCGTCTTCTGCAAATAATAGTTTGTTGAATTATCCAAATATTTGTTGTTAATTTCGTTATACTTATTAAAAATACGCGTTTCAGTTACACAACAAGAGCAAACCAGATGTTTAGCGATGCGCGATTGTTGACTACAACATCTAACGATTATATCGATATGCGATATATTGTTGTAAAATAGCTGAAAAGCTAAATTGATTTAAATTTCAGCGCACATAAATAAAATTTTGGCTTGGCGTACAATAACAACTGTCATGAATAATTGACTAAACATTTTTGAAAAATAATAGGATTATATCTTGAAATTCAGGCAAAACTTAAAAATTATATCGATTGTCCGGTAACAAGTTGCACTGGTTGCGCCTCATCGGTTAACAGTGTGCTGGCGACTTAACAGAATTTACTTCTCACTGAACAGACCCATAAAAGAACCGAGTGCCTGCATTGCCCACCTCTAATTCAGTTTATAAGCTTTGAAAACTTCTGAAGACTTCACGTAGTGACAATAACAATATGACAGCTATACCAGGACGTGCCCTGCACTACGTATTCAAGATTGGCGATCGCGCTAGGAATGCGTTTTTCTTTCGCACTATTCTGGGCATGCAGGTGAGATGAAGGTCTAAATTCCGGCTAAACGCAACACTTACATTATCTTGTCTATAATGCATATGTATATGTATAAATATATTGGTATATAATGTACGTACTGATAATTACTCTGACTAAACAATCACGACTGTATCTTTTATCTAAAGAACAATGTGATTTGGCAGCGTGACTGTGATCGTTTACAAAACTCATTTGGAAAAGCAACAAATGGCAACAATGCAAAACCGATTCAGATTGATAATTTCTATACCCTTGCATATGATGAACCATCTCCGATCCGTAAAATTATATATTTTTATATACTTTTTATCAGCAGTTGAACCGCTGAGTTGATATAGCCATGTCTGTCTGTCCTCCGATGAAACTTGTTGTTTGCTTTTTTTTCTCGTTTTAATTTTTTAATTTTTTAAAGGTTTTGCGCCATGAGGAATTTAAAGAAGGCTGCGATGCAGAATGTAATGGGTAAGTGCGGATCAAGTCTTAAGATATATTTATATTGATATTCATAACATTATACACATCCCGTGCAGACCATATGACAATCGCTGGAGCAAAACTATGGTGGGTTATGGGCCTGAGAAGTCGCATTTCGTAATTGAGCTGACATACAACTATGGCGTTAAGAGCTACGAGATGGGTAACTGCGTTAAGCGACAAACTGAAAAGTTGTGCTAATCATATATGTTTTTGCAGGCAATGATTTTGGTGGCATTACCATACATTCCACAGATATATTGGAACGTGCTGCTAAACATTCGTATCCTGTTAGCAAGCAAAGTGAGAGCAACGTGCTCGTATCGCCTGATGGCTATAAGTTCTATATTGTGGATGTGGCGCCCACTTTTACCTATCCAGATCCAGTTAAGCAGGTAGAGCTGCATGTCACTGATTTGGTCGCCGCGCGCAAATACTGGATTGAGCTGCTTGGCATGAAGCTGGTCAACGAGAGCGAAGAGTCCATTGGGCTCACCTATGGCGGGAAACAAGCAAATCTGCGTCTCACACATCTGACTGATCCGTTGGATCGAGCCAAGGCATACGGACGCATTGCATTCGCGGTGCCCGCATCAACTCAAAAGCCATTGTTTGAAGCTGTGCAGAGAGTTGGGTGCACCATTTTGAAGCCGCTGATTACGCTGGATACGCCCGGCAAAGCATCCGTTACGGTGATTATTTTAGCCGATCCCGATGGGCATGAGATATGCTTTGTGGATGAGGAAGGTTTCTCCGAGCTGTCGCAGGTCGAACCGGACGGCAATGCTCGGCTTGACAAGTACATTTCCAAGGATCCCTATCAAGATAAGGGGCAGACATAAGACATGCTATCACTTTCCCTACTACTTAAACAATTAGGTAATAGAATCTTTGCGTTTTTTTTTGTTCTTTTGAAATATGTATAAAAATTTGATAATGTTACGGTTGAGGGTATGTGGAATATATATATATATATATATAGAATATATTTTACAAATTAAAATATGCAACTTTTTAGTTGTAGCTGATGAACCAAACAAGGGTTGTAAAGTATCTGATCTCAATTTAAAGATATTGTTTGTTGATCAAATCATTTAAACAAATGTTTGTCATGAAATGTATTTTTCTATAACATTCTAAAATGATTTTAGTTTCGTTTAAAACATTTACCCTTTTTTCGGTTCTCTATTTCATTTTGTTTTACGTGATTTAACTGTCGCAATGCAATATTTTGATAAGTGCATCAATTATATCGACAATAATTTAATAATTTGCGGCGCTGGATCCGCAGGAGGAACTCGAGGATGGCACCAGGAAGTGCCTTGCCTTATATTCAGATAAACGATTCCTTTTATGACCTGAATAGGTTCGAGGATAACAAATTTCAGTATCAAAAGAAATGCAACGTTGAAAGTGTTGTCGTTAAGTCGGTCGAGAGAATTTCTCCATTGGATGCGGCTAGACTCCAAATCGAAAATCTTTTATCAAAACTGCCTACATGGTGCCTGAATCGATATTGCCTTCCCCAAAGCACTGCGTCCCATTGTCTGCATAAAAATGATAGAATAATGATTTCAATGTTGTGTACGACCGTGTCCAGAAGTCCACTCGAATGCTCCACGCACGCCGACCCATGTACAATGCGGTCCATCTGCGCGGCAGCAAACCAGAGGTCTTGGAAGACTTCCATCAGGCAAACATATATCGCATTCCGCATCAGACGGGAACGCAACATGCTATCCATCCTGAGGAATATTCGAGAATTGCCCACTGTGTTGAGTTGGCAACGAGTAGTTACTAAGATGGGTCCCGGGACACAGGCAAATACAATAACGAGGTCTATAATCACTGGGTGTCCCCATACAATAATGCCACGTGCCGTCTCCTTGGTGTTCAGTTGTTGAAGCCCGCCGAGCCCCGGCTATGAGGATAGCGGCATTGGCTACGAAGTGGACATTTCCAACAGCTATATACCATTATATCCACGCCGATCAGCGAGGCGAACCATAAGTGGCCTGGCGGAGCGTTGCATTTTGCTCGGCTGCCGATGGAGCTGGCCGACATTCATTTGTCGCATAATTATCTAGTGCAGTGCCAACAACCAGATCTGGGAGTTTTTAGCCACGATGCTGGAGGTAAAGGTGCATGCGATACTTGGTAAGTATGAGCACCTGGCGAAAGTGCTCAATGATGCCTGCCATTTGGCCATGGATCTCAAGTCCACCAATCTGTGCACGTTCATCGAGCTCTGTCGCATGCTCAACACAGACTCCATAGTGCTGCGTAAAATATCCATACTGATGGCTAACAAACGGCGCCAGAGATTATCAAGTCACCTAGTGGGCCTAGTGGAGCGAGTGGTTGCACAACTGTCGAAGTTAGCGGGACTTCCCCGCCACCCCCGCATTTCCACGCTTCTCGAAGTCAATCACTGCCCGAGCGCAGTATTATTATTATTTTCTAAAATAACAAAAAAATCGTGTAGAATAAACAAATCATATCTGATAAAAAATCAAAGCAATTCGTTAATGGTTTAAAACTAAAATAAACTAAACTCTAAATATTTAAATGTGTTAAATATATATTCGTTTCTCTATTGGGTCATTGGGCTAACAAATTTGGGTGAACCATTAAGCTAAAGGCCAAAGCATCACTGAAAACAAAAGCAACTTTTACCAATTAGTGTTTGGATACCCTCAACCCATTAAAGGTGCGTAAACAGGGTATGATGATTTTGTGCAAAAGTATGTAACAGACTGAAGGAAGCATTTCCGGATCCATTCATTAATATGATTAACGATAACTGCTCCTGTTTTGCGAATATCGATACATATCAATTACCGACAGCGACAAAAACTATAATATTTAAGAATAATGGAAGCACTTCCACGCATGCTTACATTTTAATGACCAAAACTGAATTCGGAAAATTGTCAATAAAACTAGAATTTAGTTAAGGGTATATCGCAGTGAACTCACTCGACTACAGCATTCTTGCTGGTTGTTGTTGCACGTATGGAGAGCTAAGTAGACTAAACTTTTTACCACATGCAAAGTCCTGGCAAACTCGGCCTCCGCCTCCCCGCACACCCAAAAACATTTTAGCTTATCGCATTTGGCGCGAATTAATTTAAAAGAAAAATGGCAACCTGATAAGCTCGCCGGCGCTCAAATAGTATTTGCTGTTTTTAATTTAAGTAATTACTTAAATTGCAGTTATATACAAACACAATTCCAACGGGTTTCCGTGCTCGTAATTCAAAAGCTGGTGATAACAATGAATAACGATTTCCTAACTCACTCTTAAGATTACGTAACCTGGCAAGAGCCATCTGCAATAGTAGCCAGATGTTGAAAATGTTTATCCAAAGCTGGAATATTAATAATACTGGAATAATAATAATATAGGTACATTTGATTACGACAAATTGTTAAAAAAAAAAGAGTTTCAAGAAAGAAATTTCCTTTAGATCGACTCTTCCTATGGAGCGATACAATATACAGAAGTCCGATTTAGATGCTTTTGTTGGTAATATTGACTTTTGTTTTCAGCTATCCTGTTAAGAAAACAAATTTTACTTAAGCAAATCAAATACTTCGACCGATTCTTCCTATGTCAGCTGCGAAATATAGTTATCCGATTTCAATAATTATTGGAGGAGCATAGTAATAGGCAATTATAGTGCACACATCATGCGACAGATTGATCAGATTAAGTTAAGTGATAACGAAGACATGGCTATATAGACTCGGCTAGTGATACTAAGCAAGAATATATACTCTAAGGGGTGCATTACAAACGTCACAACAAAATCGACTTTGCTCGAAATGTGTAGAAGGCAAAAGCAACAGCAATTTAGTAATTTATCTGCAATTTGCTATTTTTTTTTGGGTGCGGCAGCGAGCAGAGCAAAACTAGAAAGAGCAAAAAAACACTAAAAAATGAAATGTTCGCTTGTCTAGTTGTTTTCAATTTCAGGAACAAACGAGTGAGTTTTCAAATAACTTGAAATTAATGTAAAATGCAGCCATTAGGTTTGCATTTGTTTTATTTGAGCATTATAAATATTTTATTTGTCAATTACGAATCGCTTGTTGGCCACAGATTATTTAAATGCAATTAAATTGGCTCGAGTAATATGTGAATACAATTTGAATTGATGAACATAGTTATAGGAAATCCGATAATTTGCAATATATCCCGCCCATTGTTTAAAGTGTCAATTTGTTGCTGCTGTTGTTGTTGTTGTTGTTGGTGTTGTGGCAATGAAGCACGTACAACAATTTTGTTCATTGTTCCATATTAAAAACGATTGTATGCAGTTTATTTTATGTACAACTTTTGTCACTTTTTAATATTTATTAGTATGCCAAATGCAATGCACTTGACTCCATTCAATTTGATACGACTCTTCCACTTCCCCTACCCTACCACCCACCATCTGCCACCCTGTTCAAGTGGCAGCTAAATGGGGACTTGTTTTTCATCGATGAATTGTCGCATGTTTGCTGGCCCCAAACGACCCAAAATGGTCAAAACGACAACCAACTGACGAACGCTTCATTTGTCGCATACAACGCGGCCGCAAATATGCAAAAGACCAAAATGCGTCAATAAATGCAGAATGCTACACTTGCAACAAGAGGCAGCCACGAATGAAAAATGTGCTGAAAAAATTTTATTGTGTCAATGCTGGCCGAAACACAGACTGAGACCTAAAGGGAGAGAGATATAAAATGTTTCTAACTAGAGAGCAAATCGGAGTGAAAGAGAAGGAAATATTGATAGCGAAAGAGTGTGAGAGTTAGAGAGAGAGAGAGAGAGAGAGAGTGAGATGAGTTAGCAATGTCCCTTTGGGCAAAAACAAATGCAAATTGTGTTTCACTCTCTCTACAAGTACTTACACACATATGCACACACACACACACACACACACACACACACACATACACACATACATACATATACTTAAACTTCTATGTATATATGTATATCTGAATGTGCAGTTAGCTCATTATGCCAGACTTGTCATTAAAAATTAAAAGAGAAGACCAAAAACACTGTAAAAACACACACACACTGAGCGAAAATGTAAAATAACAGTACTTTAGTATTTATCCTTTACTTTTTTCTTATATTTGAATTCCATTTGGGTTTCGTTCTATGCTTATTTTAAAATTTAGTATCGCTAATTGAACGAATCTTTAAATTAAAGAACATTTCATTTTTCTTTATAGGATCACTTTTTTTTTTTCGAATTTCCTTAAGTTTTCATTTTGGAAATAACTCCATTTATTGCATGTAAGAATATAATTTTAAAATTATTAATTTAAAAAAAGTCATCCAATCAATGTTAAAAAAAAAGTAGTTCTTTGCTACATTTGTGGGAATTAGGAACGTTGTTGCCAAGTTGCTTCAGTGCAGTTCGCTAGAAGCAGTTAAGAAATAGGTAGGAACCAATCACAGACCCCGTCCACTCCAGTCCAGTCCAGTTCAGTCCGGTTGAGAATGTCTTCGTTTCGTGCCTTGCTCTTCAAACTGTTGCCAAGAATTGTGGCAAACGACAACAAGAACAGTGAGGCAACAATGAGGCATGCCACCTGCCAGTTATGTGCACAAAGCGCCAACCTTATTGGCCAAAATTGAGGTCAACACAAGAAGGTCGTCCCGGCTCGGCTCGGTTCGCAAGTCGATTCAAGTCAACGTTGCCAATGGTAACTGTGACGCTCTGACGATGACGCTCTGACGATGACGCTCTGACGATGACGCTCTGACGTTGACGGTGACGGTGACGGTGATGGTCACGATAACAGCACAGCACAAATAATTGGCCATGGCAACCAAAGAACGAAATTGCATTGAACGTTAAGTTCCCATTTGAGTGCAGTGCGCAACAGACCCAAAAGCAGTTGCCAGACCCAAAAAAAATAACTTGCAATTGATAGCACATCCATACATACATACATACATACATAATATACATACATAAATATATAACACAAAATCTAAATAATTTATTACCTTTCCACACAGCCTTCGGCTGACTTGGCTGCTGTGAATTTTGCATACATATTTTGATCAGCACTTTCGACTTTCTTTGACTGAATCACAATTAAAAGTTTCAAAGATTTGGAACACACATTGTCTGTCAGTAAAATAAATGTACATTTTAAGAAAATAGAGCTATAAATAAGCTCTCTTAAATTGAGTTTTAATACATGGTTCAAAAGCTTTTGTATTTAACCATGTTCCAAATGTTTTCGTAACTGGTACTTAAACAAATTTGAATTGGGTTTTCGATACTGCAATTTTTGGTTTCGGTTTGACACCATAGATTTTCCATTATTCTGCATTAGTTGGCATCATCCATTGGGGCTTTAATCTCCTGGTACCAGACTTTCGCTGAACTCCACTTTCCCCCTTAATTTTTTCTCTATTTTCACTATTTTCATAGTATATGTGATGCGAATGTGTGTGTGTGCGTGTATGTTTTATGTTGGCTGTTGTGATTTTTGGAGTGGGGTGGATAGAGTCAACTACTAATTTACGACTGATTGCCCAGTTGCTGGAAAGGCTCTCCAAAGGCTGCAGCAATTGTCGACCATCCGCTAAATGAAAGCGGGTCCTTCAAAAGCCTTAACGAAATAGCGAAAACACACACATTGCTAGACTATTTGATACCCATTAACATTTAACAAGAACATAATTGATGTAAGAATATTCAAATTAAATTATTCAACATCATTTTAATAGCTGCCATATTTTGCATCTTATCCAAGATTTCTATATTTCCCTACGAGAGATAAATTTAGCATATAATTTATATCAAGTATGCGGCTCATTTGACAATTTCAAAGACATTAATCAATTTGCATATTGATAACAAATTCAGTGCACTTGACTGGGATATTAACTAAACTCAGTTGCTAAATATGATAAATCGATTTAAAAAATTATATTTTACAAGAGTGATTTCATTCATGCTGATCAAGTATATATATATATATAAATATATATTTTTTGTGTCGTCGTAGAAATAAGCATATCTTTTTTTGTGCAACTTCATTAAACCCGTTTCCCAAGTTGAAAGGGTGTACAAAAAAATATATATTGCAACTAAACCATCAAAATGAATGCGAAAAATGTTCAACACAAATGCAAAGCACATACATATGTATATGTATATATGTAGAGGTATGTATTTAGATATGAGGGTTGGGCGGATGGGCGTGGCATTTAGTGTTCATTTAGTGCTCCCAATAGGCGCATGCAATGCAATAGGCAATGGACCCCACCAAGGTGCCATTAGCTAAAATAAACAATAATCTAGAAAGAAGCAGCTGGCTTGAGCGATGTGGATGGATGCAGCAAAACAAATAAAATTAAATTATTATGTAGAATGCAAATAAAACTCGAGTACTTAGCATGCAAATCGAATAACAAATCGACAACAGACACCATATACAAACACACACACGCACACACACTAACACACATATAAATACAGTCAGACAGAGACATAGGCCAAGTTAGGAGCAGCCATAAAACGTTATGAGTAATCACAGACGCATAGCTAACAATAACAACAACAACAATAATGTGCAGATACATTTACGCATTGCCGAAGTTAATATACACTTTTTACGAAAAAACCAAATTATCTATTCCAAATTGAATTGTCATGAGATAACGATAAATGTTATGAATTGGTTTCAAATTTGTTTCAGCTGTTTGGTTTAGTTGTGGAACTAAGTCGATTAATAATATTGTTCCTAAGAAATGTTTCGGTTCTGAATTTTAATTTGTAAAATTTGAACTTTAATGTAAATATTTATATTTTATTAATGACATCTAAATCGCTACGCTGCTCTAATTCAAGTGTATTTTTTCCACAGTTTAATTTTTTATTTAATTATATTTTTTTTTATTATTAGGAAGAATGCTAATTGACTCATTGGTTTCATATTTAATTAATTATTAATCAAATTTTAATGTATGCATTTAATATTCAATCGAATGAATACCTATGTAATTAATATATATAACAAATTGTTAAGCAAACGATTCTGATTCGACTTCAATGCAATAATCATAGTGACTAAGGACAGACATACAGATTCCAAGAAGCAATGCATATGCCCTAAATAAAAAGGGTATCACACTAAGAACAACAACAGTCCAAATAAACACATAAATAAATCAAACATGGTACTACGACAAATCTCGGTTGGCCAGCACATTAAAATATGGCCAATAACAACCGAATATCCATGATATGATGATGATGATGATGATGATGACTATGTTTGCTGACCATGGGTAAATGCTTAGTAATAGGAGACGCAGAAAAAAAATACATATATATATATATATAAAGATATAAGGAGGTGGAAGGACCAAAAAAATCAAAACCGAATTCGACTTGCACATTTTTGTAATCAACATAAAATCCAATCATCCGTCATGGACAACAGCCAACAGCCGTTCAGCAAGCGTAAAAGGGGGCTGTAAAAGGGGAGAATTTGGGGGAGGGGGGGTGGGCGTGGGTGCCAGGGTGGCTGAGTGATAAAGGGACATTGTGGACAAGCAAAAGACTATGCTTTTTCCCAAAAACTTTCGCCTGTTGGGCCCTGGTTGCGAGTATTGCGAGTAAAGTAAGTTTTTGCGTTGCCCCCCCCCCCCCCCCCCCCCTCCCACCACAAAAAAAAAGAGGCAAGAAAAAAAAAATGCCAAAAACGAAAATTTTGATTTATGAGTCGGGAGTAGCAAAACCAAAATATGCGCTGCTCATTTATAACGCGCTTAAATCTAATACGCTCAGTTCCCATGCGAGAGAAGTCGGACGCAAAGTGCGGGGAGTTGAATTACACACTGTCTGAATGTCGCTCCTCTTTCTCTACTCCATCTCCGTTCTTCGTCTTACTGTGGGTGTGGGTGTGGGTGTGGGTCCTGCGGGTCTGCTCCTGCTCTTGCTCCTCGCTGGCTTGTCTTGTTGGAGCTGTCGCGTCCGTATCCGCCAACCGCCAAACGTGCGTAAAGCGACGCGTGTCCGCTTTATGATTAATATGCGCTACAATACAAAATACACGATAAATAAGCAGGACAAGCAGCAGCTGAAGAAGCAGGAGCAGCAGCCAGCAGCTCTGGTGCTGGAGTCGGAGTTGGCCAAACTGACGCACACTTGCCCGAATGCCAGATGAAAGATGAAGACAAGGCACAGACGCCGTCTCCTTTGATGTCAAGTATCGCGCTCATAAATAGGCAATGATTTTTTTAACTCCACACAATCCCATTGTGCCCCGGGGTGTGAGGCACACAGCATGAAATTTGCCAGCACCTTCAAGAGTCTCATTTTGTGCACAATAATCATTAAAAGTCGTTAAATTTATTTGTAATCATATCAATTTAAATCTTTTGCTGTGAAATCTTTGAAGAGGTTTTTAAAGTACTTTTTATTTAATTTGCGTATATTGAAATTATGCATTTTCAAAGTATCAATTGGTGAGCGAGGGGAGGTGGGGGGGGGTTGGTATGACATGAGGCAAGGCTTAAAGATATTGAAATCATCAAGCAACTATCCCAGCTGACCTCCTCAGCGTTCTCTTAACGTTCTCTAAAGTATAAACGCTCACTTTATCCACTGGTTTTCTTTGTGTGTGTGTGTGTGTGTATGTGTGTGCGTCTTTTTGTGGTGCTTTTGTGCTGGCATTGTATGACAATGGTGACCCAGCTTCAGCTTCAGGTCCAAAGCACACAAGGAATGATAACGGCAAACAAACAAATTAGCACAACTGCCGCAACGGCATTTGTGGCTCTTCAAGATGTATGTGTGTGCGTGTGTGTGTGTGTTTGTGTGTGTGTGACCAAAACTAACACCAATTGCTCACCTTTTAGCTTGGATTCCGACTGTGCGCCGACGGGTCGCTGGAGCCGGTGCCGGAGCCGGAGTGTCGGAAACTGAGCCTGGTCCAAGGGTTTGGGGTCTTTGGTTTGCTTTCTGTGTTTGCTTTCTGTGCGGAGTCGCTTTCAGCTCTGGGCATAATTTTATCGCCTACATGTCATATTCTATTGTAGCATTTGCTGTCATTGTAATGAAACACAGCGCCATACATTTGTTAAAGGCCAAACGAGCGCACAAATGAAGGTGCGAACTGACCCCAGGAACCCCATTGGACCCTCACTTCAATTGTTGTAAATATTACTGCGTGCTTTCTCTTTTCCTTTGTGTGTGTGTTTCTGTGTGTGTGTGTGTGGGTGTGTCGGTGTTCTCTGTGTGTGTGTGTACTTTGTTAGCCATTTTGATGCCTTCGTATTGTGTATTGTGTGTTGCGGTCAGCTTGTTCTATCGCTATCTCTATCTCAATCTCTGTCCCACTCTCTCTCACTCTATCTCTCTCTCTCTCGCTCTCTCTCCCTCTAACACTCAGTTGGCTTCTTTCACTTTGCATTCACATGCAATTCCTGTGCCTGTTTTTGCACCTACTGTTCTATATATTTCATCCAAACAAATATATATTAACACAATACGAATAATACACTTGGAGAATTTGCAAAATTGCCCATTAAATTTAATTTATCAAACTATAAGCAAAGATTTTTAATATAAAAACTTGGAAAAATATTTAAAGAAAAACTTTAAAATAGAACAATCTATTTAATAGCTGACTGAAGTATTTCTATTTAAATATTAGAAAAAACTAATAAAGTTAAAATTGAGAAGAGGCTCAATTTATTTTTTAAATATTTTTTAATATTTGTTTGGTGTATTTGTGCATGTCTAAAAATGATAAGAAAGTCAAGAAGAAAAAGTATTTGGTTAATTTAGATTTGAAATGTGATATTTGAAAAAAAAAAACATATTTTATAATTTTAGATTGTTGTGCATATTATTTTCTGAGTGTCAAACAACGCTTTCACTTGCAGGGCACGTAGCACACTCACACACACACACATGTGTGTGTATATACAAATATTTGTATGTGGTAAATACATAGATATATATATTATGGTTAGTACTCGTTTCAGTGGCCCCACTGTGCGCACCGTGTGGCAGCAAAAGTGCAAATGTCATTCGATGCCTGCCGCATTTAAAGTATTACGGAATTAACATTTCGTTGTGCCGCTTTTTGCATATGGGCGACGAACTCTGTCAGTCAGTCCCCAGCCCAACCCATACCCCCGCCCATCTTCCATCTCGCTACCAATGCCCCAGCTCATGCTCCTGCCACTGCCCCTGCGCCTGCCACATCCTTACTCCTTGTGTGTGTGTGTGCAAAAATTGCGCTTCCTTTTGTGCCGTCGCTTCACATTTTTCATTAGTTTAGTGGGTTTGTGGCACATGACAGTCACAGTCAGGCAGTGCACGGGTCTCGAACACACACACACACACACAAACACATACACACACACACACACACACAATTACCCAGACGTTTTCTTGTGCTTTTGGCCGCTCTGTCTTTTTAGTCCCTAGATGTCGTGGCCCCATGCCCTCAACTACTACATCTACTGCAACTTTCTAGGCTCTTCCAGCCAGATGTTACCAATTTCATTTCGCTGCCAGCGAGCTGCAATTGCATTGCATGCAATTACACTCACACACACACACTCACACACACACATGCGCACACACACACCAACATAAAATTTTTGTAAATTAATTTAAATAGTTTCTCAAGATCAATAATTTAGCTGAGTCTTTGACACAAGCTTCAGTTGAATGCATTTGTCTCAATCGTGTCGAAAATGTTCAAATTTTATTTTACTTCTTTCTTTTTTGATCTGGTAAAAAATTGCCTAAGGATATCTTGACTTGCTTAAAATTTAAGACACTCGAATAATTTAAATTTTATAAGTTACTTGAACATTTATATTGTGTCTGAATACGATAAGAATAAATTACAGATTACGGTAAATTAAATATAATGGTTTAAAATATATTCGGTTGCGTTTTTTTGGTTTCAGTTTTTTGGCTTTTGACTTGACTAATGCTAAATTTGTTAAAATATATCTTGATTAATATACATATGTTTTTTTTTTTTTACTTTTCTCAGAGTTTTATTTGGGTATCTGCCGAGTAATGGCAGAGTAGTTCCATGTCTACGTTGCTTTGTAGAGTATAGTTTTTTGTATGTTTTAAATTGTCTGCATACACACACACACAGATGTTGCTCGGCATTGTAATAGCTGCTTTGTTGTCGATGTTGCTGTTGTTGTTTTTGTATTATTTCACTCTTTGACTTTAAGTATCTTATCCTTGCTGCAGACACATTTCGTAAATGATTTAGATTTTATACACTCGCTTCTAGGAGCGAAAGGACGTAAGAAAATTAGAGCCTCGAACCCATTAGTGGAAACTGCCTTCATTCAAACTTACTTTGAACACTTTGGCAGCTCGCAAGAGAGCCGTGTTTATTATATATGCATAGAGAAAATTTTACTAGACTTTTTGTGCGATATGTATATAAATTTTAAACATTACATATAAGCAATACTTGTGCAAATACATTGTTTAAATTGTTTGTTAAAATAAGAGTCTTGCAAAAATGCAATCAGGCACAGAATAAAATTACTTTTGCACAGGTCGAATTAATTGAATTATTATTTAATCAGCAATCCCTCCTTCCTCCTTGAGTAACAACAACTCGAAGATAAACACTCAAGAACGGGTGAAAAGGAAAAAATAAATAGATTACTTGGCATTGAGAGCATCTTACCACATTACTTACATTCCCCCAAGGGCGTTACAAAATTTAGGACCAACTTAGATTGCGAATTTCATAACTTTTGTTTATGCACTCATTTTAGTTGCACTCTCCTACTTAGAAAGTGACCCGAATTCGAGAAGGATCCTGCATATGCATGATGCTGCTACAGTCGACAACCTAACCTAATCTTATCAGCAACGAATCTGGTTAATTCTTGGGATTTTGTTTAATAGAAATATTACAAAATGTTTTTTTTCCCCATATGAGTGGAACTCAATTTAGGCTCTTTCTATTCAGCAGATGTAATTTCACAAAAAGGTAAGACAAACTTGTAATCACAAATCAGAATGTGGCCAAAACTTAACTACAGTGTCTGTCAAAAGTTTTTGGCTACATCTCGCAGCCATCCAATCGGTCAACTTTACATAAACAATTGCTTAACTAAACACTCAACTCACTCAACTCGCACACTAACTTCAGACATGATTTTGGTCAGCTGCCAGGAGAAAATCACACACACTCACACACGTCACACACACACAAAATCATATGTAGACACTCACATTCAGACGTGAATACATATGTTTGTGTGACTGGCAAAACCCTTGGCCAATCTTAATGTGTGGACTGTCGAGGGCGACTGGGGCGAGCAGGGTTTTATTTGTTGTCGTTCTTATTGATTCATAAATATTTCAAAGCATTTCTAACACATACAGCACAAGAAGTAGAGGCAAAAAAAAAAAAAATAAAATAAAAATAAAGAAGAGAAAAAGAAAACAAAAATAAGCCGAACCACTTTCAATGAATATATCAAAACTATAAAAATACCGTAAAGTGTTTTTCAAACATGGGCAATGCTCACCTTAAGCAGCACACCAGCTCCTCGGTTGTCTCTCTTCCTCTCTTGCACTGTCTCTTGCACTGTCTCTCTCTCTCCCTCTGTCTGTCGCTTGCTGGATGAGAGTGTGTGTTTGTTTGTGTATTTGTACATGTCCGCTCTCGTTTTTTGCCTGTCCCGCTTCGCAGCCGTAATGTATCAACAGTTAAAGATTTTTTTCTTTGGTATTTTGCACCGTTTTCGTTTCTGCTGCTTGCACTTCGCTTTGAATTTTCATTTTTATTTATTTGCGCATATTTGATTTGCTTGCAGACCAGAAAAGTAGAAGAACGAGTCCTGTCCTCTGTCCTCTGTCCTCTATCCCGTGTCCGTGTCCCGTGTCCCCTGCCCTGTGTCCTCTTATCCCGATGCAGCTGCTATCCATGAGCCGTTAGTCCACAAAGCTTATGGCTTTTTATATGCCTTGTTTAGCTTGCGTCCGTTGAACATATTGAAGCAGGCGCCAGGGCACGGTGCGCCTACATCTGTTGTCCCCCCCTTCTTCTTCCAACACCTAAGCTCTGCACCCTGCACTGCCAATGTCTGTTTACTGTTGCTACCAATAAAAAATCATACAGACACACACACGTCCACATCCACACACACACACACACGTGGAGTGGAGCGTCTACATTTAGATAAGCATCCCGATGGAGAGGCGTCCACCTTCGCTCTGCCTATGCACAACTTACTCCGAGTTATAAAGCATATCTTTATACTTTTGGCCTGCCATCGATATATTTGTAGTGCCTCCCATTCTCATCTATTGGCATGTCCTTACATGTGTCTGTATCTGTGTCTGTGTGTGTGTGTGTGTGTGTGTGTTTGTACTGCGCTGATTTAAATATTCTTTGGCAAGCTGGGGGTTATGCTAAATATTTATGCATGACTGCCTTTCTGTGACATCAAATAAATCACTTCAATGTTTAGTTTTTGGTGTAAGTTTTAAGTTTCCATCGTTTAGTTTTAGTTACTCAGACCAAAAAAACTCCGTTGCTTCCTCGCGCTTCTCGATTTCTTTATTGTTCTTTTAGTTGATTTTCTGGGCATTTTTAAACAACTTTTCCGACATTTATTTCAATTGAGATTATAGAGTTTCACTTGAGCTGAAATTTGAAATGCAAATAAAAGCCGGAAGAGCTTTAAATTATTTACTATTTGAAATTTCATAAATCAAAATGACTGCAAAGAAAAGTATAGCATACGTTTTTGGGCATACAACAAATTAACTCATAAAAAATAAATGAAATGATATTAAGAAACTCTGAAAGGTGATTGACTGGTTCTCAAAAGTTGAAAATATTTATACACAAATTAAATTTATCTTTGAACGAATGAAATAACTTTTCAACTCGTTTTAGTTCAGAGCATATTGGGATGCAATCAGATGAAAAATTCATTAATTCCATTTGTGTAAATTACAAATAATTCAAATAAATGTGTGACAGTTAATTTTATTTTATTATATCCGATGTGGTGCTGATTACCTGAATGGGTTGCTTAAAGTTTTCATAAAACATGCATTGAGTTTCATAATGGATATTAAGAGGTGATAGTGTCCCCACCACTTATCAGAAATGAGAGTATTTACCAGTTTAGTCTTCAGACTCTGTGCAATTAATATGTATAAATTTAATAAAACAACTTGCAATCTTGTAAAAAAATGCCAATTGTCCGATAACTCATAGAATCTCTTTAATCTGCGTGTAGTAGATAAGCACACAAATATATTTTACCTGTGCTGTGTAAATAACTTGATAGACATATTGCATTATGAAGTTGAAGCATTAATTATATTATTAACAGATTCAATCTTGACTTAAAATGCCCGCCAGCTGTAAACTTAACACAGCCGGCTAATGCAACTTAACAGCAACAGACGCAGCGACGCCGGCAGCGAGCCGATGAAGAGAGCAGCAGCAGCAGCAGCAGCGGCAACGGCAACGGCAACGGCAGCAGCAGTGACAAGAGCAGAGGCGAGAGTTGCGCTGCATACATTTTGTCGCAGCCGGTAAAAAAGCTTGAGAGAGCGACTGCATTTGGCATTTGGCTCTCCCAATTTGATATGCTCTCTGCGCTCTGCTGCTATTTCTGTTGTTTTTTTTTTTGTTTTTGCACAAATTTCCCGGATGCTTTTGCATTTCTCTGCAGGAGCTGCTTGATGCTGTCGCAGTCGCTGCACAGTTTTGTTTTCCGGTCGCAGCATATGTATGTTGCAGTTGCCTCTGCTGCTGCTCCTGCTGCTGATGATGCACGTTGAAAATGTTGTAACTTTGCAGCTTATCCTGGAAATTACGTAAGCAACAGCAGCAGCCGCAGCAGCAGCAGCAGCGGCCGCCAGGACGACGACGACTACTGCAATGCTGTCGCAATGAATAAGGCGGCAAATCAAAACAAAACTAAATGAAAAATATATCGACGACAGGGCGCAGCAGGCGCAAGAAGAAGAACCAGAGCAAGAACAAGAACAAGATGCACAAGAAGGTGCAATGAAGCGGCACAAACAGCAAAATTAGAAGTTGCCATCCAGAGCTGCTCGTGCCCAAGCAGCGTGACACGAGGCAAGCCATGACTGCAACTCACTAATAGAAAACATACAAATAAAAGAATATATACATTTTTTTTATATGTTGTTCATTTTGTCGAAAGCTTGTATAAAAGAAATAAATAATATATAATAAATATAATATATATAAAAATATAATATATAATATTCGTGCTCGTGCCGCTGCATATTATTTAGTTTGAGATGAGCGCAGCTCTAGGGAAGACAAGCGGCAAAGTCGGCGCACCTTTGGCTAATGTCACGACGCAGCCAGTTAAAAGTTCACCTTACCCGCTCCCCTGAGTGCTTCGTTTGTCAGTTTGTCAGTTTGTCAGTCTGTCCGTCTGCCTCTGACGTCCCCTGAGTATGTTTTCGTCTGTGGGTGTGTGTAAAGTTTTTGGCAATGGGCACATGATTCATGTGTGTGTGTGTGTTACATATTAACGCGCACAACCTGGCGGCGGCTGTTGGCCGTATTCCGAGAGCAAGTTAAAAGGATAATGACACTGGTCCGGGAATTTACCGCTAGCAGCCAGGCCATATCAATGGAACATGTGCTTCTCTTTGTGTGTGTGATTGTGTGTGTGTGTGTGTTTGTGTATGCTTTTGTGTTAGTTGGCAATGTACGCGTGTCGTGATCGTAATTCTCGATAAACCGGAATGCAAGCAATTAATGTTGATGTGCAACTTTCTTTCTTTGCCACCCAACTGCAACATTTACGAAAAACTACTTATCTTAAATGTATTCTTTGCATAGTTAATATCGCCTTTCAACAATTTGGGTATTGTTTATATTTTTTATTTTTAAAGAAGTGCCTTGGCTCCGATTCTGTTTCAAAGACAGGAATCTTGAAAACTGCTTCGTTAATCAGCGGTAATCTTAAGCTACTCACAATTGATTAAAAGTACGCTTAAATCCCATATTTTTTTATTTATTATTTTAAGAGGAAGAAAAAAAACACAGCATGAATTTGCACTATTTTAACAAAGTATCGTTTCAACATTTTGTTGACTGCATGTTCAGGATGCAATGTTGCAAATTTCATTATTTTTGTTGCAAGACTTTGTATCTGCTTCCGGCTCCCTTTTCTCTGTGCATTAGTGTGTGTGTGTGTGTTCACGCTGTGTTTGTGAGGTTTGTTACTTTTTGTTTATTTAATTAATTGGAATATCGTGATTTTCTGTATAGCTGCATCTGGCGTTATCATGAGAAATCATTGCTAAAGTTTGATTGTCTTTTGCTAGTTGTTGTTCCGTAATGTTTTTAACTGTGCTCAGCGTTGCTGCCTTCTGGTCTCTGGTCTCTGTTATCTTTGTTAATTGTGGGCTCAATTGTGATTTTGAAGTGCTCGGCAAGTTTCGCACCTACAAAACATTTTGCCTTTACAACAAACCGTCGACTTAATTAGTTTGTTATATAGGAACAGGAATAGGGACAGCGACAGGGACAGGGACTGGGACAGGGACAGGGACACGGTTCCCGACAGCAACTGCGACTGTGGCTCGGCTTCTGTTCTTTGTCCCGGCTCCAATGTGAGTATTCTACCTGCTTCTCATTCTCCACTGCCTCCGCCTCTGCTCTCTTTGCTGTAATTCTCTTGTTGGTTGCTTGGTGTTCTGGTGACGATGCCGGTGACGGTGTTGGTGATGGCTACGGAAGTGGTTTCACAATGAAACTTAATGAGTATAAGCGGAAATTTAATCAGCAGTATAAATAATGAAATGACAGCTAAATGAGTCGACTCGCATCGTCTCGACTTGCCTTGCCTCGACTTCCAAATAGATGTCGAAATAGATATATATATATATATATATATATATATATATATAGATGGATAGTATTTGTTGCAACACCCACTCCATTAGCCGGCAATGAATCAAAACTCATTTGCCGCCCTTCTTGTTTGCGAACTGTTCCTAGTTGTTGGTCAATCAGTGCTGCCAATGAAAGAATGTCGCCGACACAAAATGAAACTTCAGCCACTAAAAACGCTGTTGCGCTATAAATAAAAACTAGAAACGCGTTGAAAACATTTTAATTAAGTAGAAACAAATGAATGCTCGAATTCGAAAAATAAATATCTTACCAGAAAATCGCATCAAAAGATTCTAACTATATCGGAAAGTATCGAATGAATGTTCGACTCTGAAAACGTTTCTCAAACATTGCTCAGACTGCCATTTATTTCAAATATATTGAAGAAAAAATATTGTGTTTTTTTTCTGATATCCATTGTACTGTTGTGAATGGTCTGTCAGGGATTCGAATAACTATATCAGAAGGTAGAGGGAACAGCCACAGAAATGGCGTAAAATGCATAAAGTGGAGACAGAAAAACTTGTTTGCATAAATCACAATTTGTATTTAAATTCAATTAACAAAACAAAGATGTATTGAAAAATATTTATAAGCACAGATTTGCTGCTTGATTGCCTCTAAATCTATGTCAATGTATAAGTGAATTCAATAAATGTGTACTTGAATGTGAACTTAATTATGAATAATCAAATAATATATTATAAAGATTTTTATTTATATTTATTATTTATGAACATCTGTGAGATGCTGGGTAGGTAGTCTGGAATGGTTCTCTATGAGTGATTTGATTAGAGTTTGAATATTTAAGATGTGATATTATTTTGAAAGTGTTCTCAGGAAATACTTCCCGAGCTCCTGAACTGTAAACATAGTAGAAAGATCTACACAATTGGACGGGTCAATTAGATATTTATTATTGTTCAAAATGCCAAGTTCAACAATTTAATTTCATTATGAATTTTGCATATGTACACTTATACATATTTACATATGTAATCAGAATGTTCATCATGTTGAACTGGTTTCTTAAGTTGCAACACATATGAGGCATGAATGCTGAAATTCTTAAATTGTTTCCATTTTGAGCACTCTCCAAGTGTATGTCGAATCTTAGACGCAACCTGATATTGTGTAGACATATATATATATATATTCTGATCGGCATTAATGGCCAACTCAATGTTGCCATGTCCAAGTGGCAAGTGACTTTGATGGGAGCAGATGGACTTCAGTCAGCAAGGATATATAATATTCGGTGTGTTCAATATAGTTGTCCTTTTTTGTTTTAATATAATGTCAACTTGATACTGTTGCTATTCCAAAAAAAAAAAAAAAAAAAACAAACAAACAAAGAATAACAAAAAAAGTTTCAGTGTCGAATAAAACAACAGTCAAATTCAAATAAAGTCTGGACGAATTTGTAGAAGGCTTGTTGTCAGTGAGTTTGTCTGTGGTTGTTGTGGGTGTCTGTAATGTGTGTGTGTGTGTGTGTGTGTGGCTGGGTGGGGCGGGGGGAGAAGGCGTTTTTGATTGTGTTGTGCTGCGGAGCATGCAATTTGAATTGAACTTTTCGCAAGCAAATAAACTTTCACACACACTCAAAGACTGCGACTCACAGTTAGAAATTTAATTTTCCAATTCATAAACAATTTTTGTAATAAAATGAAACAAGTATCAGTAATAATAGTAAAAATAATAAAAAATAAGCTTACCACAACATAAAGACGCATTTCAAGTATTTTCCCTTCTCTTTTCTTCTCTATTTTTTTATTTGATTTTGTTTTCTTGGCTGCAACGCCCCATTTCAAGTTACAAGTTCTTGTCTAAGTCGCAGTTTTGGCCCGCTTCCCATATCCATTGCCATGTTTGGTATGCGTTTACAATGTTGGGCGTGTTTTTGTCGCCTTCGCTCTTCAACGCGCTCAGATTTGCTTGTCTGCAATTGTTTTTTCCTCCGTTTTTATGTGTCTTTGCCCGCGCATAACAAATTTCCTTTTCATAAGTCAGAACATTCGCTTCTAGGAATACTTATTTTCCCTCTACACTCTCCCCTCTCCCCTCTCCCCTTCACCCAGCCTCACTCTATCACTCAGTTGGAGTTTACGACTGGGCTAAGCTGCACAAATCGCATAAGCTGGTTTTATCACACCCAAAATTGCCTCGGAGCAGAAGCTGCTAAGCCTCCAAGAAGATAAATAGGCCACATCGTAGAAGTAATCGAATTTTGTCTGATTTGTATATTTTGTAAATTGCACATTATGGTTTTGCACTTGAAATACGCATTCAATAAAGTTGTTAATTGTGCGGAATCTAAAGGGTTATGGATTTGGTTTATGATACAAATACGAGTCGACTACGAGACAGGAGCACAGGGGATATCGTAAATCGATTTGTATCGATATTCGGAAAATGTGCCAGCTATCGCTAAAGTGTAATAAACCCGTTCTGCTCCTTTAGTCTCTGGAGTCGGAGAGTTTATATAGAGGGAAAGGCATAGTTTTCTATTATATGTTTTATATATATTTATATATATCTATTATATGTTTTTTTTTTATCGGAAATGCTTCCCTCTGCTTGATGCATACTTTTGCACAACTTTACTAAATCGCTTTTTTGCACTTTAAGCAGAAGTGAGATCAACAGATAAATAAAATTTCAATCAGTATTGACAAAGGTTTTTTTTTTTAAATGACTACACAAAATAAACACTTTTCTGTTTTCAAACTAAAATTAATCAAATTAAAAAATTAAATCTAAAGTGTTTGTAGTAATTTAAATTTAGTATTTTTTTTTTTTAAATATTTATTGAAACTTTTAATAAAATTAAATTAATTTAACATTCAAGACGAATTAAGTCTTCATTTTTTTGCTATATATATTAGATTAGATTCCTTGCGTCGACAGGATTTTCACTAGATTTATATTTATATATGTGGCGAATTTTAAATTTGGGCAAGATGGAGATTGATTGAGTTTGAGTTTGAATGCATGAAGTGTTTCAAATGCAATGACTACTGACCACAAGGTTGAATGTGAAACGGAAATATGAACAGATATTGGAAATGGGAATCGGGAATTAGTTCAGTGAAGAGGATATAAACACTGGCGCCTAAGTGCTCCAATAATCACTTCAATCACGTTTGCATAATTGTTCAATTATGAAGCAATTACGTGAATCGGAAACCTTTGGGCTCCTTATTGTAGTTGTTGTTGGCGCTCCTGCCGATCCTGTTGTTAGTGTTGCCACTGGTGCAATCGGGTCGTCCATTTGCCGGGCCTGTTATCAGTAATATGCCAAACCGAAAAACATTGCCAGGCGACCGCGAAGCCAACAAAAATTAGCAGAGATTGGAAATTGCCAACGGGTCTCGCATCCCTTTCCTGCCTGCACCCTGCTTCCCTACCAATGCTCAAACTATCGCTGTGTTTATCCCTAGTGCTATTATGCATGTGTGTGTGTGTGTGTGAGTGTGTGTTGTGTGTGTGTGCTGATGTGTCATATTAATTAAGCGTTTGATTACCAGGCCCTGGCGCGCGGCAGCCCAAAATTTTGGTTCAATATAGTATTTTGCCTGGGTACGAGTATATTTCGGGATAATTGGTAAATTCGCTGCTCCTTGTTGTTGTTGTTGTTGTTGTTGGTGTTGTCTGTTGTTGCACAATGTCAAAGGCACAGGAGATATGAGTTTGGAAAATTAACTGCAATTTTTATGGGTGGCAGGCAACGCCAAATGAATGCACTACTTGTAAATGTTGCAGAAACGATTGCACGCAAACAATTTACTTCAATGCACAGCAAATCAATTAGCTTTATTTGCATTTATACATTGGTTAAGAAGTGCAATTAAATTAAATACTTTAAATTCAGGTTGTGGCTACAAACGTGCCATGAAATCTGTTACCAAACTGTAAAGCGGGGCGAGCAGACAAGAATGGGACAGGCGAAAACACACTCAACTCAGAAACGAAGACACAACAGATCTAAAAAAAAGGCTATATAACAACTTTTTTTTTTTTTTTTTTTTTTTTTTTGGCAATAGGAAGGTATTTTTAAAGCACATCCAAGTTGATTGTGGCAGAAGTAGCAGTATTTTGGGCAAACATGTTTCAAGCTTGAAAGATATAGAAAACCCCAAAACCCGACAACTTTATCAAAGGAGAAAATCAGCTGATTGTTATATTCCCGTTTTAGTTATGCAATAGAAATGGAATATGTCTAACAGATAATTGCTTACAAATAACTGCGATGATTAGAGAACTCAATTAGATTATTTCTTTCCGCCGATAGAACCGATGTCATATTCACATAACACATTTCTGTGTATATGTGTGCCATCGATTGATAATCTAAATTGCAAATTGAATTCACATGAATTCACATATGTATCATTAGGCTCAAATTGCTGCCACCTGCCCCACCTGGGGCAGTTATCAAAATGAGGCATGCCGCATAAATTAAATGAATGACCAATCGACCGACTAACTGACTGACCTGTTCACTAATAGAGTTGCCTCACTAGCTGTCTAACTGACCAGCTGACCAGCTGACCAACTGACTGATTGACAGATTGACCAATGCACTGACTTACTGACTGACTGACTGACTGAGCAGTGGCTTCTTAATGAGTGCTCATCATCAATTAACGTTGACAAATGCAAAAATAGAGATTTATGGCAGATGGGACAGCGGGGCAGTTGGGAAAGGTATAGGGACTGTTTATGTGTGTGTGTGGGGGGGGGGGGGTGTTTCATATGCGCATAGTTCCCTCATTCGATAGACGGCTAATTGGCAGCCAGCTGAAAGTCAAACAAAAGCCAAAAGAAATACCAATAAAGCCGACGATTAGAGCTGAATGTGAAACCCAAAAAACAAGGACGACGATATCCTAACGATGTTAAAAGCTGCATTAAGTATCAATCATACAATGTGCCAGCGTGTATGTGCGTGCGTGTGTGTGTGTTCAAATAAAGGCAACAGCAAAACAACAACAAAAGGAAAGAAGGGCAGCCAAAATTGAAGAAGTCCACAGACACGTGTATCTGCTGTTCGCGAGTGTGTGTGTGCGTGTGTGTGTGCGTGTGTGTGTTTATGTGTGTCCATGTGTGTGTGCGTTTTGGGTGCGTGTTGTGTGCGTGTTGTGTGATTATCGGTCGCTTGTTACACGTCTAATCTGTTAAATCCTGTTTACCAAGATTACAAATCAATTGTGGCCAGCCAAAAAAAAAAAAAAAAAAAAAAGCAGCAAGCACAAAAACAAAAAAAATCTGTTGTTGGCCGGGCTTAGATGGCGGGATGTTGGTAACATTTTCACAAAGTTTGCAACACGTACAGCAATAAACAAACTAATAGAGCCATATTAAAATACTACAAATGTGCATCAAATATACTCACCCTTTCTCTGGAGTTGAATACAAATATGTTTATATATATATATATATATATATAATAAATAAAATACACTTATATTTATTTTTCGATATTAGTTTTATTATTGTTGGTGGAGAATTATTAGTATTAATGTATTTCAAGTAATCTATAAATAGTTGATTCTTCAGAAGGGTTTCACTTTTCACTTTTGCGAATTTATCTGATTAATGAAAAATTCTTGTTTCCTATTTTAATATATAATTTTTAAAGGTGTGCTTAACACACACAAAATTATCCAATTAAGTACCACATAAAAATATATTTTAATAAAGTAAAAAAAAAATACGTCGGTTGGAAAAACTATTTAATGAGATGATTATAAAAATGCATGGCAAAAAAATCCTATTAAGTTTATTAAGGTGTTAAAAAAGCACGTGGGGGTTAGCACACTATATGACACTGATTAAAATCATGAAAATTCAGCAAACATTAATACATATATTTAAATATACACATTAATACATATGTATACATATGTATATAGGGGGCACAATCAGATAAGCAATATTGGCAAAAATGCCAGCCTATTGTTTGCTACATTTAGCCATACAATTTTTATTAGCACCAACATATATATATATATATATATATAACCACCCGAACATGTTTATAAGGTATGACCAGTAAACTACCCCATGAAAATAAATATGTACAAAAGTATAAATATAAATGTTTGTTAGCTAAATAAGAACCAATCCTGCCGAAGATGAAATACTCTGCTAGATATGCTAGTTAAATATAATTACTAAAAACTCAATTAAATTTATGCTGAAATTAATTATGATATTAGCATAATTAAATTTCATAAAAAGAGACGAATAAATATGAATTTATAAAATCGGTCCAAACAAATACTTAGTTATGGCTGATCGGAAAGAATTGCTCGAAACATTTGATGAGAAAATTGGGAAACCCTAGAAAAGGGCATTTAAATCAAGTTTTCGTATATTTCTTATAGAGGAAGTCTTAGGAAGGAAAATTTCGGTGAGTTACTGTTGAATCAATGGCAATATTGTCTAAGGGTAGTAAAATAGTGGGTGTTTTGTACGAAGGGGGCAAGGGGTGGGGGGGGGGGGGAGTGATGGTTTTGGTGCTGGGTTTGTCGAGGTTGAGGCTGCCATTGGAGACAATAATTGATGTTATCAAAATATTGTATGTGGTATAATTTATCAATAAACACCAATCGGGTGGAAATAATTTGATTATGCTTGATATGCTTGCGAGCCATATTTGTTGTGTAAACAGTGGAAAGTTGCAGCACACACACACCCACACACCCACACCCACACACACACACACACACACACACGCATGCATATGTCCCGTTGCGACTGTGACTCACTTATGCAAACGATAAACGACATAGAATCTGAGGTCAAAAGAAAAATAAATTCATTGATTTTGTGTGCGTAATTTAAATGTGTGCATTTAATGACCCCCTGATCCGCACCCCCCTCCCCCACCCAAATACCTATTAATTAGCTTTTAATCAACCAAATTTGATTTAAATGCTAAAGCTGATAATTCTATCTGCATATCAAACAGATTAATTGGCACAAATATAATTTTTTTTTTAGTGAAACCTAACATAATGTTTCGCAATTGCCAATTATTTAATAAATTGACCTGCGACAAACTTAATTAATTATTTAATCACAATGATATAAATATCTTTTTAGATTGAATGAAATATTATTTTTAAATAGTCAAGTTTTTTCAGAAATGCCACAATAATGATAGATAAACATGTTCATCTGGAAAAAGAATATCAATGAAAACTTTTTGCTAGATTTTGAAAAAAAAAAAACGTTGCAAATAGGAAATCATTTATGGCCTCAATCTGATGGCTAATATAATCTTAACTGGTTTACCAATATTATTCTTTTAAATTGTAAATAAAACAAAATCTTTTGTTTATTTTATATACACAACACCAAAGTTGAGCCCTTTCGCCGATTTCATTCTCCTTCCTTTTCTTTGCTTTTATTCAAGTTAGTTTTCGCTGCTCATTTTACTTATACATTTATATATATAAATATGTGAGTAAATATATATATATGTATATAGAAAACGGAGGCAGATGAGAGGTGTGCCGAAACAGTAGGGTCTGTGTATTGAGGAGGGGAGCCTTTGGGCAATGGGGAGGGGGGGGGGTGTTAGGGGGCAGGGTAGGTGGGTATAGCATGTTGGTGAGATACACGTGACTAACGCTTTATTACCATTTCTCTTCATTAATTTAATTTTTTCGTCTGCAGTAAACTGATTTCGTATGCAATTTTATTGTACTTTTGTACTCGTGCCTGGTGCGCATTGTTGTGTCGTTATGCCACCCTCCCCTCCCCACACCAACCCCACCACTCACCCCGTCGCTCCACAAACGACAACCTCATCGCTGCTTTTGGTGGTGCTTCTCGGTGTCTGTTAATTCAACGCAAGGAAAGCAGGCCCCATTTTTTTTATTGCCGCGCCAAATTCAAGTTTGCCTGCCTCGCCAGTTGTCGTAGTTGTTATTGTTCATGTTATAGAGCCACGTATACCCTAGCAATAAAATACCTAAAAACGAATTTGCCACATCTATGATGGTGCAACAAATATTTGTTTATCTAACAAATTTTGTGCGAATTTAAAAAAACTATTAATTGTATATCAACATAAACATATATAAATAATAAATAAAATATAAATAAACAAAAGTGTTACAATTGGTCAAAAAAAATATATGCATTTGTAATTACTACATATATATGGGTAATAAATATTTATATAAAAAATATATATATATATATATTTTAAAATTTCTTTTACACTTTGAATTTATAATAGTTATGTGTGATTAAATTGTTAAATGGCAAGTGAGATTTCGGTAGAGTATTCATAAGTTGATATTTTGAGCTCAACTTTTATTGTTTTTGTTATTGTTTTTGTTGTTGTGTTGTTGTTGTTGTTGCTACTTCTGCTTTTGCTGTTGCTGTTGCTGCTTTGCTTTGTTTCTGGTGGCCAATAGCCCAATTTCTGCGTTTGTTGTTTGCCATTTGCCGTTTGCTGTTGTTGCTGTTTCTGCACTTTCGTTTTTGGCTTTTCTGATTTGTGTATGTGTGAGCCTTTCTCTGTGTTTCTCTGTGTGTGTGTGTGTGTGTGTTTGTGTTTTTTTTTTTTTGTTTTCTTGGCCTGCCTTTTGAATGGTTTTCTGTGTTGGAAAATTGTTTGCATTATTTATGGCATATTTTCGAAGATTTATAATGAAGTCGCCGGCTGCTCTTTGTCCTGCTTTATTTCCTAGCTCCATCTGCATTCAACTCAATAATATATTAATGAGCACGCGTGCCTCGTGAATATTGCCATTCGGTTAATGTTTAATATACTTTTACGAATATTTATTTATTTTTGATTTGCTTTTTTCTTGTCCAACAGTTTCGAGCAGTCGCGATTTTTTTTTGTTTTGGTTGCTTGTTTTTTTTTTTTTTTTTTTTTTTTTGGCATTCTACATTTTACGAGCAATTAGGTGAAAGATGGCGAAAGTACTTCGGCAACAGTTTTGTGCCCAAAAGCGGCACAAAAAGCTTGGTGGCAAGCAAAAAGCAAACTGCACAAAGTTAAAAAACCACGTCCACCTCGCCTCACGTCCTGGACCACGTCAACAGCATAAATATTTTAATATGCTCCAAGTAAGTTGGTATGCCTGTGTGTGTTTGTGTGTGTTTGTGTGTTTGTGTGTGTGCGAGTGTGAATTTGTGCTGCACGTCACTAAAAAGGCATCAAAGTTTTAACCACACACTTTCTCGCCGCTGACTATCCCCACAGCAGAGCATGCCACACACCATAGCGCCTATGCCACCCACGGAACGCGCAAACTGTAAAATGCAAAAAGTTAATTAATAAAACATCAAAAAGTTCAACGTTTTGTGTTACAGCAAACTTTATATAAACTCCACGTATTTTACTACTCTTTTAAACGACAGCTTCAATTCTACTTTTGCCTTTCCCTTTGCCTTTCCCTTTGCCATTGCCTTTGCCACTGCCTCAGCTTTTCTCTCTGTTGCTGGCAGCACCGTTGATTTTATACTTCTTCAACAACTGTGTCTAAATATCGCAGCAGCGACAACAACTACAATAACAACAACAACAACAACAACAACCTGCAAAAACATTCAAATAGTTTATTTAACATTAAAATTATTCGATTCACTTGCCCCACTCAGTTATTTAAATGAAAATCTCAGTTCAATGCAAAAATAAAAAAAAAACATGCTTGAAGCATGCAACATGAAAAAATGAACATGTTCAACATTTCGTTATGATTATTGACAAAAAATTAAATGCATAAATTTCAGATTTATGGCAAATTAAAGGAAACGAAAAGTTATCGCTCGACCATTAAATGTGTATAAAATAATAGTAATATTATAATTTTGATGAATTCCATTACTTTAATAAATAGGCAAGTCCCTTGTTGAATATCTTGTTTATCCACAAACATATATCAACTCAAACAGAACTTTCACTGTAATCAGCAGCAACTCAAAACTTCTGAATAAAGGACCAGGTTTATTTGCGGTTCAACAAAGCAACGTCAAAATCTTTGGTCAAGCGAAAAGTTTTAGCCGCTTTGCCCAGTACTTTGCTGAGGATTGGCCAGGAAAGTTGGTGGGTACAGATGACAACTGGACGAGTGGGCAACTGGGAGAAGTGGGCGAGTGGATCTGGTGGCTTTTATGGAAGCATGCTACGGCTGTTCATTTAATTGGTGCTGGCTGTGATTTGTGGGGTCGTATCGATAACATGGATATCCGAAACCGGACGAGCAGCAGATACTAGAATAAAAACTACATATTATTTGCATAGTCGAGTCGATTCGAGTCATTAAAGTGAACTTGTTTGCATTTTGCAGCTGAGTTGTGTTTTGTGTGTGCGTGTGTCTCAGTGTGTGTGTGTGTGTGTGGTCAGCCTATGTATGCATTTGACTTTGACCGCAGCATCCACAAATGCTATCTGCCAAATACAAAAACCGGATCCAGGCAGCGGCATTGTGGTTAACTCGGCTGTATTCGAGCAGGCAGATCAGTAGTGCAATTGCCATACAGACAGACAAACAGACAAACAGACAGACAGACAAAAAGACACACAGACAGACAAACAGACACAAGTTGAGACAATCCTGCTACACATGTTTAAATGTTCATATCTGTGAGCAAAGTTGTTTGAGTGCTTTTATCTAGTTTTATTCCAATACTTGCTTAAACTCTTACTAAACTCTGATAAAGAGGATATATAATATATATCATTGCATCTATTTAGATAGGGATAGAAAATGGAAAACATCGATAAACCACATGCAAATTTTTTTTAAATGATTGAGAATATTAACTGAATCGTCAAAATCACAAATGAATCGATCAGTTATGGATTTAGTCCGTTTCAAATTTATTTCTCCTGTAAATTTATTTATTGCATTTTAATTTGAAAATACAATTTTCACTCAAAATTGATGGAAAATGAGAATTTTGATATGCAAATAAATCGTTGCATTTCAGTTTGTTTACTTTGTGTGTTGGCTTAATTAGAAATTTAATTTGTTCCTGGCAACACTTTCATCTAATTATTATCCTTCTTTTTTTTTTGTTAGTTAGTTGTCCCAATTTACAATAGAGAAAAATTTCGCTTAATCACTTTCTAAGCGTTTGCTCTGCGAGCTCTTTGGGGAAATGTACACGGAATCGGACGAGGCTCAACGGGACAACTGTTCCATATTTGACAAATGAAAGAGGTGCGAATGGGAATCAGATTGGGAATGGGAATGGGAATCAGAATGGGAATCAGAATGGGAATCAGAATGGGAATCAGATTGGGAATGGGAATGTTAATGGTAATGCTGTTTGATTTTGCTAATTTAAAGCTAACATCATAAATATTGATGGGTGGCTGGGGGGTATGGTAATGGGAAGGGCGGGGGTTCGGCTAACGCCAGCGATGCCAGATCGCCATTTGAGAAGCACATGCAAAAGTATGGCATGCCCCCTGTGGCCTTAAGTTGGGTTCACTGACTACCAACTGGTTTCCGTATCGGGTGTGTGCGGGTGTGCAGGTGTGTCAGGGGGTGTGGCAAGGGTAGGCAGTCGGGTGTTGGCGACTGCTGTTGTTTTAATAAGCATGGTTAAACGTCTTCCTGCTGGCAAACATTTGCCATGCGCTTAGTTAACAGCTTGCCACAGGTAACTCTGACACGCTTGAGTGCCCCCAAAAACCCCAGCCCTCCCTCGCACACACACACACGCGCACACACACACACACACACACACACAGCACGCAAACAAACCAGTTGATGCGCGAACAGATGCTGGAACTGTGTGGGTCCATGGAGGGGTGGGCTGCGGGAGTCCCATTGCGAGTTACGAGGCCCATCAACAGCATGCGTGCAGCATCCCATGCCCCATTCTGGGCACCCATCATCATACCCACGCCCCCTCCTCCCGACACACACACACAACGCTTACATTTTGGAGAACTGTTACACGGATAAAACGACAAAAAAAATGAAAAAAAAATAAGCACTAAACTATGAAGATGAACCAAAACGGCGTGATACGGCAATCCGGTGATCTAGCGATACGGCGGAATGCGTTGCGTCCGAATTTGTATCTGTCTCATAGCCGCTTCCAGTTGCCCAGTTCCTGTGCGTGCCCACCCGGCTGTTACCGTTATGCGCTCGGATGATTGATGCGGCCGGCGCCAGAGCACAGTGCGCGGTGGCATCATTTGCCGGTGTTACAGAACGGACAGCAGGCACACCTTCGGCTTGTGAATACCCTGCCTTTCAAACTATGCCACAAATTGTATATACACCCAACTGCTCAAACTTACAAATATTAATTGAGTTGACAAAAATACAAATACTTAAAGTAATAAAATTCCTACGTTTTTTTTTTTTTTTTACAAATAAATACGAAAATAGCATCTTAAGTAGATAAAAGATAAATAAAGATAGAAAAACTGATTACAAGCCAGAAGCGGAACTCCAACTGATTTTTTATTGGAATTCATTGGGTTAATTGTCTCATTTTAAGCTTTTGAGTTAGATTGACAAAGTAGATACAAATATTCTAAAATCTTTACTTAATATTAAATATTGTATGTAGTTTTTCCTTCTATTATATTTTAAGTATTTTTATATTTTAAAGTATTACACATAAAACTGATAATTGATATAACAAAAAAGGGATGAAAACAATTTGTTTATCAATTAAAAAAATTTATGAAAACGCTACTTAATATGAAATATAATTTGGCGTTTTGCAGAGTTTCATTTTGTGGCGCTTGGAATAGGGTATTTTATATTCGAGTCAACAAAGTCCCGTTCCGATTAGCCGTAGAAGTATCAAGTTGGTTGTTACATAAGCGTTTATAATTTATATACTCGTATTTTATTTTAGTTACTTTGACGTCTACTGACAAGTTCACAAATTGATGTAAATTACAGCAAATAGAATTTATTCAATTATCTAACAGCTCAAATAAATATATATAATATAACTGTGTATCTATATAACTGTAACTATTTCGTTAAATAGTTTGGAAGACTTTAGGTGGAATGTTTTTAAGGCTGTCCTTTTTCTGAGAAGGCTGCTTTGTGTCTCATGCAAATAAGATTTGTTATCCCATATTAATGTGGATAAATAAAGCTTGTGACACATGTACGTGCGATAGTTCCTGGCCATGAACCTACTGTCCAAAATGCCTTATGAAATATATTGGGGATTATGTTCCATAAGGCATAAAGCCTTCAAATGTGGCCCATCAATTTGGTGTACAAGTGCCGGATGACGTCTACATATCTTAACAGCTCCAATTAGGGGTTTGTTTGCTTTTTATTTTCTATTTGATGTAGTGGTAAATGGACGAGACAGGATTACCGGACAGAAGAGGACTACGGACTTGAAAATGTCTACGGTATTTTGTATTGAATAAGCGGCTCGTTTCAATTACAGGTTTCAATTGCTTTGTTTTCTTTTTTTTTTTTTTTTGGTTTTTTTTTTAGCTGCATTCCTTTAAATTTGTCTAGATATATGAGGCAACATTATGTGGCATGCCCCAAATGTGAGGCTCAAACCGAAAAATCGAAAAACATGAACCCTAACACGAACCTAGGGCTACCGGTGGACTTACGTGCTGGGCTGCCACTTCATTTGTTGGATGCGTGGCTGGGGGAGGAGGGGTGCTCCTTTGGCACTGGACAAAAACGAGAAATTCATTTTTCATCTTCTTCGCCTGTTGGCATGGCTGGTGGGCTAGCGGGCAGGCGGTCGGTCGGTTGGTCGGTTGGTTGGTTGGTTGGTTGGTTGGTCGCACGTTAAGACTTTTACTTGTTAACGGGGTCATAAATCATGCGTAAATTTATCGAACGGAAAACAGAAAACAGATTTCCAAGCAGCCAACCAGCCACCAACAACAATGACTACAAAACGAAACCAGATGCAGCAGCAACGACAGTATTTTTATTTTGCTGTTCTTAGTCTTCTTCTTCTTCTTCTTCTGCTTCTGCTTCTTCTTCTTCTTCATTTTCTTCTTCTTAATCTTCTCCATTTTATACCCTCTGAATTGGAATATTAAGAAATTGTGTATTGCTGTCCGAATTTCTGAGTGTAAATATATAAATAGTGGATATAAATATAAATTAAAAAATTATAAAAATACAAAAATTTTACTAATATAAAGAAAAATGCAAAAACTAAAAAAAATTGCCAAGAATCTGTTCGAATTGAAAGAAACTAAAATTTAGGCCTCTTCTGACAAGTTTTTCGATAAAATCAAATCAAACAAGGGTATTTTGTATTCGGTTAACCCTTCCACTTATGATTGTGTGTGTTTGTGTGTGTGTATGTGTTGGTGTGCTAATAATCGATTTGCTTGCTTGTTTTTTTTAATAACCTTGGGCTGCTGAGATTTGAGCCCTTCGGCCGCTGGCCACTTTGCCTTCAGCCGTATTCTAAAATGACGTATTTCTTTCTCTATTTTTGTAATTTTTAAAGGTTGTTCTTGTTTTTTTTGTTGATGAGAAAAAAGCGCAAAGCTGATTTTATAGCGATTTCCCATCAATCCTTTTGACCCCCAGGTCGGCGACAAAGCCCCAAAACGAAACCAAATCAAACCAAACCAGACCAGACCAGACCAGACCAGACCAGACCAGACCAGACCAGACCAGACCAGACCAGACCAAAGCACTTCACGTGGTTTGTTCTCGGCGCAGCTTTCAGCTTTGTTTGTTTTTTTTTTTTTTTTTATTGTATTATTTTTGTTATTTTGTGATGGTTTTTTAATGAAAATCACTTCAAATCGATATGCTCTGCTCTGATGCCATGTGATGCTCCTCAAATGCCAACGTCATCGCGAAACTTGATAGGCCCCCCGAGAAACAAGAATGTCTAACCAATTGATCTACATATATATAAGGTATATACCCCCTTTTGAATCTACGCACCTGGTCTGAAACCCATACAGCTGCCCAATATTTACAGACGGATTTGCAACAAAGGTATTAAAATGGTCCTTATGCCCACCGCGCTAGCAATTCCCGGAGTTAGATGAATGCCCAAAGCCGGTTGGCCAACTGGAGAATGGCCAGAGTGAAACCATGCCACATATTCAATTTAAGATGCGACAGCAAAATATTTACTGTGTTCATATGTCAATTGAGCCTCGATTTGTTTCATCTGCAGCCCGTTTTTAATTGTCTGGCAGAATCCGAGGGAAACATCTATGAGTATATATTAAATACCCAGGTGGACCATGATAAGCTTTAATAGTTGTCTGCTATTTGGAATACTCTCTTAATCCAATTGATAATATAATAAATGGCCAGAGAGCATTTTTGGTTCGTTTTGTGATTCTATCAGTTTACCACTTTTTAGTTAAACTACAAATATTTCAAACATTTGCGTTCAGGCAAATGCATTGGTTAAGTCCATGGCAAACAATACTCACAGATTCCTGTGCCCATCCTAGCTTTTTGGGTTGGGAACGGAGTAGGTTGCGTAATAAAAAATCAATAAGAAAAAAAAAATAAAACAAAATACAAAGCAACTTTCTATTTATTGCAGAATTTATGCAACCCGCTTTTAAGAAATCATTTTCCTTGCTAAAAAGATACATTTTCGCAGAAATTCCAGGCAGAGGAATCTGTGTGAATTGTTTGCAATGGACTCAACAAATGGATTTACAAAGCAACTTTCGGTTTATTGGGTTGCCTCCTAATTTCGGAATATTCTTTGTGTTGTATTTTTGTGCAGGGTATTCACAAGTCGCAATGTTTCACTGTTATTTTAAATTTGTATGCACCGAAAATGTTCTAATTGAGCTGCAGAATTGTATGTATTTTGTTTACGACTATTGAGTGTGTGTTTGTGTGTGGGTGTGTGTGTGTGTGTGAGTTGAAATTTAAAAGGTTTTAGGTCAATAGATAGAGTTTTGTGGGCTGACAGTTGGCTAAGATGGCTAACAATGGCGAGTCAAGTGGAGGTAAAAATCTATTTTTTATTGAAGATAGCAAAAAAAGGGAAATAAGCCGCAATTTCCACTCCAATCAAATTATCTGTTGATGCAGTTGAGCATGTAGCGGACACTGGGGCACATAAGTACACCTATACACACACACACACACACACGTACCACAATTGGAAATGGATACAATAACAAAGTACGACGAGTACAACACATAAGCCGCTGGACATTCGTTGATTGCCACATCCTGTCTAGCGTGAATTGCAACCAATTAGATGACCTGCATGTCAGCACCGGCAATGTGTGCCTCATCTCCTCTATATGAATATGTATTCATGTAAATATAGTCTGTCTGCCACAACACTACATATTCCATCTAGCTTAAAATGTCATAGCAAATACTATTTTTTTTCGCATCGCTTGCTTTACATCTCGCTGACCGGGACTTGTACGCACATTTGCGGTGTGTGTGGTGTTTGTGGGGTGTGTGTGTGTGTGTGTGTGTGTGTGTGCTTTCCTGTCCCATCCTGTCACACATGCAACTGACCAGACCCCATGCGTTATAATCATCAACAGAATCCCCACAATTATCGCCTTTATGCACTTGAACCAACCATCAACGCAGAGCATCAGAGTTGACCAGCTGCTCGTCGACCAGCCAACCGAACCAGGTACTTTTGGTTGTTTTAGTATTTCAGTATTTTGGCATTTTGGCATTTTGGCCAACGCCAAACATTATCAGTTAATGAAAGAGAGCAGCATAACACTCACAGTAGCATTATCAGCATATGTTGAATACAGTTTTTAAAGTAACCACAAATTGTGTACAAATCTCGCAACTTACATAAATTCTATAAAAATTTAACAAAAAAAAATTTTTAAAAAAATATGTTGTGCATTTTTTGGCTGACAGTTGCACAGCTTGTGTTATTAATAATAAGTTGCTTAAAAAATGTGATTATAATTCAAATATATTTTTTTTATCGATTTGTATTTTTATAATCCTTTATATACTATTAAGCTAATATAATTTTGAAGAAGGGGAATCGACGTGGCTAAAAACTGTTTAAAAAAATAATGAGAAATTCAAATGCATATCTGGATTAATTTATGTACATATATATATATATATATATATATTTAAAATAAATATATAAAAGCGATATGGAAAACAATTAAAAATAAGATATATATAATAAATATAGAGATTATAATAATAAAAGAGTTTCGGATAAGGATAACTTTCGCAACTTAAACACCTCAAAAATTTCGCGATAAACAAAATTTAAGATTCTTGTCTTCTGGTGGGATGGGATGGGATTCAGATAGAAGCCATTTGATGTCGTCTGCTGCCATTATTCAGTCGTTTGTCAAAGATGTTCAACAATTTGTTGGCCGCCTTAAGTTGTCAACCAGTTGTCGCCATTAGATGTGCCGGCCAGGAATATCACCGGTTGTGGATGCAAAGCAAATGCATTCCTGGTGCAGTGGCGCATTGGGATGCCACTGGGGCAACTAACACTTACAACACAACTTATGCAGAATTTTGGCAACTTTATGTGTCTTCAACGATTTGAAAAATATCGATGATGAAATTAACAGCAAAGTATAAATAATTTGCCCGATTCCAGCATAGATGAATATATATATCGATATGTATGTGTATAAATATATTTATATATATATATTAAATTACAGTTCTTTCAGGCGGACAAATCCAAAAACAAAACTTTTTTGTTTTTTATGACATCAGATCGTTCCAATGATGGATATACGTCCACAAATTTGATGCAGTTCGAAAACGCATTGCTCAATGCGATAACCATGCCCGAATACCCAAATGACTTGGGTATAAATAACGTGAATATGGAAAGTGTGTAAATACGTCAACAATTTTGTGCAAAGAAAAATTTCAATTTCCCTTAAGCGGAAGCGTGCTGTCAGCCTCGCATTTTGCGCCACAAATCATCAACTCTATCGACCCCTCCCACTTGGTGACTCTTTGCGTGGGGGTTTGCGTGGTGAGTGTGCAGATAGATTACAACAACTGCAGCGATGCTCAAACAACAGCAACAACAACAACAAGTACAGTAACAGTAACAGCAGCTACACACATCATCCATCCGTCCATCTAACAATAAGCGTCCAGCCAGCTAGCCAGGCATCCATCCATTCCATTCCATCCATTCCATCCATCCAACCATCCATCTAGTCAGTCATCAGTCAGACACTTTTTTGCACCACAGTGAGGAGGCACTCGAACATTGTGGTTGGTTTTTGGAGGCTGGTTGTTTTGGAGGAGCGAACTGGAGGCAACTGGACACTGGGATGAGTAGGCTAAACGTTGCATGTGGAGATAAATTTATAGCGGTGTGCAAACAGTTGCCGCATAAAATTGTATGCAACATTGTTTGTAAGTGGCAACTTAGCCAGGGATAAGCAAAGTGAGACGAGCAAGTTGGATATCAAAATGCCCACTCAAATTGAATTAACTTGCACATTGCACACATCATACATACACACATATATGCACACATACATACACACATACATACATACATGCATGCATACATACATACATATTTGCAATTAATGATTATAATGATGTTGGGTTGGGTTCAATGAAGTGCACTCCTTGGGGTAACTATTTTTACCGAGAATTACATGCGAACATAAGTGGAAGGCGGCTTCCTCAAAGGAAATATTATTATTATTAAATTTAAAAAAAATAAATATATAAAATGGGGAAATACATATTTTTACAAAACGTTTTATCATTATTATCATATTTTGTGCCCAACAAAATCGATGTACAAATTTGGAAATATTTAAAATGTTATAAACACATTTAAAAATCAAAAACAAAGAACCAAAAAGTTAGCAATCCTTAAATCGGCAGTTAGGTTTTTACATATGTGGATTCGATTTGTTACACAGTTGGTGAGAAAACGATAAGACTCCTGGTCAATGGTATAAAAAAAGGGAGGGAAAACGATTATTGTCCGAGTGGAGCAGCAAAATGTTTCAAGCAGAAAGTTTGTCTAAGCTGCTAAAAACTTTTCAAGCACCAACACACGGACGAGAGAGAGTGGGATTGGCAGGGGAGGCGGGCTGGTTGGCAGGGGGGGGGGGGTGGGGTGGTTTTAGCAGGTTAGTTGTTGGGCCAGAGAGCTGCGCAGGCCACAGGCGGCTACACGGTAAATCGGTTTTGCGTGCGGTCGCGCAATCAAGTGGTAAACCAAAAACCAAAACTCTGTCAACAGCAGACGGACACACACGCACCCGCAAACACACAAACATACACACACACACACACTAACAGGCAGAGAGGAAAACGCAACCAGTTACTAGCTACCAGTTACCAGATACCAGTTACCAGTTACCAGCTACCACTGTCCATTGAGCAGTAACTAGCATCCCTGTCCAGTAGAATGCTGCGGCTTCAGCTACAGCTCGAGGCTGCTAGGCTGGATGGGCATTGGAGCGTGCTGATGGCTCTCAGTGATTGTTTGGCTGCCTCATCATTACGACAGCAACACAGCCACGATGATGACGTGAAAACAGCCTAAACAGACAAACTGCATTTTTGCACACACACGCACACACACACACACACACACACACACACACACACGCAATACGGATGTGACATTCAGTTAACACAAGAATTCAATCAGCCTGATTTCAGTCAATGCATTATTTAAATTTAAATCAAATAATTGATAAAACTTAATATATAATATTGATATTTTTACTAGTAAAATCAAAAGAATTATATAATTATTTAATTATAATTTAAAAATGTATGAAATACAAGAAAGTTCAATTTGATATCTGAATTTTAAAAATAATGTTTGATGTTGCACATGCATATTTAAAGTCAAATTGATTGCGCTGAATTCTGCGCATAGATTGACAATATATATATATATATATATATATATATAAATGCACATATATATTTGTTTGCGTATTAAGTTGGGTTATCTGGCTTGAAATACGTTTCAAAATCGACGTGTATCTGAAATGGGGAAAGTTGATGACCTACATTGAGGGATACGGATATAAAACGGGAGCAGTGACTCGCATCGGTTACCAACGCCATCGAAAAGTGCCGAATTGAGCCGAACCAAGCCGAGCCTTAGTCATAGTCATAGCGAACCGATTCGAATCGAACCGGTTCTGCTCCGCTCTGCACTCCTTGGAATCCGGCTGCATCTCCAACTCCAACGGCTACCGCAGTGCAACTTTTTTAATACGCAACACGAGTGACCCGCTTGCGGACAATTGGAATTGTAACTTTTGATTAAATTCGTTGCAATGGCAACAGGAAATCGGGCAGCGCGTTTACGTCCACAGCATCAACCCCATCCTTATCCTTATCCTAGTCGTCGGCAAGGCACGGCAAGGATCAACTTTTTGCGCTGCTTTTTCAATTGCATTTGATTACCTTCTGGCGTGGGCCATGCAGCGACGCATCTCAGTCGCCGCCGCAGCCGCAGTCGCTTGTTGCTATCTATCTGTCTATCTGTCTGGTATCAACAACAACAGCAACAACAACAACAACAACAGCAACAACAACAACAAGAGTACACACTCTCGCCAGCATTTCAATAAACTTCGAACAAGGGGCACGTATACTTTGCCCCAGTGCCGCCAACTCCCACTATTTCCGCCACAGCAGCTGCTTGTTTGGTTGCCACTTGTAAAATCAATTTGAAAACTATTTGAGCCGAGTCGAAGTACAATTTCCATTGACATTTGATCATTTTGTTCATATTACGAAATGCATTAAATGCTTAAATATTTACGAGCATATTTATCAACAACATAGAATAAAAATAATGAAAATATGTATTATAAAAAAATATCTGTATCAACAATTTATTTGCTGGCCAAATATGTACAATAACAGCAACGAAATTGAAACTTTACATGTGCTCTAACTGGAATAAAAACAATAAAAGCAACTGTAAATATTTTCTATAGATGAATGTGAAAATATCTAAAACAAATACCAGCACAAAAACATTTCAAACAATAATAAATAATAAATATATGTATAATTAAATTATATGCATATACATTTCAACTCGACTCGACTCGAATAACTGAAAATAAAATAAAAGGTTTTTGATATCTTTGTCATCTTTGCACACAAATAGCACAAATAGCAATTATAATTTGATACTGAACAAAACTATTTTCGAATGTGAAATTATTTTTAAAAATGTCTATTTTTTCGAGTAGATATGCAAATAATATTCGTTTGAGTGCAAAAGGGAAATATAATAACTTGGGGCTTATAGATTCAATCAGAGTTACGACAAATAGATTAATACAACAAATCGGGAGATTAAATCCAACATATTAAGACAACAAATCGGGAGATGCAAGATAAGTTGCGGTAAATAGGTAACTGTAATTAAATCCAACAGGAAAAATCATTTGTTTCGTTTTAAAGGATTTCTGTGGCGAAATATCACAAATTAATTAAATATATTTGTGGCTGAAAATTACAAATATTTTGAATTAAATTGCCACTCAATAAAAATGCAAATTTCAATTATAATCATAATTATATGCATAATCGGAATTCGATTATTCACTATTTAAATAATTGTAAAGATAAATTAGAATTAAATTGGTTTTAAAAATTTAATTTGACTATCGTGACTAAAATAAATATTTATATTTTGTATTTTTTTTATTACTTAAAACAATATTAGAAATGTGTTGCAGTTTTACCTTTTTTTTTACTATAATCTTCTTTGCCCCCTTTTTTCCTCATCGGCTGTGGACTTTTGTTTGGATGTTGCCGCATCGAATTGGTGCGCAACCTGCTGCTGCTGCCCCATTTGTGATGCCCAGCGGCATCTTCATTCAGTCTTCTTGTTAGCTAAAGATCGGAGATTACCCCATTCTGCAGGTCGCCGAATGAGTCGCGATTTGAAGGCACTGTCAGTGGACCTGGTTAAATTTCTTTTGTGCTTTCTCGTCCATAATCAGTTTAATGTTTGTTGCCAACATTTTGATAGTTTTTTGCTTTATTTTGAACGCAAATATAAATAGAGATTTTTTTATAATTTGCCTTTGAATTTTGTTTGAGTCTGGCGAACTCTGGCTTGAATATCTAGGTAAGGTAAGGACTTGCGTCCAGGATAATCAGCATCCTTACTGGCTTCAACATATTGTTGCAGTTGTCCTTTAAGTATGTTGTTGCAAGTATGTCATATACATATTTGTAGCTCTTCAGAGCATGTTGGCGACAGTTGACTGTTGACTGCCTCGTAATGTAATCATTGAAATGTACAAATTATAAATTATCCATAATGGAGCTTTGCTGCTTGCACTTGTCCAGCTCGACTATAAGTATATATACATATATATATATATACATATATATATATATTATAATATTTCTCAATATTAATTCAAAATGTGCCGACTGCACATCTGTTGTGTGTGTGCCTCACAAATAATGTACACATTATCCAAGCCAGTTCATCCAGTAGATTGAAACAATCTCCTCCGATGTTTGTTTAAAAAAAATTCCTTGCACAAATTGAAAAGTTAAATTTTTGACAATCTTTTTACAATGTTTTTCCACCTGTTATTGACTGGCATTTGACTGGTATTCAGATGTCGGATATGTCCGATTGCAACGTTCTCACTTCTTTATATATATATATACATAATTCTCTTTGTCAGTCTGTGTGTTGTGTGGCTGACAGCATTGTTGCCTCACTGTTGCCACTGTTGCGTTTTATACTAAATTGTTGCATGGCAATGAGTGGCTGCCATGAAAGGAATTCGGACTGAAGTTGCCGCGTCTCTGGGACAATGAAGCTTGCTGTGGATGTGGATATGGATGTGAAGGAATGAAGTTGATTTCGGAAGTTGGGGTTAAACCAGTAAAATTGAGATGACACGTATTTATGCATATGTCGTTCCGCATTCTCCCATACGTGTGTGTGTATGTGTGTGTGTGTGTGTGTGTGCACAGTCAATTCACAAATTGAACGTACGAAGTCGCATTAGCTTCAGCGTCAGATACTGAATATCCAGAGTGTGGCACAATTTGGCCTCACTCTCATATTGTGCAACATCTTCGCTTGTTGCAACAGTGGCCTCCGTGCCACAATCTGGCCCCGATTGCGACATGGACCAAAGATCCCCGGCTGTTGGCTTATTTGGCCAAACACGTACATAGCACGCTGGCATTGGCCAATTTGGTCATACCCTGCCTCTACTCTGCCTCCTCGCCCTCGTCCAACCTACACATTTATATGCCGCATCATCGCAACGTGCCACAGCAAAACTCTTCTGGACTATTGATTTGAATTTTTCGCCTAATTGCAAAAAGGCGAACGCAAAGTACGCCATCTAAAGTGAAACAGTAAAATTGTGAAACATTATTGGCATTGGAGCCATTGGAGGCATTGGCGGCATTGGAGGCATTGGCAGGTTGCAGCCACCAAGTCACGACTGACTGTCCTTAACATATATCGCTGTCTTCCATTGCCCATATCCTGCTCCAGCAGCTGCCACCAATCCCAGTCGACCCAAAAGCCAAACAATTTCAGCATTCTTGCAATTAAGTTTAATAAAATTCTTTTTTTTATTCTATTCAAATAAAAAAATACCATTTTTTATTATTATTTATTTGCTTATTTAACGCTTCTCTTTTAATTGCTAAATTAAATTTTAGCTAACAGAATAAATTTAAAAATTCAATTTTTTCTTACTTGGAATAATTTGAGAGCTTTAACTTTGACTGCTGATGGGTTTCAAAAGGTGTCTCATTTGGAGTCAGAGTTTTGAATTCACATTTTGTTTTCTATTGTTTTATTTTTCATATATTTATTTAATCTTCTTCTTTTTCTTTTTTCTCAAAGCTCTTGGACATGATTTAAGCATGCTTACCTCTAAGTGTGTGTGTGTATGCTAGTGTGTGTGTGTGTGTGTGTGTGTTGTGCAAGAACTAAAAATGACTGGCTTGGCTTGGACGGCAGCACTTTGAAGTCAACATCAATCATGGCAGTAACGAGGACAAGACGCAGACGTTGATGTTGATGTTGCTGCTGCTGCTGGGCTGGACTCGAAATGTGCACATGTGGCCTTTTCTTTGGCAGCACCACTCTCTGTCTCTCTCACTCACTCTCTCTCTCTCTCTCTCTCTCTGTCTGGGAACTCGAATTGTAATGACACAACAATTTAAAGTTTGTCGCGGATGTTGCAAAACTCAGTGCTAATGGCGTCAGCGACGACTCATCATGGCCGCTGTGTCTTCTGTCTTTTTGTCCGGCTGTATGCCAATGTGTGCCCGTATTCCCGTGTACCCGTGTCCTCTGCTCTGTGTGCCCGTGTCCTTTGTCCTCGTGTCCTGTGTGTGTGTGTTGTTGATGACGGCGATTATTTGCGCCATGAACACATGAAAGCAGCTGCAGAAGCCAAAGGTGCGCTCCACTTGCTGTCGTTCCTTCCGACGCAGAGACTCCACCTCTCCACATTTGTCTGCATCACTCACCCATCTCCCCTCTCTTTCCCCTTTGCTCAATAGTCAGATCCTGATGACTGTACAGCAATTCAAACTTTAAGCTGTCGGTGTTGATGTCGAGAAGTGGATCTGTGATACAGATACCAGTTTTATGATACAAACCCAGCCAGGCAAATATGAATTGCATGCTCTCTCTCTCTCTCTCTCTCTCTCTCTCTCTCAGTGTCACTCTCGATCCCCCCCATTAATATAAATGAATTATTCTAGAGGCTCTGTCTGCTTGATAGATTATATTTTGGATACGCCTTATCGATGCTGCTGACGCAGATGGCAACGAGTAGGATGACGATGACGTTGCAGCTTGCCACAAAACCTGCCCAAAAATATATGGCCATTTACACACACACACACACTCACACATACACCTTAGGCTTCCACTGTCACAAATGCGTGTGTGTTACACTTAAAATGTGCAAAATTTTTGCAAGTTGCTTTTATGTGCTTTCTCAACACTTTGTGAATTGTGTTTCAGATTGAATTTAACATCATTTACTAAGAAATTAATTGCAAACAATTGCAACTGAAATAGATCTCACTAAGCTCTCGACTAAAATAATATAATTGCTAAAATTTATTTCTAATGTTGTTGCAAGTTTATTCAAGTAGAGTTTTAATGAGAAACTGTTTTGTTATAGAATAACTCAATATGATTATAGATTATTTTCTTAATGCTATGCAATTATAGCATAATCAAATTTATATATACAGTTGGCCAAGGCAACAAGGACTATTTAACGCTTGGGGCGCAACTGACTTGCCACTCAACTGGCAACTGGCAACTGGCAACTGGCAACTGGCAACTGGCAACTGGCAACTGGCAGCTAATGACATAATGAGCTAATCAATACAATTAATTCTCCTTGGAGGTATGCAATGGAGTCAACACAACAGAGCAGAACTGAGAACAACTTCGAGGCATTTAACGCACCGATAATTCCTAACGCCACGCCCACTTTTGGCTTTAGGGATGGGCATCGCCTTACTTTTCTAAGTAGTTGCGTTGCCACCAAAAGTTGAGAATAATAAGAGAGGACTGCTGTGCGTGTGTGTGTGTGTGTGTGTGTGTGTGTGTGTGTATGGCGTGTGGCAGACTTGCATGGCAGGAGGTCTAACAATTATTTGTGACCCCAAAAGGGGAACAATGCAACAGCAACAGCAACAGCAACAGCAACAGCAACTGCAACTGCAACTGGTGTAATGGTGTAAATGTTGAGTGGAGTGGCATGTAGCAGGCATGAGAATGATGCGCCCGCCTGGTGCGTACACCAGGACACCGAATGACTGATGGTTGGTTAATTGTCTGGCCAATGCCTTTGTGTTTACACTGTGCATAGTTGGACGCTGGATGGATACGAGTCGGATGTGGCGGCTGCGGCTGACGCCTGAAACATTTCACTTACTGCAACGCAAAGATATGCAACTGCACCATCAACAAGAGCAACAACAGCGAAAGCAACAACAGCAACAACAGCAGCAGCAGCAGTAGTTGTAAGTACACTTTAAAAAACTTATGTGCCAGAATAAAATATACGGATGCAATTTTTGATTTATTTAGATTTTTATTTCCATTTTTAAGATTTTTGTTTGCTGTTTTTATTTTTTATTAATTAAATGAAAATACAAATTTTATTATCTTTTTTTTTTTAATTTTAATTTTAATTTCTACATAAAGTATTGCAAAATTAAAAATTGATATTCCAACTTTTTATTATTTGTTCATATAACAAATCGGAATATCGAATTGATGTTGAAAACAATTGAATGATTTAACGGTTTGACGCGTTGAGTTAAAGCTGGTTGCCTCTGTTGCCGCAGGTTGACAATTGCAACTTGTTTTCTCGGTGTTCACCAGCGGCATGCAGCAGTTGCAAAGACAATGCACATGTGATTCGAGTACGTGCGATTCATGTCAGCGGCCACTGGCAACTGCAACTGCAACTTTGGCGACTTCACTCGCCTCGCACACACCCCACACCCCTCCCCCTCTCGACTGGAGTTGGAGGGGGTGTGCTTTGTATCCTGCAGTGTGTGTGGAATGCCAAAATTAATGTATCAGCGCTTCTGTTTGGCTTCCATGTTGCAGTTAAACCAATTATGCTGCTTGGCTTGTTATAATAATAAAATCAATTATTAAATTAGTGCAACCAAAAAAAGGTCGTTACGCTTAAGGCCAAACTAAAGATTGTTTAATTACAAAATTTATCGATCCATTGCTATTCAATGTCGATTGTTTTATAGCATATGGATTTTGAAAAGTAAATTGATTGTATTGTTCAGCTTTCATATGCTGCATGCCTCGCTGCGTTCGCATGCGGCGTGAGTGCAAGCAAAATTCTAAAACAATTCTAAAAAAACAAAACAAACAAAAAAAAAATGTAGAAAAAACAGTAGATATTTTCAACATACTCCAACCGAAAAGTCGAGAGGGGGGAGGGGGGATGTAATAGTCTTTAGTATTTGCCCTGTGTGTGTTCTATTTGTGTGTTTGGATTTTGCCGTTCTTTTGTGTTGTTAGTGTTGTCACTGATGTTGTTGTGGTTGCTGCTGTTGTTGTTGTTGTTGCTGTTGCTGTTGCTGTTGCTGTTGGTGTTGGTGTTGCTGCTGTTTTGGGCTTGGGTCTGGGCCTTTTCTTGTGCTTTATGCTTGCCGGGGAGTTTTTGGGAAAACAAATGGCAAGAAAACACCGCATGGCGATGATTGTGACGACGATGTTTTCATTGTTCTATGAGGCTCGTTCTTTGGCTTTTTTTTCTCATTTTTTCTCTTTTTTTTTTTTTTTTTTTTGAACCAGCTTTACTAGCGGCAACGACGACGACGACGACGACTACATGCCCCAATATCATGTTACGCACCGCCTCCCACCAGTAACCAGTCAACAGTCACCCCCCCCCCCCACCACACTATCAGCCACCTACGGCTACTCCTCTATTGCTGTGTAGTTCCATCCAATGCGCAGCTGCTGGTTACAATATTTTTCAGACTGCTGGCTGCTGCTGCTTTTCTATCCTCTGCAATTTCGATGCTGGTTGTGCAAAAAGAAGAAGATCAGGAACAGTTGGAGACGTGTGGCAATGACGAGAACGAGAACTATGACGATGACGATGATGATGTGGACGAGAGCGGGGACTATGACTGTCGCAGCAGCAGCAGCGGTTGCAACCAGCAACCAGCAACCAGCAACTAGCAACTAGCAACAATAATAACCACAGCAGCAATAACTTTCCAAGAACTTCCGACTGTTGCAATAGAAATCTGAATTTTTAATTTTATATGTGCGTGTTTCTATGCTTGATTTGCTTTCTTTTCTTAAGCTTATTTTAGTGATGGCTATTTTGAACCTGATTGAAGCTATTCTTCAAAACTTTGTTTGCATACTGAATGAAAAATGTTGACTCATCTCTAGCAAAAATGTGTGTTCCAATAGAAATGTGCATAATAAATTTAATGTGTGTGTGTGTGTGCGTGTGTGTTTTTGTGTGTTTTTGTCTTGAGTCTCAACGAGCTTTGTTTAACTGCTGAGTAATTTGGAAAAACTTCGTCAGTTACTAAATCTTGACTAAATCTTGACTCATCCCTAGTACAAATTAGAAATGAGCAATGCAGTGCAGCACCGGCCGGAATATGCACACACACATACACACACACACAAGTGTGTGTGGGACACATGTATATGTGTGTCTGCACGCGAAGTGGCAGTTGCTTGGAGCGTTTGATGTTTTTGTTTCTCCATTTGTCAGACACAACAACAGGCCAGCAGAGCTCAGATGTGTCCAGCAGTTTGCTTTGCTTTCGAAGCCGTAGATGTCTAATCTGGTGCATGCAACCCACGGAGGATTCAAATTTTTGCCCAGCTCAACTCAATGGGGTTTTGAGGTGTGCTGCTCCAAAACATGTGCATCTTGTTTAGCCAGCCTTAAAGCACCTCCTGATGATGCCCATCAAACAACAGGTCCTGTGCCCACATGAAATTCGACACTTGAATACAAATCGAATCGAATCGAGTCGAAATTGGTCTCCTTAAATTGTTCAAATTGATTCAAATTTAACTTGTGTGATTCAATGAAAGTTTCCAGTTGTTAATTAAGAGAGTTTAAATGTTTAACTAGAAGGTTTTTCTTTGATTATAATTCACATGTAATTCACAATATGTATTAAAATCAATTCGCTAATGAATCTTTGGGCAATAAGGGGTGAGAAGGGGCAGGTATCTTTTGACTAATTAGGCAAAATAAATTTCCGATAGAATTAATTCGGTTAAACTTCAAAGAATTCAATTTCAATTTCAATTCACTTGTTTTTTAATATTAGCAATTTATGCACAGAAAAAAAAACCCATTTGTCTGGCTAACAAAAGGGAAATTGGCCAACAAAGAAAGTAAATTTTGTTTGACTTTGAATTAATGCAAAAGAAAATTGTTATTAATTTGAGCGAAACGCTTACAAAAATGTTCAGTTGAATGAGTTTATAACTGGGGGATATAGGATGTTTTGGAGTAACACGTCATATTTTGTAGCTGTTGTTGGATTGGGCAGACTTGTTGTTGTTGGACTTGTTTGGAGGCAGATGCAGCAGAAGCAGCTTGAAGCTGGGGCAGTAGGTGCAGCAGGAGTTGATTGTGATATGCGCACAAAAGTGGATTATGCTCGAGTCTTTTAGCAACATCATTTATGACATTCAACAATAACTGCAACAATGGAAAATAAGCAGCGGCAGATGAAGAAGTAGCCTGGCCACATCGCCAGCCAAGAGTGTTGTGCTCACTGCTCTGGCTATTAGAGTGCTTATTGCCAACTGCAACTGGGACAATGGGTACACATATACTCCACCACCGCCATCGAGTAGCACCGAGTAGCACCACCGACAGCCAACACCACTTCACCTTCTCCACGCAGTGCAATTTCGGTTAGTGGCCACAATTTTGTTTAGTCTATTGGAGTAAATATTTGTATTCTTTTTGTAGTCGCCAGTTCGGTTGCATGCATTGTTGTTATGTTTCGCGTATATATTTGTGCACTCCCCCATCCATCCCCCCCCTCTTATACATTTAACCACATTTACGAAAACGTGCACCGCCCCCACCCACCACCATCCCACCCTCTCTCACTCGGCCACACTGAAAGCTAAATTGAATTGAAAAGTTGAATTGGATTCTGGTCGCAGTGCGGCAATGGTGAAATTTGCACTAAAAGCAGTTTAAAATATTAGTTAGCTCTGATTATAAAAGAGTCAAGCATATGCACATATAGATATATATATATATATATATATATCGTATATATATATATATATGTATCTATTTATGAGTTGTTAGTCAGACCTACAGAATTGGTTAACACTTTAAGTTTAATTTAATAATTACTCAATAAATCAATAATAAAATCAAATTATTCCAATTTTGTTTTGAGCTTTAATGTAAATATAAAATTTGTATTTTGCATATTGAAATATATAAATTTGCAGGTGTGTTTGGTGATTTGTACACACAACTAACACAATATTTGATAAGTTTGACATGGATCTATACAGGTGGTTACACACATATATTCATAGGTGTGTGTGTGTGTGTGTGGGCAAATATATACAAATCTTAAATAGAAAAGCCTTTCAACATTCACATTGCAATACTAAATTATGAATAGCTTTGTGGCAACCATAAAACTCAAGCAAATTTATACAAAAAAAAAAAGAAGACATAAATTATTTAGGGGCATGTGCAACGTATGCCTTTTGTTCGTGTGTGCACATAAATACATATGTGTGTGTGTGTGTGTGTGTGTGTAAGTGCGACAAATGCAATTTATTGTTGTCATAAGCTAAAAATGTATTTTATTGACTCTGTGAATCTGACAATAAAAGAAGATCAGAGCCAAGAAAAAAATTGATGTGAAAAGATATTAAATGATTTGTGTTTTGTATTCTGTTTATTATTCTTTCAAATCGAAGAAATGCTATAAACTTAACGGCGATTGAGAATCACTTTTCACTATTATTCTGGATTGATTGATTTAAGATATTATTCGAGTTTCCACTTTTCTCTTGAAGTTGGATTTTTAAATAGTCATTTCAATAATAATTTTTTTTTTTAGGAATTTTTTGAATTTCGTATTTATTGTTAAATATATATATTTTACTTGCATTTTTTTCCTTAACTTCCCGGAGAGATTTAAGAAATTGACAGAATTTTTTGTTGCATAATGCAGGAATGCCGCAGACATTCCCATTGATTGGCATCGGATTGTACGTGCTGCCTGGTCGTGTCAGGTGCAATGTGGTCAACGCATCTTGGTAGGCTACAAGTTTAATCCATTAAATGTACAAAATAAAAAATTTATTTCACAAACTGAATGCGACAGAATAACAAAGAGACAGACAGACAAACAGAGAGACAGAGAGACAGACAAACAGAGAGACAGACAGACAGAGAGACAGACAAACAGAGAGACAGACTGCGGTAGAGCTCCGATCAGTTTTGAGAGTTTGAGAAAGTGAAATGAGCTGTTTGTCAACGTCTGATGACTGGCATCTGTCCCAGTGGCACTGGCCGTGGCAGTGGCCTGTGCCTGAGATGGTACCCAACCTACCCCATTCCACAGAGTGGGTGGCAAGGCGAGACAAGACGAGGCGACTCGTCGCGATGCGATGCGACGTTAATTTCAATTCCCTTTGCCAGCGATAACTGTTGGTTAGCTGGTTGGACATTGGTCGTTGACTCCTCTGCTCTGCTCCGCTCTGCTCTTCGCTTGTCTTGCGCCCAAATCAAGTGCTGCACGTGGCAGATGGCAGCTCAGTCTCTGGCGGTTGCAGCTATTCTCCGCTATCGCACTTTTTGGGCATGACATGGACATGACCAATGTGCAATGCCGATAAGAGAGTTGAGCCTGCCCCTCTCCCCACACTCCCCTCTATAGAAATAGACACTACTGGTAATTGGCATTGGCCAAAAGTCAACCAACTTCGGCGAATTGAAGCGTAATGGGCAACAGTTCAATAACTTCTTGGCATTGCCTTTTAGGCCAGTTTTTATGATGCCCTACACCCCCCCTCCCCACCGCTTATCGGCTGTGGGATCTTTAATATAATTAGGAGTCGGACTGGCCAAGTGCACACAATGATATGTTTGTTCCCTCACTTATTTTCCATTTATCTTTACGTTCAATCAAATCCACCTCGGGAAAGGTTCTACAAGAAAAAATTATCTGAAAAACTGTGCAGTAACCGAATTTATTTACAGCCAGAAAACCCAGTTGAAAATTAGCTAAGCAACTTTAATAATTGATTTTATTATTGTTTTTAGATATTTGAAGATATTTGATATATATATATATATATATATATATATTTCAAATGTCCGATAAGTTGGTTAAAGTTTTGATTTAAAGAGTTCAATAGACTTGAACTGAAACGTTAATAGCCAGCCAGGCCGAGAGCAAATCCTGGGCACATGCATCAAAAGCCAAACTTAAAGGCAATGACTAATATTTTTGGCTATCAGCGGTGCCAAATGGCCAACGAACGCTCCTTGCTCCTTGCTCCTGCTGCATCCGTCAGCCTCCTCCTTTCACACACACATATTTTCATGTGCATACTGCTTGACATACTTATATGTATATATATATATATATAGGTGTGTGTGTGTGTGTGCATGTGCATACACACACTGATATATATATATATATATAGGTACCTGGCTGGGGCTGATTTGGTGCTCGCTATCATTGCACAAGTGCGCAAAATTTTGGACTCAATTCACGTGCTTGGCTGCCAAAATTGTTGGCCGCCTCCAGCCTCCATCCTCTATCCACCATCCTCCATCCACCAGTCTCCAGTCTGGGCTCCGGCGGTCGTCGTCCGCTTCATAAATTTGCACATTGAGTCGCCCTCGGTGGTCGCATTGTGGGGGAGTGGGAATCGGTGTGTTTTTCAATGGCAGGCAGTAGCAGGATGGGACATCGGCATCGGGATCGGAATCGGGATCGGCATCAGCATCGGTATACGTTTCTACATTACATCCTATTTGTATGTAATTCGACATGGCGAGGGGCGGGCGGGCGGTCGGGCGGGCGGTCGGGCGGTCGGTCGGGCGGTCGGTCGGTTGTCGAGCAGAGTGGAGTAGAGTAGAAGGAGTTGCTTTCGAAGATTTTTGCTGCGCAACTGAATTGCAGCCATGCCCCTCCCCACCACTCCCCCCACTCCCCCCACTACCCACCACATTTACCGCACTCAAGTGCAGTGAAATAGTTGTGAAACACTTTGCCAAAGATGAAAGATAAACCACACAGGCAAACTATGGCTGCTATGGAGACGTCCACATCAGACGCCATTTTTGCATATACATACATATACATATATATATATATATATATATACAAATTGAAGAATAAAAAAAGTAGTTTAAATCTAGGAAACTTTAAAGCGCTTAACCCGAAGCATTGCATGCGAAATTATCCTGCTGCTGGAGCAACTGCAGCATTTGCAATTGTACAAAAAACATTTTCGTAGTCGTCATTTTGTTGGGTTTGTGTGTTCCTGGGATTCCTGAATATATGGAGCAGCTTGCTCCCGGGGGCTTTAATAATTAAATACTTGCACTCTTCTGCACTTGTTATGAACTGTTAAAATTTTTAATTAAAATAATTTTTCTTCTAATAATATGTTAAATATTTTATGGCAATTTTCTTCGAGCTAAATGCAGAAAATACGATGTACGTTTCTAAATAACATGATTTTCGGTAATTAAATATTTGAATAAGCAACTGAAAAAATTCAAAAAAAATATAATGAGAGAGGTCCACACAAATGAATATCATGTGTTTTGGCAGAAAATACTATCTTTCATTATTACGTTTTTTTTTTTTTTTTTTAATAATAACTGAATTTAAACAGTCTGCTTAAAAAGTTTCAATTTCGATGACAGTTCTCTTTCATATACACAAAATCGGATTAAATGAAAATATCAGCATGGGTGCATTAAATTTCAGAAAGAAACCTAAAAAAAAATACTGCGTCAAAAGTTGATGACAAAAAATGAGAGGAAACAGACCCACTGTCGTTGTGATTATTTTCCGCTTTTAATTATTCACACACACACAATGAAAGTGATGTTGAAAATGAGTGACGACATTGGCAGCATAACCCAGAGCCGTGTCGGCGAGAGGTGGGGCGGAATGGTGGGGAGGAGGTGAGTGGGGCATGGGGAATGGGTAACCCCATCTAAAGCCCAACAAGGATCAAGCGCTGTAACACTACTCATACGATTGGCATTATGTATACGCCACGTTTGCTTTGTTGGCTGCCCTTTTGCATTATTATTATGTGCATAAATATTATATGTGCATACATATGTATGTTTGTACATTCATACCTACATACAAACAAATAACAAAAAAAAAGAATGGAATTTCCAAATAATAAAAAATGCGATGCGCACTTAAAAAAAAAATACGTAAATAAATGCAGAGCCCGATAAGTGACACAAAGTGCGGCACCAAAATGCAACGCGACTAGTAGCACTCTGGTGGGTCGAACGTATGGGCGGGTTGTGGAAGGCATGATGGAGGGTGGTAAGGTGGGGGGGGGGGGGAGAAGAAGGAGCGTTGTGTGGCATGTCATTGCGTTGACTAACATTGAACTCAACTGCTGTGCGTTGTGCGGTTGTTGTTCAGCACTCATTGTTTATTGTATTTTGTATTTTGTATTTCGTGCCGAGCGCAGCGATAAAAATGCTGCTAAAGTATAAATTATGCCAATATGAAAAGACTAAAGCAAAAAAAAAAAAAAACACCAAAAAAATCAGCAGCAGCAACATGGGTTGCTCCTCAAGTTGAACTTGTGAAGTCTGTAAAATTGTTAATACAAAATAATTTCAATATAAATTTACAATAAACAATGCCAATTAAATGGCAACCAGATAATATCTATATAGAGTTTTTGGACTAGTCTCTGGTTTATAACATTAAATACCCGTCGATATTAGTTTACATTCAAATTTTTTATATCTATATATATCTCGATAGATGTTTATTTATTTGTTGTATTATTACTGCAACTTTCTATTCAATTAAATTAAACTTAAAGCACAAGCATATTAATTTTTTATGCATTGATTTATATGCTTAACAATAATTAATATTTATTTAACCTTAGTTTATTTTTTATGTATGTCGATCAACTCTCGCTATTTTGCGTACATACATAGACAGAGCACAATGTGGCATATCCGTAAAAGGCAATTCGGAATATACAATCATTTGCGAATATATGTATATATATATATATATATATATAAATATATATGTGCATATTATATATACACAGACATATGTATATGTATATTAGTGTATTTGGTATCAGTGTATTGGTGTCAATTCGGGTCATGCTGGTAAAAAATGCGCATAATTGGCAAATTTAGAGTAAAATTGTTCGATAAATATGCAAAATACGAGGCAGTCAACACCAGCAGCAACACTAAAAAGTACAGAAAATATACAGATCGGCGCACTAAAATTTTCAATTTTCATTTTGTGTGCAAAATCGGAAATAAACTTTACTTTTTTAAAAATTTAAAAAAAAAAATTAAAATAAAAAATAACGAATACAATTTTTATTGTATTAAAATGCTGTTGATTTTTACGATTTATAAGGCTAACTTCTGTGTGAACCAGTTACGATAACGATGGACATGCAGAGGGGCATGAGGAGAGGGTCCAGCACATGGCTCACCAAACTTGACACAAATTTCACTGCGTGACTCGTCAAAGCAATCAGAGTCTACCAGAGTCCATGCGAGCTGCAAATTATTCTAGATTTTGTGCAATACAAATTTATCGTTTTATATATTTAACCGTGTATTTACAAGCTTGCTTTCATATATATATATATATATATATATATAAATATATATATATGTTTTCTGATTAGAAGCAATTAAGCTGCACTGTGAATTCCCGGCCGGAGCAACACCTACCGAACCCAGTCACCAATTATTTATACCTTAGATATAACTATATAACCAAGATTCCTCTTCCATAAGACTAGATTTCTATAAGCCTTCTCAAAAGATTCGAAACACAATTTGTTGGCCACGCCCGCAACAAATATTGCTTTAGTCTACTAGCTGGATAAAAATAGTGTCTACAAACCCCCCTCTGAAGATTGGTAGACAAAAATGTTTGGCCACGCCCACTGGCACTCCTATAAATTGGCGAAACATTTATCTCGCTTAAATGTAGATGATGACAACCCAATTTGCATAGTCGATGACGACTAGATTAATATTATTGGTAGCACTAATAATGCAAAATATTCAATTCAAATTAAAACTATTATTCAAATTATGAATTTTTGATTTGATTACTCCGCAAATTCGATAGGCAATATAAAGGTGATGAATAAATGTGTAAAAAGTGTCAGTTTCTTTTACTGTTTCATCAAAATGTAAAATATCGTTTCCGGTTCACGCATCCGGTTTGATTTTATTTGAAATCACATCGACCTTAATTTTAGAGTTGCTTCTTAACAAAATGCAATTCATTCGGTTGGCTTTTGTCGCTTACAATTTTTGTACCTTTTGTTTAAGCTTGCCGTTGGAACACGCAGATATCAACCAGAACCAAAGCACACACACACACACACACACACACACACACAGGAGCAATATATATATATATATCCTGCCGTACTTGCAGCGAAGTGTGGGTTGCTACGATTGCCGCAGGAAGCGGTCGCAGCTGTGGGTTTTAAAATTTCAATTCATATCCGTTGTGCATACGCACAGACGCACCCAGCACCCAACACCCAACACCAACACACAACACCAACACCATCAAACACATACGCACAGTCGCACAATTATATCTGTGTATACCAATATACATTTGCACATATGTATATACGTATTTGCGTATATATATATATATATATGTTGCACAGACCAGACAAAAAAAAAAACAAAATGCGCCTAAATGGAAGACAACAGCAGCAGCAGCAACAAAAATAACAAACACAACTCCAACAACAAACAGGCGGCCCAAGGGCAGCCGGGCAATTTATGTGCCGAAAATGGCAAACGGTGGTAATCGAGGGGTTAGGTGAACGTGAAGGAGAGGGTGTGGGCGTGGTAGTGGGAGTTGGAGAGGGCCAAGAGTGAAACAGTCGAGACCACGAGAGTAGCAGTAGCTGTGGCAGTGGCAGTGGCAGTGGCAGTAGCAGCAATTGGGTATTATTGCGGGTGCGTGCAACACTTTTACGTTGCCAAATGTTAAATGCTTCAAGTCAAAAATTCAATAAATGTGCGGCATGCTGTGGGCGTGGCCAGACGACGATAGACTCTCCGCCCACGCCCGCCCGCTGCCCGCTGCCCGCTGCCCGCTGCCCGCTGCCCGCTGCCCGCTGCCCAATTCCACCTGCGGTAAATTGCATAAATGCATGACAAATAAATACGAGTATCTGGCAGCTACAAATTAAAGGAGCAGCGCCCGGTTGGGATGGGATGCAGGATGCAGGATGCAGGATGCACAATGCCAATGGCTGGCAGTAGAAACGCGCGGGCCTCCACCCAAAACCATTCACATAAGTCAGTTTAAACAAATTTAAGCCTCACAGCCAAAAATGATGGTTTGAATAGTTTAACAAATTTGCAGCTTTTAAAGCACGAGAAACTTTTAATTGGACATTGAACATAAATGAAAAAAACAGTCTTTAAGAAACTTCGAGAAGTTTTGCCAAAGGCATAGCTCAGAGATGACCCGATCGGATCACCATATCCAAAGATGATTTTTATTTATAAGGAAATCGAACCTTAAACTGAACCAATAGAAAACTATTTGTGTAAAGCGAAAATGTATTTTTTTTTTATATTTTTGTTGCAACTAACACTTTAAGCAAACAAAAAAGACAATAGAAAAGCAAAAAAACATTCTTCAAGAAACTTGGAAAAGTTTTGCCAAAGGCTTAGCTCAGAGATGACCGGATCGGATCACCATATCCTCAAAAACAATCACTCCAAAAATTATTTTTATTCATAAGAAAATCTGATTATAAACTGAAGCCAATAGAAAAATATTTAACTAGAAAAAAAAGACAAAAAAAAGGCGCCAAGAAAACTTGGAAATGTTTAGTAAAAATGTCGACTTCATAATTTACATTATAAATTATTTCATTATGTAAAACTTTGTTGATTATAATCGACAGATTTGCAGCTTTAGCTATTAGTTATCAAACGATAATCGGCTCAGTCTGCGCAACGTTGCAACGTTGCAAAGTTGCAACATTTTCATATTCGCTTGCAGCTATTTGTGAAGTGCAGAAGAATGTTTTGGGTAATTAATTTACTGTGCAAAGCGTGGAATGCTTCATTAAAATAAATATCTTTGTAGCAACGTATTAGTCTGCATATCTTTTGGTGGTTGCCGCTGCAGTCAACCGGACGATGGCTGGAGTCGTTGCTGCTTTCCCATGTCTATAAAGGTAACATTCTTAATTTGTTATGGCTGCCATATTTGGGGGCACACGTAAATATTCGCGGCACTGGCCTGGCCTGGCCTAGGTTGGCCCGGGCCATGCCCCGTTTGTATTCGTTGTCCCGTTGTCTGGTTGTCCCGTTGTCTGGTTGTCTTCTTGTCCTCCTCTTCCCAGTGTGCTGTCCGCTGCTCTGTCCAGCTGCCGTTTCGCCGAGTCCCATCTTTCCAGGAAGTGCCTCGAGCGTTGGCGCTGTATGCGGCTTGTCACTTTGCGTTATCCACGTTTTGTTTCAGCGTTTCTCTTCGTCTTCTTCTTGTTATTGCTATTGTTGTTGTTGCTGTTGGCATATTTGCATTGCGGTGTCGTCGCCGCCGTTGCTGATGCTGCTGCTGATGTTGCTGCTGTTGTTGTTGTTGCTGTTGCACTGGTGGGAATCTTCTGCTTTTGCTATTTGTGTGTAAAGCAAAACAACAGCAACAACAAAGAGAAACAAGTTTGCATTGTTTACTTTTGTTTTGGTTTTCAGCTAAAACTTTGTTGTTGCTGCCTTTTTTGCCACTCTGTCAGTTTTTGGCTTGCCGCCGTTTTGGCAGGCTGGAAAGTAAACTAAAGCAAAAACCAAACAACTTAACAGTCAACGCAACAGCGACGCTGGCTGCGGTCAGATAAGCAATGCGAATATACATATATACATATATATATATATACATACATATACCTATATATATATATATATATATATATACAAATACATACATAAAGCGGAAGAACAGGCGTCGCTTGAAACGGAGATGTATATAGAAATGGAGGTTTTTTTGAAAGAAAGAGATATAAAGAGAAGGAGAGAGAGTGAGGGAGAGAGAGTGGGAGAGAGAGAGAGAGAGAGAGATTGAACCATCACTAAATATTATAGGAATGGAAATGGTCAATTTTCAACTGGAAACTGATTCAGTTTTCATTTAAGCTGCAATTTGAATAATAGTTTTTGGCTTTTTTTGACCGCTGACCAAAGAATTCAAACAGAATCAGATTTCGAATCCGGTTCCGGTTCCGGTTCCTCTTACGGTCGCTATAATGGTTCTGAATTGAATATTTTGTTGCCAAATTTAAGTTCGTTATTCGTTTCCTCTTTAGTAAAAGGTACAAATGACAAAAATATCAGTTCCCTTAACTGGTTCCTCAAAATATGACAATATTTATATTACCCGTTCTTTTCATTTAGTTAAAACAACAATCACAAATTGCAGCAGAGAATTGCTTTTAAAATAGATTTGTTAGCAGTTGCGTGTCTATTAGAAAACGTTGCAACGTGTCAACGTGGCAGTTGCCTGTAGTCTCTTGGGTAATCCAGCCCAGGTGTCTTGCAACAAATATTTACTCAGCTATTGCTGCTTTGCTTTTGTGGTTGTAGTTGAAGTTGATGTTGTTGTTTTAGTTGTAGTTGTTGTTGTGGTCGATGTCAACGCTAGACAAACAAAGATATATAAATAAATAATAACATCAACATGAATGAATTAAAAAATGCTAACGTTAATTGTCAAACATGGGTTGGCTAATTGAAATATCCGTATTGTGCGTGACAATTTAGCTCGTACATACAAACATACATACAAACATATGTACAAACATACGTACATACGTACATACTTATGTACATTTGTATATTTGTATTGTATTTTTCAAAGGTGTGCAACTCCTTCCATGCAACTTGTTAAGCTATGTACAACTACTTAAATACAATGTATCTGATATTGTACATACTTGAGTTGAAATGCGCCTGGCAACAAGAGCCGCAACATCGTCATGGAAGCAGATGCTGGCCGAAATGAAGTAAAAGCCACTAAATGTGCTCATGTCGACAGTGTCTGACTATGAAATACCCTCTATGAGCATTCACAAATAAATAATCAATTCACATTTTGTGTTCATTCACCGATTGTCAAAAACGTCCAACGAGAACATAATTATTATCAAATGTTGTACATCGAACTCTCACAAATGAGATTTTATGATGAATGTCGTATTTCCATATTTAAATGTTTCATTCGTCGCGGAGTCAATTCAATATCAAAAAGAAAAAAAGGGATTACAAAATCTGCATTTGTCCTTTGAGAGGAATGTATAGACTTGCTTAGTTTAATTTTTACAGGGCATAAAAAACGAAAAAAAAAATTGGATATACCTGCTAATGCGATGAAATGTTACATTAAAAGACTCCACGACTAGCCAAATGCTCTAAAAACTGAGCTTAGCAGCTCAGCAGAGAATGATGTTGCCTGCAAAAGGAGAGCAGATGAAAACGGGGCACGGAGATAGTCTGCAGCTAAGTTGGCTGTTGGTTATAGGGCACAGTAATTGTGCTTACGAATTGGTTATTATTTCACCTAGCAGATACAGGGGAGACAGAGAGAGAGAGAGAGAGAGGGAGAGAGAGAGAGAGAGATAGCATGGGGCAGAGCGTTGTTTGTCTGTTTGTTTTTGGCTGTTGACTGTCGACCTGTAGCCAAAATGGTTAACAAGAAAATGGAGCGCAAAATGCTTAACAAATATTTTATGACTTCCAAGTTCAAACGCTTAAATGCATGGTTTTTGTTGTTGTCGTTCTTACCGGCAAATTACCCACAAAGCCAACAGCACCAAACTATTTTTGTAAGCCACAACAATAGCAATAACAACGTACGATATATATACATACATACATACATATTTTCAGAACCTGCTGCTGCGGCTGTTTCCCATGTACTTCATCCTGGACCTGCTCCTACTCCTGGCCGTGACTGTTGACTGTTTCTGTTAGCTGCTCCTCCTGCTCGTCCGTAGTTGGTGTTGCGCTCTGCATCACTGCCGCACATAAAACAAAAGAAAAAAAAATAAAAATATATATATATATATATATATATATATATATATAAATATATATATATTTGTATATATATATGTATATATATGTATACCAAAAACTGTTTGAGATTCTTAGCGAAGCATTTCAACAATTTGCTGACATTATACGGCGACAAGTTGAGTTGAGTCAATAAACTGTTAACTGAAAAAAAGAGAGCGACAGCAACAGCAAAATGTGCTCAACTAAAGAGTTTGAAAAGTGCTGATAGCAATAGACTGGAAAGAATTGCATCAATAGCCCCACAAATATCTCCCATAACAACCGTAGTCCAGATGGGGTTGTCCAGGGGTCAGGTTGGGTTCGCCACGTCATTGCATTGATGACAAAGTTTGCACAAAATTCTTTTTACAATGACGATCAACGATACTGAAGCTGATGATGATGATGATGATGGTGCTGATGATGATGGTGATGAATTTAAGGCATTATTAAAGCGATTACAATCGGAGAGATAACGTAAAAGTGCTTTTGGATGCTATTGTACAGCAGAAAAACTATAAATTGTTTGATATATATATAAATATATATCCACTCATCTGTTCTATGTTTCTATAACAATATAAAATTGTATATATTGTATACCATCTAACAAGAAAAACCGGCTTCAGAACGCAGAGGAATAAAGATTCATCTTCATATTCTCAAGCAGCATTCGACGGACGAGTTGATCCCTTTTTATATTTAATTCAAATGTTTTTGTTAATTTATCAAAAAAAAAAAAAATTGGAAAAAGAAGAGTTTTTTGCAAAGCTATTAAATATAATGAAATCAGTTGTTTGTCTAGTTTTCATTTATTTAAGTTTAGATTAGGCGGTTGTTGGCCAACTGACCAGATGCGTTAATAAATATCGCAATTTTTGTTTTGAAATATGTCGGATAGAAGAGAACTTTATATGATATGCTTAATTTTTAGCAGAAATTGAATATTTTGGCTCACTTTGAGTATGTTGAATTATCATCATGGTCAGCAGCAAGCAGCGGCAGCAGCAGCAGCAGCAGCAGCAGCAGCGTTGACTGCATTGCGTATACGCCACAAAGTATGCAAAAACAAGTTATTTAAAACTTGTTTATGATGAGCGCTAAATGTTAAGCGTTGAGTGTTCGGGCGTGGCACTCAAAAGTTTTTAGTTATATTTTGAAAATTTTTCTGCGTCAATTGATGTTGTTTTTATTGTTTTTGATTATATTAGTTGGTATGTTCTGGCAGAGCGGTCTGCTCATCGTGCTTAATAAAACTATATTTATGTCCAAACTCCGTCTCTCTATATATAGAGAATGTCGACATCTGCACTCAAATAGCAAATAATATTATTTCATATATACAAATTTAAATAATTTAATTCATAAGTAACTCATGAGCAATGTTATTTAATTAATAAAGGAAAAAAACTTGTTTGATTTTAGAAATAAAATATATTTATTATTTATGCTCTGATTTACAATTTTATTTTATTATTTTTTTTTTATGAATTTCAAATAGCTTATTTACTCTCCTGAAGCTTTGATAGGTATTTTAAATGTTTTCAAACTCGCATTTACAAATCATCTATGTGTGTATATTTGTTTATGTTCTACACCTTAAATTACCACCATCTACATGCAGAGATTAATATTTTAATTATTAGTTTCTTGCATATGAAGTCAATAGAAAATATTAAATTAGTCAGTCAGTCAACAAACGATAAATAATATGAGCCTGAAGGCTATAACAAAAATCCACACACACACACATTTCGAAAAACAAGCTGTCTGAGTAATTATTATTTCTTCGGAAGGATTCATAATTGTGATAAACAAGGTCAACAACACACACACACTCAAAAGAAAGGACATTCAAATGGTGCCAAAGATAAACAATTGATGTCTTTTATCTTGCAGCAAGGATTTCTTTTAGTTGCTGTCCTCACACATACAAATGCGATGAATCAGATAAACAGTGAAAGAGACAAGGGGATAGAGAAAAAAGAGAGAGAGAGAGGCAGACAGAGAGAGAGAGGGAGACAGAGAGAGAGAGGGATTGAGATGATGTCAGAGGCAGGCAGCTTGTAGGCTGAATCAATCAGGTCGCCGTGCTTTTAATTGATATTGTTTGGCCATTGTTTTAATTTAATTTAATTACTGTGTTTTAAAAAACGCATTCGCCACATTTTCACCACACTAGCAGCATTAAAAAATAGTCATGATGAACTCCACAACTGGAAGTCAATCGTTGAAGTTTCTTTGTGTTTTGTGTTCATCGTATTTTCAATCTGTCAAAGCTGCTGATAATGTTTCCATTCAGAGGACTTCGACTGTGAAATAGAATTAATTGTGGAACAACACTTGTATGCCATAATGAAAGAACCACCTCCGCCATTATTCTGTTATATATATATATATATATATATATATATATATAAATATATATGTATATGCATGCATGTCTATTGGGTATTGGGTATTGCCATGCCATTAATTGGATCATCAAGTATCCAGCATTCAGATAAATAACGCACATGTGTAATAAACGTATATATATATATATATATGTATATATATACTATTTATTTATATTTATATATGTGTATATAAATGCACTTCAGTTTCGCAAGTATGAAAAACGAGAGATGAGAGAAAAGCGCATAAGCAAATTAATTAAAATGTGAGCGATGCAGCAGTCAGTAGCCAATCAGTCAATCACGCAATCAGTCAATCAATCAATGTCCCACATCTGGGGTGGCTTTTGAGCATTAGCTGCTTGTCAGCGACATTGCATTCCCATGTATGGCAGCATGCCCCTTCCCCTCCGTACATCCCCCACCCCCACCCCCTCTCTGTGCAAACACTCCTCCATCCAGTCCAGTCGAGTATCGACTCGATGGACCCACCGCAAAAGAGCAGAGCTCCACCAATCAGGCATTTCATGCACTTCATGGCAAACACTCGCCAATGCATTTGCCAGCCAAATAGACAATTGAACAGACACACGGTGCACGGTGCATGCAACATAAAACATTTCGGAGGCAATGTTCAATTCACGCTGTGCCCGGTCAAAGTTGGCCAAATGTGTGTCTGACATTTTCGCTATGTTTTTGGCCAGCAAACGTGAGCCATTTAATACCAAAGTCATTTTGGTTGATGATTTTGGTTGTTCGTTGTTGTTTTTCTGCTCGTGTTGTGTGTTTTTCATATTTTGCACACATTTTCTCAAAAGTTTGTGCATTTTGTTTGTTTGCTTTGTTGTTATAATTTAGTTGAAAATTTTTAATCACTGACACAAATTGCAATTATTATTGTTATTTAGTTTATTTAATATTATTGTTATTATTTCTATTTTATTTTATTATTATTATTTCTTTTTTTTCATTTGCTTTATTTAACAAAACTATTCACATAAATAATTTATTAATTTGAATCTGCTAATGAACTATATAAATAATTTAAAGTTTTTAATTGGAAATTTTGATTTTATTTTCGATTAACAATGTTCCAGCTTGGCTTTGTTCACAACTCTCTTTTCTTATTGAAAAACATAAATGATTTTAAATAAAAATATAAAATTGCTTATATTATTCAAGACTATTGTTCAATATATTCAGGTTTTTTTTCGTAAAGTGACATTCTGGCGACTTTGTTGTCATCTATTTTTGCAATGAAATGGTTTTCTGTGGGTTTATTCACATACATTTTCAATTTAATTTGTGGAAAGAGAAAATTTATTCGCTTACGCATGGCTTCAGTTTTCTATGGCAACCATCTGCTGATATTATGTTCCCAGTTCCCAGTTCCCACACCCACCTCCACCCCCACTCCCCCGTCGTTGGTTGTCCACTTCATAATAGCCATTTCGGGCCAACTGCATGCAGATAGTCGTACTTTGGCCCCTGCAAAACTGTAATTTTGGCAACGCGAATTGGATTTGCGGCTTATAAGCCACGTTTATAAATTACTGATTCGCCTGTGGGCTTGGTGCGTGGACACAACTGTGGCATGTGACCAGTTTAGTTGGCAAATGAATAAATTAAATATTCTATTATTAACAAGCAGCTCACATGTTCGCCACTCAAGAGCCTTACACACATTTGGCTCTTTCAATTTCATTGAATTACGACTTTTGAATTGACATTAGTTCACTTTTTAGGCAGCCAAAAAACACTTAGTCTTGGCCAACTGACCAATTGCCAAAGTTTCCTAGAATGAAATTTACAACAAGATTGTGATCAACTGCGTGATACTCTGTACCTTTAAATACACTGATCAAAATTTGGTCATTCCTTTAATAAAACATATAGCAGAATATGTCAGCATAAATCCCAGCATAACATTTAAATTGTCAATTATTCAAACAACAATAAAACTTTTTTAACGGCAATGGAAAATGGAATTTAATTCGCAAAACTGCAACATTAATAAGTAAAAATACACAGGTAACAAATAACAATTAAATATATTGTAACTCAAGTCAGACTTTAAATCGAAAAATCGAACATGAAAAGTAATTTAAATTAATTGATATTGAGTGCATTTGAGTGCGTATTAAATAATCGGCACAATTTAATTATAGCCAATATTAAGCTGCATATTGAAATTGTATTAATTCATATTGACATCAACAGCAAATATAGTAAACATTCACATCAAAGGCATGTCGAACTGAATTCAATAAATTATTTCACTTAATTCTGAATGAGATTTGCAATATGAAATTCAAGTAAATTCAAGCGAGTTCAGCTCTGCAGATACAAATTCAAACACAGATACAGATACAGATACGGATACAGATACAGATACAGATACATTTATGGTGGAGTCAATGTATCTGAAAGGTGAACATATGTGAACAGAATGGTCGATTAATAAATATATGTAAGTACTACATGCATAAAATGTAATTTAATATGAGATAATTTCATACAGAATCTTTTCACGCCGCCAAGCAGGAAATGCGTAAAAGAGACAGACAGACAGACAGACAGACAGACAGACAGACAGACAGACAGACAGACAGAGAGAGGGAGGGAGATAGAGAGAGAATATGTGCAAATATTGCACACAAATCGTGCGAAAATTGTCGGCACATAAAATCGTGTGCCGCATGCTTTTTAACTTGGCTCTAACAATTTCGATGCCATCCTATTGTCAATTAATTTTGGCTTTTATTGCTTCTTTTGGTCCATAAATTCATGAGGCTTGCAATATTATGCAAATGCGTACAAATGATTTACTCCTCTGTGGCGAAACGAACGTGTTGCCCAAATACACATTCCGTTGCATTCTTTTCCCCCAAGACATATGTGTTGCCAGGCGCAGCTGTCTACAGCTGAATTGTATTCAGATACATTTATTTTGAATAATTGTGATTCATAATTATGGTCCGGCAAGTGCTTCACAAGTTATTTGAATATTTTCCACTTAAAAAAAAACATTTGAAAAATATTATTTTCAAATCTGTCAAGATCAACGATAATTATTTTGCATATATCACTAAATAACTCAATTAAAATTCTTATAGATTTTCCAAAGACATACAACACATTTTTTATGAGTCAAAACTACTTTTTAAAATGCTGCTGTGCAATTTTCGAATACTCTAAAACATACATCAGATTTGTATGTTTTCTTTTTTATATCAATTTAAGTGAATATTTGAAACTTTTTATGCGCTAGAGCATTGAAGTTTCGGTGCAACCCTGTGTGTGTATTTTTTTTTTATATTTTTATATTCATTTTTATTTTCTTTTTAATTATCACTTGTTATTGTGGCAGCTAAGTACTTTGAAATGGCAATTAAGTGGTAGCTGGAAAAGCATTCCGGCCACAAACAGACACTCGATAAACAGACCCTTCAATTTGCACTTCATCTGTCAGAAAGCGCACACTCACACACGCACACACTCGCACCCACTCATAGCCTTGTTGGTGCTAATTGCAAATTGATTATGCCATATGCATAAGTTGATACATTTAGAATTGTGTCTTTTTTGATTTGTCGGCTCTTTCGAGTGCCTCAAAACTGTGTGTATGTAAATGGGAAGGCGTTATTATTCATCTGGTATACAGTTGTGTAGGTGTTGGAAGCTATGTGTATCTGCTGTGGATGGGTGGCGGGATGTACAACCAAGACTGTGGAGACAAAACAATATGCAAACAGTCAAAGAGCCAAACAACCAAAAAGCTAAGCACCGAAAATAAGCTGAGAAGTCGGGCGGAAAAGTTGTGAGGGGATTGAGAGAATCAAGGGGTTTTGGAGCGACGATGAAGACGACGACGTCGAGGCACATAAAAACCACTATAAACTTTATTAATTTTAATTAAAAACACTACACTCACTCTGAGAGTTAAATTCCCGTGCACATCTTTTTGGCTGTGTGTGCGTGACCATTGGGCAATGTTTTCGTTGTTGCCTCGCTGTGTGTTGTAAGCCGCAGAACCCGTCCTGGCCAGCAGGCGGTGAGCAGTTAAAAACAGGAAAGCCATCACCAAAACTTACCCAAGCAACTGGCGAACCCAAAATGCCCTCACTTCTCATCAAATCACACAAGTCACAAACAAATGCCATCAAATATTTACAACTATCCAAGTACTTTAAACACAATGCAAATAAAAACCAATTAAAACAATTTAATTCGAATTATTTAATCAAGAGCCAAAATATATATTTGTAAATATTATTTATTTTGTATTTGTTAACTGGCATTATTATTCAATTGCCAATTAAATTTGCGTTATTGTAATAGCATTAATAATTTAATAATTCTCTTAATTACTTTTAATTACCAATGTAATTAAAATCGTTTTGTTTGTTTTAGCTATAAATAGGCAATGCCTCAATTTTAGTTAGTGTATTATAATGAAGAAGCTGCAACTGAAAAATCTGGCCGAAGTTTTGCTGAAAAGGCGTAAGACGTTTAAAAAGGGGTGGGGCGGAGTTGAGGAGTCAAAAGGGAGATTGCGGGTCAGTGGTCGGGGAGTGTTGGCTATGGTTGGCTAAGGGCTAAGGACCAAGGACTAAGGCTAAGGGCTTGGGACTCTGGGTTGGGGTTGGGATTGGTGTTGGTGTTGGCCGCTTTTGAGTTGCTTATTTATTGTTTTGGCGGTGCGCGGCAGTTGGCCGCTTAATGCCATAAAAAACAAAGGTGCCATGGCGATAAAGAATAAAGACTTGATGTGGGGGGGGGGGGGGGAGTGGGGGACGCAGATGGGGGGTCTGAGAGCTGCCAAACGTTTTATGCAAATTTATGACTTAAAAACAATTTTTTCCTTTTGGTTGTTCTTGTTGTTTATTATTAATTTTAAATAGCAGCCGAAAATATGAATAAAAATACAAATATAAATGGAATAAAACACAATACAGATTAAATGTTAATCGAACATACACACACATACACACTCGCACACCCATTCACACACACACACACTCACAGACTCGAGCTTATCATAGTACTTAGTTGGATATTGATGTGACCGATTCCACGCTGGATTGTCTGGCACGCGTATTCAGCGGACCAAAAAGACTGAGCACAACGGGCAGGAGGATTAGGCCGTGCGCCGCACCAATCAGCACAATGCCCAGATACATGCGGAAATAAAAGACCTGAAAGATTTGGGATTTGGAGAAGCCCAGCACCACAATGCCAGCGAACTTGGTCAGCGTAATCCCGGACAGAACACTGCTCCCGGTAACGACGAGCGAATGCATTGCCCGCTGCTGGGCATTGCCCTCGGCCTGCTTAAAGGAGCGCACAATGTGTGCCACAAACTCAACGCCAATGCCAACGCATACGACCAGATTGACCAGTGAGATGGCATTCAGCATGATGCCCCACGCCCACATCATGCCACCCATATTCAACAGAATGCAGATGACCATGAAGAGCACAATTGCCGCAGATGTTATATCCATTCCGGTCAGCAGCAGCGTCACCAAGAATATGCTCGCCAGCGACAGACCCAGCGAGAGCAGTACATCATCCCACACGGTCAGATACTGCTCGTAAAATATGAAGAACACACAATACGGAAATATCTCCGCATCGATGGTGTTCCTCGCGAACATCGCATTAATGTCAGATTGGACGCGACGTGCCTCCCGCAGTGCGCCAACAAACTGAGCCGACGTTGTCGATGTTGTCGAGTACTGCATAAAGAACGTGTCCAGAATCGTCGACTGCCCCTCATCGTCCAGCGTATAAATGACGGCCTGCAACGATTTCACACAGATTCAACAAACACTTTTCAAGTTGGCGAATTAATACACTATTTTTTCCACTTACATCTGCATAGGATGCTCGACCCGCCTTGGCACACTCGGCATCGGGTAGGTCGGAGAGGAAGAATGGAACGTATTTGTCAAATGTGTCGGAGCTGGGTCGGAGGCCGTTTTCTGAGAATTCCCGCTTGCAGGGCAGACAATCGTCGCTCTTTGAGTCTGAATGGAGAGAAGACATTTCATTTGATTGTGAGTGGAGACAAATGGGATGGGTGCACACTTACTGCTTGGACAGAAGCCACCGGTGGTCACGTTGTATTTGCAACAATCGCTGATGCCGATCCAATCGATGTAGTCATCGATCCATGAGCTGGCCGGCCTGGCCAGGCTGGTGATATCCGGATAGCGAGACTGGGTATAGAGCTGAACGGCCAGTGAATCCTCATTGCACAAGACGCCGCCGCAAATGAAATTCTGCTGGTCGGTATTGGAGTAGTTAAGTCCCGGCTTGAGCACCCAATAGACGGGCGCACCCATCGAGAGTAGATCGTCCATGTAATTGAAATATTTGACCACATGCGATTGCTTGGGCATGGACATCACCTGATCCAATCCCACCTGAATTGAAGGCATCACCATCAGCGACAGGCAGGTGATCACAGTGAACACCAGCAGCACGATCATCTTAACGGGTCTGAAGTGTGAGCATTCAAACTGTGATCGCACATTTGGGATCAAATTAAATGATGCAGTTACTCACTTGGATAGCAGGAAGGGCGCGTAGAAGTTCTTGAAGAGCCGCTCGATTAGACCAATCTCATGGGATGCGTCGGGCTTAACGCTGCTGCGCACACAGCACAGCATGTCCAGGCGTCCGTCTTCACGGCGACGCTCATCGATGGCCATCAGGGCCACAAAGGCGGTGATCTGCAGCAGAAAGTCCAGCAAAATGGCACTGGCCGCATACATGGCAAATGTTTTCACCGCCGGCATATCGCAGATGGCGCCAATGGCAAAGCAGGCGAACTCACTGCTGGCCGTCTGCAGGATGGAGGGTCCCACCTGGCCGACTGCCTCGCCGATGGCCTCGTGCGTCGTGGCATAGCTACTGCGGTCCAATCTCTCGTATGTGTGCACCATTATGAAGATGTTGTCGACACCAACGGCGAGCACCAGGAACGGCAGCACCTCGATGGCCAGCATTGTGGTCGTCACGCCCACATATCCCCAGAAGCCCAGGCTGCAGAGTACCGATGCGAGCACAATAACGATTCCACTGATGGCCAACATGATGCGCGAGTTGCGCAGGAAGCCGGTACAGCTGCGTATGCGTCCCAGAGCGATGGACACATAGAGGAACATCACCACATAGCTAATGATGACGGTGCCCACCTCACCCTCGGACAGCTCCTCAATGGCATCCTGAATGGATCGCTCCGCCGAGTAGGCAACGTCCACACGATCGCTGGTGTAGTTCTTCATGAAGTCCATGAAGCGCTTCTCCCACACAAAACTTGGCTCCAGCAGAGACTCATCGTTTTGGTTCTTGCCCAGGAAGGTCACCACAAGCCCAGTGGCTAGCATATAGTCGGGTTCCTCGCCGGCGGCAACCTTTGGCATTCCGCCAACGGCAATGGCCGGCTCAATGGGTCCGCCATAGCTGCTGAAGCAGTCCTCCATCATCGGCACGCTATCGGAGTACAATAAAAAGTTTATTAGAAGAATTCCATCTGATTGAGCCTGGCTAAGACTTACCGCAGGCAATCCTCCAATTGATTGAGATAGTTGATGGTGTAGTTATCGTTGTCCACGTAGTAGTTTTGGAATTTGCTCATGTCATTCTGGAAGTAGCCATAGATGGACTGAATCAAACAGTCATTCGTAGTGGGCTTCACTCCCGGATACAGAACGGGTGCGTAGCAAACAGTGTCCATGCCAGCACCATCCGACATGCCCAGCTGCATTATCTGCTCCTGCAGCTCGAACACCTCCTGCAGGAATTCCTGTTCAAATGCGGGTCCAAAGGTGAGCACTCCATTAGCCGTCTCATGTGTAAACTGAAAGAGATTTAATTACCAGAAAGGTATCAAATATTTTTGTGGATATGAGAAGGAGATGTGGACATACCGTATCCGTTTTCAGCGGCTTTAGGAATAGCTGATTGGTGCGATAGAAGGGTCCGAAATGCTGATCAAAGTAATTCTTCTCGATGCGAGTCTGACTCTTCTCGCTGGCCCACAGCTCGACGGGATCTGTGGTCACATTCATATAGCGCACACCATAGCCAAGCCCAGCGATCGCCCATGAGCAGATTGCCAGCACCAGAACCGGATGCTTGGCACAGAAGGTGCCCCAGCTGCGACAGCCCCGATAAATGAAATCGCCGTACAAAGTGGGCATACAGATATTGAGGCCTCGTCGATCTCCTGTTGCCCCCCAGCAAATGAAGCCGACAATTAGAACACCAAGGATCAGAGAAACGACGAAGGTTATGCCATAAAGTCCGGCCACCTGCCAGGGATTCACGTAGCCAATTGGCGCATCTGTCATCGGACAGGATTGCTCGCAATCGATGCACGCGCAGGGGAATTTGCCCGGATAGTTCTGTCCGCAGTCCAGAGGGAATACCTCCAGATATATGCCGTTGTCACCTTCCTCCGCATCCTCCGACCACTGGTAATCAATGTCAAACGGGACATAGTCACTGATCGAGGTATCGCCCATGAAACGATACCATTTGCGATAGTCGCAGGTCTTCGCATTGTACGCACCACAGGCCAGATCCATGGCGGGGCGACCCGTTTGGGAATGCCGTATGCCGTCGCAGCTGTCGTAGATCTGTCTAACGTTCTCATCGACCAGGCGGTAATCGATGTGCTCCACAAAGTCCTCATCCATCGGATTCTTTTCCAAATAGGGGGTGAGGAAAAGCGAATGGTTTTTGGCACAGGTCATGGCGCATATGGTGAGACCCATGTTCAATGTGCATGTGGGGCACCTGGAGTAGACACCATCTGCCTGCGTCATACCCGAGTCCATGGTGCGAATCTGATCGCCATCGCAGCATAGCTCCAGTTCATCCTCCCCCGTTTCGCCTTTGTATTCCGCATACAATGATGGGCAGCGTCGAGCGAAGTCTGCCTCAGCACTGAGATCGTTTAGGGGTTTCGGTGGACCGAAATATGCCCGATTGACCATATGCTCACCGATCTTATGACTTTCACCATACCAAATGCAATCGGCCCTAGCACCCAGCTGCACAGCTGTCACAAATAGGAACGCAATCAGCGCAGATTTCACATTCATTTCACTTACGAGACAAAAACACTTAAAACCAACAAAAAAAAAATGAAAATGGAAACTTTTATTTTCCGGCAGAGTTGACCAGCAGGCACTGCAACACTGCCCACCCGACTAATTTACCAACCGACTAACAACTGGAAAGCCCCAGCTGAGACATAAGCCGCCTCGGCACCAAATTTACCGCCCAGATGTCTCTGTGTGTGTGTGTGTGTGTGTGTGTGTGTGTGTGGACTATCTGCAAGTGAAGTGCTCAGTGAACGGGGCTGATAAGATTCCGGGAGAACGATTTGGAGATTAGCTTTGAGCTCCATTAACTAGCAGGTGGAGGTGTTTTTTTTATTTTTTTTTTTTTTGGTTAGATAAGCCAACTGTTGGCAGCCGGTTTGGGTATTGATTAAAGTGCCATTGTTGTTGTTGTTGTTGTTGCATTTAATAGTTAATTGCCACTAAATTTATGCTGAACAGAAGTAGTAAGCAAATTGTTATCATGAAAGAGCTCAATTAAAATTGATGTTGTTAAGCAACACATTTTTTGTCCTCTAATCCGAATAATTTCTATTTCATCCTTTGCCTAATTTTAATTTATTATATGTTATATATTTTCGGTATGTAATTTTAAAGTTACATTTACGCAAATATCTAATCAATACATTAAAGATTAAATTAGCTTGAAATTTAAAAAAAAAAAATATATCTAATTATAAAATTAAATATTATTAACTAAGCTAATTGGGATATTTAAATAGGTATAAATCATTCAAGTCATAGAACTTTCAAATACATATTAATTGAATTTGTTTGCTTATTTTGGAGATAACAAATTGGTGAACAAATTCGTGAATCACAATAATAATCTGCTTACGACTTTCCATAGACGATTTACTTTGGTTACTGTTGGCAGCTATATAATTTTATGGCATACAAGTGTTCTTTTTGACCAACATTGTTGTGGGTCTGGCGACTACCACCTTATCTGGATATAGCGAACAGGTGTTCACTTAAGAAATTTACCACAATCGCAAAACGTTAACTCATTTTAAACGCAGCTGTTTAATGGCCCATAGCAGATCGCCTTTAGCCCAATTTAGACAGATAACAAGAAGACATATCGACATATCGAAATACCAGGAATTTCAATGAGAAACACTTTAATAACCAATACATTGGGACACTAAATGTAAATGTTTAAACAGCTGCCAGAACATTCAACTAAAATAATTTGTTGAAAACCAAAACAGTTAACAATCAGAACCGAACCAAAACAAAAAGTGTTAATTAAGCAATTGGGAAGTCAAAATTATGATCTATAGTTAGCTGAATCAGTAAACATGTTTCTATCATGATTTTTTTTTCTATTTATTTCGACTTATCTTAAGTTGAAAAAATATTCTTGCGATTTTCGGTTACATATTTGTATCTTGATTTATAAGGTTCGATTCAATAAAATATTTGATAAATTGAATGATAAAGTTCAGGTTGCAAAATATAAAAATATCAGATCAGCAAATGTATATTACTTGGCTTAAACTTATAATGAAATTGAGTTATCAGAAGGGGTACCAAAAAATGGTTGGAGTTGTGCAAAATTATATAATGGGCACAGAATGAACCATCGCCAATTGCAAGAGATTTATATGTGTGTATATATTTTTGGCCAGCATCACACACAATTTTGATAATCGTTGCAACTATGAATAAAAAGATAAATGTATAAAAATATTGTTTTTTTTTTTAATAAAACTTGAGTCATGTCATAGGAGAAATCACATGAAAGACAAGAATCTACAGATAAATTTTGGTCTGACTTGGCATGTAAATGTGGCTAACGTGATCTTGACTGTTCAAATTTGGTTTTAATGAGTCCGTGACTATTTCAAATTCAGGTTAGCTTTGTATTTAGCAGCAGCAAAGCTTTTCGCCACTGTTAACACGGATTGTTTAACAGACTGTTAACATGGAGTTCTCTGTTGTTGTTGCAGCGCTTCTCTGCTGCTGCTGCTGCTGCTGCATCTGCTGCTGCTGCCGGCTATCAAACGCTGCCAACTGCAGAAAGCGGCGGCTTTATTTATTTTTTTAATGCCGGGCAGAATGCTATTGAACTCACACACACATGCACACACATACACAGAGAGAGAGAGGGACAGAAAGAGATAGAGATAGTGAAAGAGGGAGAGAGATAAATATGGGGAGATAGGGAGAGAGAGAGAGAGAGAGAGTATTTTGCATTTTGGCAACTGCTGCTGTTGCTGCAAAATGCATAATGCATAAGTTGCAAGCCGGCAGCTAATTTGATTAGTTGCTCGGCCGCCTGTCAACTGAGAAAACAAGTTGGAAAAAGACATGCAAAGAAATCAGAAGTCAGCTTAAATAATTTTCGCAATCGAACACAACCAAAAACAAAAGAAACGAACGGTAAATTGAATATGGCTCACGTGTGGACACGTGTTCTCAAAATCCTAGACCTACATCAACATTCAAAAATGCTTGCTGCAACTGCGACTGCGACTGCGGCAGCAGCAGCAGCAGCAGCGTTGCGCATCTGCAAAGCAGTTACTATCCCCAACCCCCCTATCCTACCGCCAAAAGCAGAGCAATGTTCCCGAAAATCTGTTCCCGTTCCCGTTCCACAATGCGTTCCAGGCGCATTCTGGAAAATTGTGTCAAGCTGACGACACAATTTTCAAATCGCATGCCCGGAGTTGCAGTTGCTTCCCAAAAAAAACAAGCGCTCACAAAAAAAAAAAACCAAATTAAGCACGAAATGATAAAAAGAACAGGGATAGAGAGAGAGAGAGAGAGAGAGAGAGAGAGAGAGAGAGAGAGAGAGATAGAGTGCAGAGAAGCAGACAGTGGCGCACATAGAGACGGAGAGAAACAAGAGCGAACCGAGTAGAGAAGTGAGAGTGATGGAGAGAAAGAGAGACACAGAGAGAGAGAGAGAGAGAGAGAGAGTGAGAGAGCTTAGCTTGGCTTCTGGCGTTGCACAAAATAACTGTAAAGGTAAAGTGCGCTCTAACGGTACAGTAGCGTAACAGGAAGTGGTGCATTAACACGCGCCGCAGCTGACGACGTCGGCCCAACAACTAACAGCTAACTTCAACACTTGCCCGGGCTCTCGAAAGCAACGCGTAACTCGCACAATAAACACAATAATAATAATAATAATAATAATCATAATAATTCTAGTCATAATAATCATCGTAATAATAACAGTAATAATAACAGTAATAATAATAATAATATCGGCGACAGCAACAATAACAGAAAACCCAACAAGAAGAAGCCGAAACAGGAGAAGAAGTTGCAGTTGTTATTAAGGTAGAAGAAGAAGAGCGCCTTTTTGTTGTTGTGCGAGTGTGTGTGTTGTTTTTAATATTTATTTGCTGTTTGTCCCAGTGTGTGTGTGTGTGTGTGTGTGTTGGCAATCTAATAACGCATAATTCTATTCGATTGCATCACCAAATAAAACAGAAAAATCGCCAATTGCAGGCTGAACTTTTTACCTTTTAGCTTCTTCGACTTTCGACGTCACTATAAAACTGTGACGTCGCAGCTCTCTCTCTCTCTATCTCTCTCTCTCCCTCTGTCTCTCTGTCTCCATGTGCGTGCTTGTGTGTCATCAATTTTTGCATTTTGCAGCCGCAAAATGAGCAAACGAATGACGTAGATCCCCATTGATATTCTGCTGCGTTTCATTTCGCAAATTCGCAATTCGCGTTGCGGCAAAAACAGTCGAAAAACCCCAACAAACAAAAACCGGCTAAACAGCGAGAGCGAGCGTGAGAGAGAGAGAGGAATACGAATAGAGAGAGAGAGAGGGTGAGGAAGAGATAGATGAAGCGCACGAGAACGAGACTCTGTGTGTGTGTGTGTGTGAGAGGGAGGATGCGGATGCCGAATGCCGACTGCCGACTGCCGAATGCCAAATGCCGAGTGCCAAAAATGGACGAGCACGTAAAACGTGCACACGTGCAGCATGCAGACGGACGGATGGACGGAGGGACGGACGGACGGGCGGCAAAGCGGACAAGAACTTTTTCGGTGTGAATGCCTTCTGCACAAAAAACGTGGTTTTTCGGCTGTCAGCGTTGCAGTTGACGTCGCCGTCGGCATCGCAGCTGCTGCTCGCGTTAGCGCTTTAGCGCTGCTGCGATTTTATATGATTGTTGCAATTCGCATTTCGCATTTCGCATTCGCTCGTAACTGTTTCCGAGCTTAACAGCCTCAACAGCTTTAACAGTCGACAGTTAACAGTTTTAATGATGCGTCACTGTTAGTTCGTGACGAAAGCGCTGTAAACAACAATCATTTTTGTTGCATACCACACGGCGCTAATTGAAAACTCTTTTTTCCGAGATCGTCGCGTGCGCTTTACACACGCATGTGTGTGTATGCCTGTGTGTGTGTGTACGTGTTGAATTATCACGATTACGATTACACCTGCATGGGAAATTGAGTTATTCAATTTGCATAAATCCGCCCAGATGTTTAACAGTCCTTGTTCCTTATAACAGTTGTCGAATATTTTAATTGATGCAAATTAAAACTAAACAATTATAGGGTAATTATTTAGTCGTTTTAATGCCCAATTGTCGCTTGCAAATCAGCACGTTGCATTCCCAACAGTACTTCTGATTCACATTTGCCCAGGGCTTCAAATAATTTCGTCTTAATCTTAATTTGGTTAAAGATTTACTTTTAATAAGATATTTTGATTACTTATAAACATTGTTTCACTTTCTGTAAGAGTTCATATTGTTCGTTTATGATATCATACTCTTTATACTAATAAAAGTATATTCTTGCTTCTTTCTCCATCCCAATTTCCAAGTGATTTTATATTAAGTAAAAAAAAGAGATAAAATTTAAAAATTTGCATACTTTGCTTAAATGAAAGAATCAAAATCTGCAAGAATTGAAGTTGTCAAATTGAAAATGTTTTTCGCCTTATTTCTCATTAGCTGACTTGCAATGGTGGCTCCGTCTCCGTCTCCGGTAGCAAACTCCGCCGTTTCTGTTGTCTGCCCTTCGCCTTTGGCTCTGAAATGATGGTGTTGCAGCTCTTGTTGCTCTCGTTGTTGAATGTGTTGCTTGCTTGCTTGTTTGCTTGCCTGCTGCTTCTGTCAGATTGCCGGAAGTTGCACGAAGTGCACAAAAAGCTTTCGGCTTTCAGTTCTCTGGGCCGCTGTTAAACAACAGAGCGGCTTTCAAATGCAAATGTTGTCTGGCTTGGCAAATTGGCAATGGTCACAAGAGACACAAGCGAAACAACAACAACAACTACAATAATAACAACAACATACAAGACACGAACAGCGCAACAGTCGTCGCCGTCGCAGTAGCAGTCACATTCGCAGTGGCGTCAGCGCCGCAGTCAACGCTTAACAGAAGCATTTTGTTGTTGTCAGCATTTCGGCCGTCGCATTTGGTCTCATCACCATCGCAGTCGCATCTCGTTCTCATTCGTGTGCGGCGCTTCACCGCTAAGCGACGTCTGAAATATATAACGCTGCCTAACTTGCTGCTGCTGCTTCACGACCACGACCACGACCACGACGACGACAACGTTTCTATAATAAGTATGTATGTGTGTCTATCTGACTGCGTATCTTTGTATGGGTGTGTGTGTGTGTGTGAGGAGAGTTTTACGCTTTCGTGTTTGTGTTCGTGTTCGACTAATGTGCTTCGTGCGCGTCGCTGTAGGTCGGCAAATCATTCGGTTTTTACAATCGTCTCGCTTTGCTTCGTCTTCGCCTTCGTTTGCTCGTTCGTTTCGTTTCGGGGCCGCTGGTGCTTCTGCTGCTGCTGCTGCTGCGTGCTGCTGCTGCGTGCTGCTTGCTGTTTGGTGCTGCTGGCTGCTGCTGACTGCTTCCAAACGTTTGCTGGCCATGCAGCAAAAACAGTTTACATTTGTTTTTCCGCGTGCTCGCACACGTTGACTGACACGGTCTGCGACTCAGCGAGTGAGCGAGCTTTGTCTGTCTGTGCCTGTGTCTGTGTCTGCCTCTGTGTGTGTGTGTGTATGTGTGAGTCTCTGTCTCTCTGCCTCTTCACTCTCTCTCAGTCTGTGTGTGTGTGTGTTTGAGTGTGAGTGTGTGCCGACCCGGAGTTGCCACAGAGTGACCGGAGTTGCATGGCCGAAACATAAAAACACACTCGAGCTTGCTCCAGTTACTGGCCTGGTCTAGTCCGCACCGGTCAGCCACTCTCTGCATTTGCTGCAACTGCAACTGCCACAGCAACTGCAATAAGACAAGACTGCACACTAGCAGCAGATCAGCATTATTATATTATTATTATAACCAACCAGTAAGCCACACAAATTTTAACTACCAACAATTTTCTACAGTTTTTCCATTTTCATTTTGAGTGTTGAAACTTTGATTTTAAATTTTAAATGAAATTTGACTGCAGTTCGGCTTCGGCACTTGCCACTTGCCACTTGCCGAAGTATTGCCGAGCTGAGCTGAGCTGAGCTGAGTTGCAGCTAAGCTAAGCTCAGCTAAAAGGACTGAGGACTGAGCACGACTCCTGTGTCAAGATCGTAACGTCGCGCGGAAGTGCATTGCTGAGAAGCGGAAACGGAAGTTCAGAAACTTTAACCAAAACACAATTTATACTTTCAACTTGCCACAAATCTGAAGGCAAATTGAGGACAATAGTGCATATAACCTAAAACTAACATTAACTTAACACACACATACAGTAAACTTGAATATTTCTCATTTTTTGCACATTTTTTTCAACATTTTTTTATTGTGATCCTTCAATGCGGCAGCAACAATAACAACGACGCGCGGTGTTGAAAGCTGTCAAATTTAACAGACGTTTACCAACAAAAATGTTATTAATCCTAATGCTTAAAGCAGAAAATGTTACAAAAACAATATTTGCAGTGTGCGTGCATTAACAAAAGCAACAAAAAACACAGCAACAATAATAAAAAAAAAATACAATAATCATGCAACAGCAGCAGCAGTAAAAACAACAACAACAGCAACTTTGAACAAGTAACAAAAGTGTGAGAACAAAAATTAAAAAAAAAAGAAAAACAATAAATATTTAAAATCAAAAACTAAAAAGTCAGCTGTGAAAACTGTTGAAAAGCGCCGACGCAGCTTCCTTTGAGCTCTGTGAATTGTGTGTGTTTGTGTGTGTGTGTGTGTGTGTGGGTTGGTTTGTGTGTGTGGCATATATGTACATAATTTAAAGCTGAAATATTTGAGTTACTTGTCCTTTCGCAAAATATTTTTCATTATGGCCTTTGAAGTCTGACGAATCGTAATTTATGCGTTTGTTTTGTTTTGTGTATTTTTAGCGCTGATTTGTGATTGCAATTTTGTTTCTAGTTTTCTATTTTTTTTTTTTGTATTTTTTGTTTGAAGTTCTAATATAATTAAATAACTGTGTGCTAAAGTGCGATATATTAAAGAAAATTCCCATTTATTTTCGAGATGATAAAGTGTGCATCGTTTCTTAAATTTATTTGGGTACAAAAAATACGTATTTTTTATTTTGGATTCTTCAAAGTGTTGTTTTATGTTTAACATATGTTTTTCTTCGCTAAACTCGAAAATTTAAAGCTCCACAAAAATGTTGCGGTTTCAGAAAACATTTTATCTTTTTATGACAGAATAATAATATTTATTGATCTTGTGGGATTATGTTATAATTCTAAATAGCAAATAGTTTTTTAATGTCAAATGTTTGATTCCCCAGTGCTTATTTTAATGCGACTATTCTGAATAAAGTCATTCAGTTTTTATACTTTGTATTTTAATTGTTATTATTATGACAGCTATAAAAATGGTATTTTTTCGTCAAATTGATTCAAACGATTTGTTTGCTACATTAATTGAATAACTAGGTAAAAACTTAAGTACTATTCAAATCAATTAATATTGTAACTTTTGTGTTTGTTGTCTTCTATATTTATTAGGTTATTTTCAAACTATTTATAATTTAAATAATGCTAAATTGATAACGTTTGTGCTTTTTTTTATCATTAAATGAAACACGTTTTTGAAGAATTATGGCGTCAGCTGCTAAACAAAACATAAACAAAAAAAAAAAAAACAAATCAGAGAAGAAAAAACGAATTTTCGCTGTTGTAGTTTTTTTTATTCAATGTGTTTTTCCATTTTTCTTTTTGTGTGGCGCTCTCGATTCGCCCAACTTGTCGAAATCAAATAAATCTTGAGCTTGAAAAGATTTCTCACTTCTTTCCCGGCAAGCATTTGCCTTTTCTAATGTGTGTATTTTTTTTTGTTTCTGTTTTTGAAATTCCGACCATTCCAATGTTCCCACACAAATTGGGGAAACCATTCTAATTCCATTCCGCAAGGTCTATTAATAATTTGATGCATTGCCATGATCGTCATCCGTGTGGCAGTTGTTTTCTCGCATCTCACATTTTTACCCTCCCAAAAAAAAAAACATTATTATAATCTGTGGCCAGCGGTGCAAATAGGAGGTTCCTTTCATCTTTTTTTTGGGCAACCTCATGCGAATTAATTGTGTGACAAATTTACTTCTCCCAAGTGATTAAATTGTTATCCAAATATATCTTCTTAGCTATATCTTGTCATAAGCTTGTGCGAATAATTTATGTATATATATATATATATATATATATATATTATCATCAGCATGGTTCACATATATTTACATTCTATTACAAAATTGGTTTGAGTATTTTTACTGCCAACTCTGAAAATAATACGTTTCAATATGGAAATAGCTAGGAAAACAATTTGAAGTTTCATGATTTCTCATTACCTATTTGAAGACTTAAATACAATAATTTTCCTCAAATTAAATACAGTGCTTATATGCATAATATTTGTCAATCTTAATAGGGGCTTGCAAATTATTATAGATTCTCTCCCATTGTGATTTTGGTGTGTTCAAACAAAGTACTGAAAGTTTTTGAAGTTTGCATAAACTTGTGCAAATCATTTTTAAGAATAGATAACCAAATTTAATTTGTTATATTATCAACACAGAGCGAATCGATTCTATCCATATGAATGCGAAATAAAAAATATCTTTTCTAAACTTCGAAATAGAAAAACTAGCTGTTTATTAAGATACACAAATAATCATTGTTTAAATTTAGCAGAAAATCCCAGTCTGCATTACAAAAGGAATTTTTACGACGTTTTAAATGTTTTTATATCAAAACTTTATCGCTTGTCATTGTTGCAAGCTCTTTCTCTTTGAGCACTTTTCCAAATCATTGCAGTCAAAAGATTATCAATTTTTGCACAGTTTAAAAATCGTAGTTTTTTATATTTCCCCTTTCTGGTTAAGAGACTATTGTTTTGGTGCCCTTTTCTGTTATGCTGGTTTTAATCCCTTTGTGCTAACATAAAAAGCTGTGAAAATTGCACACTCTGCCTCAATATCCCCAATGTAAAGCGACACAAAAACTCAACGTGTTTCACAGAAAAGTCGACAAAAAAATACAAAACAAAACAAAATAAATGTAATAAACAAGATAACTTAAAAAAAAACATGACATATGAAATTGCATTTCAATTTTATGTTAAAAGCGACAAAAAATGGAAACAATTGAAAAAATCCAAAAAAAATAAGAGAAAAAATTGAGAAAATAAAATAAATAAAATATTAACGTAACAGTTGAGAGGAAACCATAAACATAAACTGCAAATTTGCTGCACATAATTACAGTTAAAACAAAAAAAAAACACGTTGAAATAAATTATTAATTTTTGCATTAAATTGCCATAATTTAGTAAATGGCAAAAAGATGCAAAAATCAGAATCATTATAATCATTATTTATTTTTATATTTTTAACTTTATCTCATAGTATATCTGACCCAAATTATGTGTAAAAAATGAGTATCACACACACACAGGCGCACACACACACAGGCACACACACAGGCACACACTCTGGGGAAAACTGTAACTGGGCACATTTGACGCTTTATATATATGCAGCTTAAAGTCATGTTGTTGTTGTTGATGTTGCTGATGTTGTTGCTGTTGTTGTTAATGTTGTTGTTGGTGTTGTTGTTGTTGTTGTTGCTGCTGATTTACATTCTGATATTCAATGTAGTAGAGGAGACCTAGTCGCTGCATGACGGCAAATACTCGGTAATGCGGGCTAAAAACAAAAGTGACGCCGTTTCCTTTATTGTCTCCGACATATCCTCCCATTGCATTGTGCAGCTGTTGTTGTTCCCCTTGTTATTGTTGTTGCTGTTGTTGTTGGTGTTGTTGGTGTTGTTGTTGTTGGTGTTGTGTTGCCTGCTTTTGGCCCCGTTGTCCCACTTTGAATGTTCTTTAGGTCTGGGCTGGCATACAGAACGCGCATTAAACTCTCTTAAATACACTTGCACTTCACACACACACACATATAAATGTATGTATATATGTACTCTATATATATATATATATCTATATATATATATATGTGTGTGTGTGCATATTTGTTTGTTGCTCTGTGTGTGCTTTAGTAGGGCTTAACTTTCTGGCCGCAACTATCGCCATCAAATCAAGGGGAGACACAACTGCACACAAATACACACACACACACACAAGCAGACACTTACACACACACAAACAGGCATACATTTACACACATTTGCATATTGGCAAACATAATTGTATGCAGCCTGTCTAAATAGCAATTACATTCGCCTCTCTCCCTCACACACACACTCTCGCTCTCTCTCTCTCTCTCCCTCTCTCTCTCTCTCTCTCTCTCTCTATCGCTTTCTCGCTCGTTCAACTCATTCTCTTGGTGAACTACATCGAAAATGCAGTAGCAAAATATCCACAAGAAAAAAGGAAAATTCAAAACTTTATAAAACAAAGGACGCTGCAGCGACGACATCGAACTGTAAAACAACAACAACAACAACAACAGCAACAGCAACACCAATAAGAAGTAGAAGCAGAAGAAGAAGAGGAGAAGGAAGCACCCGCAAAGTATGCTTCTAAAAGTGTCAATGAGAGGCAGGTGGTGCAAGGGGATGGGTCCAGCGTAAATAATGTTGCACCAACTGACTTAAAGTACATTCTAAGAGCCACGCGTTAGCTATGTGCATTGGGTGGCATGTGGCAGGTGGCATATGGTAGGTGGCTGGGCGTGGTTGCTAGTTGCTGATAGATAGTTGGGGCATGGGGCCATGTTGTCGTTGTTGCTGCAAATGTTTGCTGCTGTTGCAACATGCAGTATGCAACATGAAAGTGGCGGAGTCTTTGCCCGAAGTTGGGGAACACAGCTTGTGTGGCATGCTTCTTACTGTGCCATGTTCCAATAATGCCTCGATAATAATTTAGGCGCCTAACTCTTGAGATCCTCAGGATCTGTAGTTGGATTGTGGAACACAAATAAACATTTTTTTTTATAGACTGATTGATTTAATTATTTTTATAAATTTATATTTTATTTTATTGAGTTGGCAGACAAATTGTATTTTGTTTGATAATTTATACAAATATATAAAACAAAGAAAATGTTTATTTTGAAGTCTAATATTGGAATAGTATTATTTACGAACACTGTGTATATAACAAAATGAAACCGTTGAGTATTTTCACACACACACACACACACACAGGCACACCAAATGTTTGTTAATAGGTTTTGATTTTATTTAGCGCAAATTCTGTTTGCTGGTTTACCGCTTCAAAGGGCTTTCACATATATTATTATTGAATAAACGCCTTGTTGGCCTTTAGGGGTGGCTCTGCGTTTGTTCCGGTATATGCAAATTGCATTGTTAACAGAGCAGACCCCCATCGCAACCCCCCTCCCCCCATCCATGAAACAAGTGAGCCAAAGTTTAATTATGTATAAGCTAGTTCGATAAACATAGGCCAGAAAGTGCTGAAAGAGAAATGAAAACTGTGCTAGGGCTGGGCAGCTATATTGCCAATTTCTTTCTCTCTGTGTGTGTGTGAGCGTGTGTGTGTATGTGTGTGTGAGTGTGAGTGTGTATGCCATTATACAATGTTTGATTTGGATGGCATGACTTTTCATACGAAGCAGCGTCAATTTATGTCGTCCCAAATATATATACATATAGATATAAATATATACATATATATATATATATATATATATATATATATATGTGCATATTCTGACCGACATTCTGTCCCATTGACTACAGACTTTGCCATCGTCATCGGCATCGTCATCGTACCGTCATCGTCGTCTTTGCCAGCTTTGTCTTATTGTGTTTGTCTCAAAAACGAAAGCAGCCCGGAAATGCTTCGGTCCGTTGTATTTTGCTCCATATTCTAGTGTTGCCTTCCTCCCATATATCTGTATATATATATATGTATATATATATAAATATGTGTATATATATATAGATGCTTTTGTGTGTGCGAGGTGTGCCTCATTATGCATATAAGCGGCTCTTGCCTCTCCTTTACCTTTGACCCGCCCCTTCATCTGTTGTTCTCCCTTCCTATTTCGCAAAGGTTGCACATAAACAAATTTCATGATGTTTATGTGTGTGCGACTGTCTGTCTGTGTGTGTGTGTGTAGTTACTAGGCATGTCTGTCAGTTTCAACTCGTGGCCGTTTCCTCTTTTAAGTCTGTTCCTTCATTTTTTTTTCCACACTAGCACTTGTTCTCTTTTCTCTCTCTCTCTCTCTTTCTCTTTCTCTCTCTCTCCATGTCGCACTCGTTTTATGCTGTCTCAATATATTTGGGTTCTCCTTTTCACAACGCTCCATATGCAATTTTCACATTTTCATTGTCTGCATTTGTGTGTGTGTGTGTGTGTGTGTGTGTGAGTCGTTGTTAAATAGCAATCTTATTGCTGCACTTGTATTTGTTGGAAAAGTAGGACACTCTGATGCAGGTAGAGGCATTCGGAGTCTTGTGGCATGCAGCATGTACGACAGAGATGTGGGCATCGCAGGGGATGGGCGGGTTGTGCGGTTGTGTCGCGCAGGCACGAAATGTGCAACACAAAAGTTTCGTTATTATTGGCTTATAAGGTGCAATTTATTGCAGCATAATTCAATGAAATCCTCCACATCTACCACTCTCTTTCCCTCTCTCTCTCCCTCTCTCTCACTTTCATTGACTTTTCTCTCTGTCTCCCTCTTCCACTCTGTGGCACTTAGTGTCTTTTGAAGCTTATTAAGCTTAAAGCAAATAAATGAATGCAAAATAATTATTTAATTTGGGAAAAATATGTTTGTAAAGCTTAACAGAAAATATTTAATTAGTTCTCATGAAGAACACAGTTGAAAATATTTCAGCCATTTTTATTGTATTTTTATTTTATTTATCTACTTATTATTATTGATTCGTTTAATCGTTTTTTAATAATGGTTACTATCGTTGGTTGTGAAAAAAAAAAACAAAAGTGAAGTTTCGATTTTATTGATTTGGAATTCTTCTCTCGTTTTAGCACACAGAAAGTCGTCGGATTGCATTCGATAATGGACAAAAATAATGAAAAATGAAGCCTTATCGTTTGAACAAATGAAGACTTGAAAGATTAAAGACAAGAGCGAACAAAAATGCATTAAACACTCATATATATATATATGTATATATATATATATACATATATATTTATATATATATAATATATATATATATTTATATATATTAATTCATAACCTTATTTAAATAATAACAATACATGAAGCTCAAATAGACTGAAATAGAGTCCAAATATATTACGAAAGTAAATGCAATTAATTATACATATCATATAAATAATTAGCAATTGCATTTAAGTTATTTAACATAAACAAATAATAAAAGCCCGAAACGACAAAAAACAAACAACAACAAAAACAACAACAACAGCAATAAAAAAAGGACTAACTCTCAAACAAATCAAATTACAAATGCAACAACAATATTTTGGTGTTTATTACGCTCAACAACAACAACAACAACAACAACAACAAAAACAATATCAATAATAATAATAAAATGCGTGTACAAAAGTGACAACGATAAAAACAAAAGCAGACAATTCGCCGAAAAGTGTGTGTTTTGCAGGTGGGGCAAGTGGTGCGCGTTCGAGATTGGCGCCATGTGACTGAGCAACAACCGACAGCAACAACAGCAACAAAACAGCAACAATGATAATAATTATAACAACTTGCAACACGCGGCGACAAGCAAACGAAATTTAATTCCAAAAATACAGAAAAAAAAAACAAACAACAAAAAAAAAAAAAAACAAAGTAGAAAATGCGAAAAACTTTACGCGCCTAAATCAACAAGGGAGCAACACGAACAACAACAACAACAACAACAACGACAATAATTACAACAACAAACATCAACGACGACAACAGCCAAAAGTCAAATACAACCAAATACGAGCCAGGTGAGTGATTAAATGGTTGGGAAGGGGGGCGGGGGGTTGGCGCCGAGCTGAGTGGGAGAGGGGAGAAGGGGGAGAGGGATAAGCGCTGCTGATTGATATTCTACAATATTTAAAATAATTCGCCTTCGATTTGAAAGATTCCACAAATTCCACGTTTCACGCCCATTGACAGCTAGGCAAATTGTGTGTCTCTGCTGTGTGTGTGTGTGTGTGTGTGTGTGTGGGTGTGTGTAAAGAAAATTGTGTTGTGGCTGAAGCATTTGAACTATTCATTCAATCAATTGGAATCCCATAAAATATTCGTTTGAAATTAATGTATTTTTTGTTTGTGAGTCTGTTAGTTAGTTGCCTTTTATATATTTAGGCATTTAATTTGATTTCATTGAAGAAGACCAAAAAATATTTATAGCAATTTCATTGGTAAGATTTCGCTATAAATGCGAAATATAAAGTAAATACTTTTGATTGCCATATTTAAGACACTTGCAACAATTTAAGAAGCTTAAAAATATTTTTATACATTTATTTTTTAAATTTAATGAATTTACCATATAATTGATTCGAAAAAGACTCAGTGCACAACTGAATATCTGCAGTCAGATTCAATAATAATTAATCACTGAGAAATTGCATTAAAATGATTTTTTAATTTACCTTTATGGCTGGCGAATCAGAGCTGAATCACATTTGATATATTTTTTATATCCGCTTTTAATGGAATTTTGAGCTCGTTAAAAAAATACAAATAATTACTTTGAGCAGGTATACAAAGCTTGTATTTTCGTTAGTCAGTTAACAGGATGTCACTTTCATGGCTCGATACAAATCATAAATAAATACAAAATAAAATCGGTAGCATTGGCTAAAAAATAGTAAAGAAATTCGTTTGAAATCGCAATGAACATTGAAACGTTGCTGTGATTCGAGCATACTCCCAAAAAGAACTAACACTTTATGGTCACGAAGCAAATCAATTTTATTAATAAAAACCTCAAAAAAAAAAAGGGAGCCAAATAAAAACCCGGTTCAGAATTATTTGTAGGAAGCGTTGCGATGCTGGAAAATCGAATTTCGTCATAAAATGGCCAACACATTTTCATTTTCATTCATTGGATTCATTCATTGGGAACGGAGCAACTTGTTCCCGGCAAATGCCAATCAGTTGTATGTGAATTGTTAAAATGACTGTGTGTGTGTATGGGTGTGTGTGTGTGAGTGTGGGTGTATGTTCCGTTGAGGCGTAATCAAATCAAAGACTTGCCAAAGTATAAAAGTCACAAACACTTCCGGTTCCCACACAATGTTTCAAAGAAGCAAACGAAACAACTGAATTGATGGGAGGAAAGTCTTCCCAAGCAATTGGAAAAATTAAATAAATTATACAGCAATTCTATAAACATCCCTCAGATACACACATAAATATGTTTATGTTTGTCTGTTATTATGTGTTATTTTGTGACATAAATTGTCAAAAATGCGCAGCAAAGTGTTTCATAGTTTCTTAAAAAGCATTGAAAATATTATGTGGCAATTGTGGTTTATGTGAAATGTGAGTATAAATTTGGACATAATGAAAATCATATGTTTGCCATCAGCTGGAGAAAATTGAAATACATTTTTGCTGCTTACTTACTTGTGGCCAGTCGAAGTTTACAACTTGTCAATTGAATTTGCTAGATGGAATGAAAATGCATTCCAAAAATTGTGGTGTGGCAAATAAAAGTTTGCCTTTCGCTTTGCCACAATAACAACAGCAACACACGAACACATCATCCATATTCACATAGATTGCCCCATCCCGAAACCAATCCGCCCACCCTTTTGCTGGGCTGTCGAGCGTTTCTGGCTTGTCGCCTGCCACTTTGTGGCAATAAAAACTTCGTTTATAAACAAGCAAACATGTCTCGAGATGTTTTGTTGCTTTTATTAGTGTTATTGTTGCTGCACATCACTCAGCGCCTTCTCGTCCCCTACAAGCGACTGCGTTGCCATTGCCCAAAAGCACAAAAATCAAAACAAAAAAATATATATATATATATATATGTATTAAACATATATGCGATTGGCAACCCTCGAGTTGGAGTAATAACACTAAAATCAAATCAAATCATAATCAAATAAAAGTAACCTTCAACTTGCAACAATTCTATCTGACAGTTGGAACTAATTATATATATATAAATATATATATATATATATATCATAGAGTCTTAGCTGACTCTAAGAGCATTCAAATGTCGATGTGTCAGAATTTTCAACATTTTTCACATTCCTGTTGTGTGTCATGTATTTTATATATTTTCAGCTTCACGCTACGTTGCTGATAGCAGCAGCAGAAGCAGCAGCAGAAGCAGCAGTTGCCACAGCATTTGCCGCAATAAGGTGCTGTAGAAAGATTGAAGGGGCTGTTGTGGGGGGGGGGGGAGGTGGTTGGTGTGCAGAGCAATAAAAAAAAGCACGTGCGCCTTTTGCTCCATTGCTGATGGATTTTTCGCAGAAAGTCGCTGTTTTCCGAGCACATTGTGTATATATGTTGCATGTGTGTCTTCCAATGAGGCATGTTGCATAGCTAATGCGATTATTGAGTATGCCATTGTTTCTACCATTAGCCCTTTTTGTTATTTATAATCATCAATAGCGCTGCCAATTATTTTCTCTCCCAATTGCAACTGCCGCACAACGAACAATAAATGGGGCAGGATTAACTACAAAAGCTTGTTATTTCGCATTGGCTGTTGCTAATTTGGTGCTGGCATTGCTTGATTGATTGATGAATTGGTATATTTCGACTGCGAATGAATACCCAATGGTATTGTGAATTGTGTGGACTGCATTTTTCGTTTCATCAATTTAACCAATGAATTTGCTTTGGCATTGATATTCCATGGAATTTCTCGTAGAAAACAACATGCGAAGTTGTTAAAATGTAAGTGTCGAAATGGGAATTGAATTAATATCAAATTGCAGATTGTCAGATCGCAAAAATGATTTGTGTTATGAAAATATGATAATAGACAATACTATCTTTAGAAAAAGTTATTCACACATATTAATAATAAGCAAAAGTACAAAAGTCCATATATGTGTAATGCAATGAATAAGCTTCATCTTATAATCTGACAATTTAATAATAATGCCATTCAAACTCAAAACAAAATATGAGTTCATTTTCCATAACTGTCCAACATTGCAGATGCTGAGAATAAACATATCAAGTCTTATTGTATATCAAATAAAATTGATCTAATTTGATTTGATGAAATTGTGGGTGGCTTCTCTGTGTTCAACGCAGTGCAAAACAGTTCGGATTACAACCGGATTAAGAGCTTTTTGCAATTTTGACAGTTCAATGATTTTGCCACCCATTGTATTTTAGTTGTGTGGTTTTTGCAGGCAAGAAGTCAAAATTTCAAATTGTATAAAAAGGGGTTTTATGGAGTTGTGCTAGGCAAGTCTGACCCCAGGCGAGTATGTCAATAAGCAGATTAAATTTATTTACAACTTTCCACAATATATCACTTACCGATATCTCAACTTCCTGCTTGCTAATTGGGTAAATTAATTGTTGGCATAATATCAATGTACAATAAACCTTCTCAATTTATTTAAGTAGTTAAATAGCTGAGCTGCTTCAGGCTGCGGTTTAGGGTATCTCATAGACGAGCTCTGTAAATTGTAAAATTACAATTTGTTTGGTCTTTTTGCTAACATAGGAGTTTTTTTTGTTAGCGAGTTTATATACATAGATATATTTTTATATACATATGTTATTTGTATATTTTGTGTGGCACATTGTTGGGGTAAGTCGGGATATAAATGATATCGAGCGTTTAAAGTGTGGCATGTCATTAGTGCTGCTCACAAATGGCTTTCAATGAAATTTAACAATCAGTTGCACATTTCTCTTTTCTAGCCATCTCTTTATTTTTTGCTCAATAGTCGATAATTTATAAACTTGTCAAAAGCGTTGCTCTGCACGTGTGTGTGTGTGTGTGTGTGTGCGTGTGTGTGTGTGCATTGGTATTTTATTTGGCCAGACAAAATTTATTCATGCGTTTCTGCAGAAAATATAACAACAAAACAGTTTTATTTATTGTGAGTGGTAAAAACTGTAAAAACTGAACTTTATGGATGGCTGCTACCAGCGAGCCCAACCAAACGAATCTGCTCCCCAAAGGCAATCCCATAGCAACCATAGTCCTTTGTACCATTCCCCTCTCCCCTTCCCCCCAGCGAACCGAGCCGCTCCTTTATGTTTGCCCTTGCATAAAGAAGCATCAAGTATTTTGTGGACATTGCAAATGCGACTCCATTCCCCCCCCCCCCCCCCCCTTTGAAATGCTCAATCTGTCGTTGGCTAAAGGAAAGCCAATATTTTTCTGCATGGCTATATTTTATTCGAATTGTCCCGAATGACTTCCCAATGATCATTTTGAATAGCTGAATGTTAAAGGATAATCGCTGGGGTAACAATGACATTGCACTTTGGTACATGTTCTAAATGATCAATTTTGTAAATGGCTAATTGGTTTTTTTTTTCACATTTTTGAGCTCTACTAAAATATGAATTCAATATTATTTGCATTTAATTGAATTTAAGTCTAGCATTTACTTGAAACTTTGCAGACAAAATATTTTTGTAGCGTTATTCAACGATGAATTTACTGCAAAAAAAAAATATATCAAAAATTGTTTGTTAACATTTTTGATTGCAGCATGAAATTAAATCAAATATAAAATATGCATATCAAAAATATGTATAACCTGAAGTATTTAAGGCTAAAAGCGAAATTCTATTCAATTTATTATCATTATTATTAATATTATTACAATTCATACATTTTTCGTCTGTTCGCACGCATCAATTGTATTCTATACAGAAAGGCAATTTATAAATTCGAAAATTGCGCAATATATAAAATAAAAAATATATATGTATATATATATTTATATATATTTGTATATTCATAAATTCATGCATGTCTTTATGTGTGTGCAACGTTTATTGTAATGGGATAACACCTCAGGCCACGTTTTAGCATCTTTTATCGTATGGGGAAGTTGCAGCCGTGTTGCTGCCACTCTTTTGTTGCATCGAGTGGAGTGTGGAGGGAAGAGCCTTGCCATCATTATTATAGCAGCATTATTGAGGAGTGACATATTTGTACATACACATTCTCACACACACACACACACACACACACACGGACATTGTAAGGGATATGTGTATATGCGAGGCAGGTCCATGGTGCACAATGAATAATGGGCGTGTGGCTGGTCAAATTGGGAGTTGGTGGGCGGGGCTGATGACGTCGCTCAGGCGTTGCGCGATGAGTATGGAAGGCGGGGGGGGGTATATGGGGGAAGGGGGGTGGTTGCAAAACTCAAGCGATGACAATGATAGAAAATATTACAAAGATATGCGGCCATAAAGAAAAGAAGAAGGCAACTAAAAGAGAAATCGTTTATTGCCAAAGAAGCCATAAATTGATTTTTTCAAATAAAAATAAAATATCGGCCAGCAAGCCATGGAGACCAAAATGGAGACAGCAGCAGATAAAATAAGACATCAGAGCCACAGCCACAGCCACAGCCATCGCCATCGCCATAGCCAGGCGTTGAGCTCCAGTTACAACTTCCACAACACGAACTACACACACACAGGACCAAGGACGATGCTTGGCAAATGGCTGAGATTGTAGCGCCTACAACAACGCCATAACCGGCTCAATAGTCTGTGCTCAGGCGGGCAGAGCAGCCGACGTCGTCGCGGTAGCCGCCGCCTTGACGCCAGACATTGCCACCCACTTTCTGCTAGACCCAGAAACCGAAACCCCACCACCTCCCCCCCCCCCACCCAGCTAAAACCCCACCATAAAATCCTTTGTGCAGAAGAAACTGGCGAAGGTATTCGCCAAATTTTTGGTCTGCCGCCTGCCGCCTGCCGCCTGACGTCTGTGGCAGTCTACACATTTAAGTTAAAAACTATTACGAACTTACCCCCAAGTACATAAATTAGGAGACACGCCCCCCACTACCCCAACTGCCCCAACTCCAAACCAAAAAAGAGAAGAAGAGCAAATAAGCAAGACAGACTGAGTTTTCCTCGGAGCGAAGGCAGTTTTATTAAAAACTATGGCCTGCGATTTAATATAGCACCCAGTTCGGAGATCTGAGAACTGAGCACTGAGCACTGAGCAATGTGGAGCACACACACACACACACACACACACGCACACAGATAGAGCATCCAAATTTCAGCTTCAAAGTCATAGACCATAAATAAGCCAACACACACACACACACACAGACACACACACACAGTCGCACACACATTTATACTTATCAAACTCAAGTTGGGTGAGTGAAAAATGAAAGAGGAAAGAAAAAAACCAACGCAGCCAAAGACAAAGTAGTTTGGGCGACAAAGATGGGCCCAAGGGTTGTGGCACCATTAGTATAGGGAGAGGGAGACTGTGGGTGGGGGGTAGTCATTTTAGTTCCTGGTCAGCCCCTCCATCATTAGATTTGTTCTCTTCCCCAATTTTTTCTTTTTTTTTAATACACTGCAAGCCTGACTTAAGCTAACTGCAAGACGAATAGCCCAATAAGATTTTTGTTTTGTTTATTTATTTGTTTGTTTGTTTTTTTGTGGAAATATGTCTACATTCCATTATAAGATATGTACATTTATCCACATTGCTTGTTATGTCTGCAAATATCGGGCACAATTGTGTAGTTTGACAAATGGTCAATGAATTTGGCAAAGAGTATTGAATTGTCGCAAGATTTGTTGGAACAAGTTGTTAGTTTTGTTGTTCTTTCTTCTTCACTGTTCGGAGTGTGTATGTGTGTGTGTGTGTGAATTGGGGTCTTAGGTAACGAGACCCATTCGTAACTCCAACTAAAAACCACGCTGCGTGCTGCATACATTGGAAACCTCCAGCAACGAGTTATGGTGGAAATATGCTGATTTGACTGCGTCGTTTGTTCTTTGGGGCAGTAACGAGAGCAACATTTGGCGGCATGTTGAACAAAATAACGGGAATGGTTTTGGCTATATAAATCAATTTTTCCATTTATTTACGACTTTCGCATTTGTTTATTAAAAAACAGAAATACAAAAATGAGAACGGAATTGAAAGAGATGAATAAAAAGCGAAAAAAACAAAAAATAGGTCAAGTCCAAATTGTGCTTTTGCGATTTTAATTGATTGGCAAGCCAAAGTTTACCCAGCACACTTCCGAATCTTATTCACTCCAATGAAGCGACGCCACTCTGAGCACTTAAGTATATAAAAGTCTTCAACCAAATTAAAAAGAAAGGCAGCAGAGCAGATGGAGGGAGGGGGTTTTGAAGTGGGAAGTGATCGGAAAAGATGGTAGCGAATTGATGGGATGGAATGGGATGCTAAGGGAACGGCTGTGTAAACCAGAAAGTTGCGTTATGTTGGTAGTTTTTGGGCCATAAAGCTTATGAACGTTAATGTTAAGGTTGAAAGATGTGTTGTTGGTATGGCCTGGAGGCGGAATCATGCATTCATATTCCTCATGTTTATTTAACGATGCTTTTTACGCTGCACGCGAAATGCAAAAAGGATTAAAATGTTCGTCAGACAGGCGGCAGGTTGCCAGCTACCAGTTATCAGCTATAAGCAACATTGAGGCAAGCGCCAGGCGCCAGGCGCCAGGTGCTTCTCTTGTCAGGCGTTGCCCGATCCTGATGTGGATGCGCTTGCTACTACGGCTGCTGTTGATGCTACTTCTTTGGCTGCTTACTGCAAAATCACTTGAAGTGGCGTCAAATTTGACACGTCGAGTGCCGAATGCCTAACTTTTAACTAACCCTGACTGGGCAGAAGAACACATCCTTCCACTCTCCAGAGTGTGAACACACACACGCACACACACATTTATGTGTGTGTTCGGTTCCTAAAATATTAAGAGCACCTTTTACTTAACGCACATCAAACGGGAAAGTGCCTCAACTCCCATCGCTGCTTTGTCGCCGCTGTCTGCCTCACTTCATCCCTTCGCCATCAAGTCAAGTCTTACAATTTGATGGCTGCTCTGCTCGGAAGCACTTTCTGCCCTGGCCACATAAAATACACCATTTTATCACACATTGTATCCATATATCTATTTTTTTTTGTTGTAGTTGAATCTTTTTCTCGTGTTTAAAGATAAGCTTACAATTTATGGGCTGATTGCAGCAGCAAAATTGAAATATTTAAGCAAACTTAATCCTAAAAAATATATGTTTAAAATATGGTTTTATTTTCCAATAAGTCATAATTTAAATATACATTTCTATAGCTGCTGATCAGTCAGTAATATTTATAATAATAGCTATATATATATATATATAAATATATTTGCACAAATCACTCAAAATTGAGATCTATAGCTAGTTGTTAATTATTATATTTATTATTTTTTTGATTTATTTCTTTTTACTATTTAGTTATGTGTTTTGCAATATTGTAGAGTATTTATTGGTCTATAACTAACGCATTCAATACTGGCCAATTATCGAGGATAAAAGCAAAGGATGCGGCTCAGTAGACCGAATGTAAATTCGCGAGCCAATTGTCAACGCTTTCTGCTGTTGAACCAATAACAACAACAACAACAACAACAACAACGAGAATAACGGGAATAACGAGTACAATAAAAATAACGAGAACAAAATAGCTGCAGTTGCAGGAGGCGCAATTCACAATTGACAATTTTATACAATTCAAAAAGTGCCTGGCAAAGGACTCTGCAAAGAGAAAGAGAAAGCTTGCCCATTGAAATATTTACGAGGTAAACTCAATTGATAACGATATTCCTCTCAGCTGAATATATATAAATAAATATATATATATATATATATATATATACATATACTAATAAATGTGTGTGTGTTTGACATACTTTTTGCCTAGAAAGAGAGAGAGAGATAAGAGAAGGAGAGAGAGAGAGAGAGAGAGAGAGAGAGGTTGCTGTGCTGGGTCGAGGCTTAAGTGCAGCGCTGTCTCCGCAACGGCTCAAGTGTCCTGGCAATTAAAATACCAAACTAATTAGATGCATTTTGTGTGATTTCCGTATAATTAAATTGCCCATTAACAGGGAGTCGTTTTCACAGGATGTATCCAGTTTAGGCCAAGAGGACGACAGCAAAAGGAAAAGAAACTTTTACGCTTAGACGGATGCCAGCCCGGATAACTCGCTCCCTTTTCTCTCTCTCTCTGTGTGTGTGTGTGTGTGTGTGTGTGTGTGTGGTGTGTGTGTGTGCGGGTGTTAGCATAGAATATTCGTGCTAACTACATATAATAAGTAACAAGCAAATGGTTGGCGGAGGGGGGAGGGGGGTTGGGTCTCATCAAGCGGGGGAGGGGTGGGGTGGTCTGTCCGCCCTGCGAGCATTTGAGTTGACGGTACTTAATATTATTTTCTTGCCTGCAGCAGGTCACTTTGTCCCGGGCTGCTCTGTGTCCTGTGTGGTGGGCAAGTCTTGCAAGTTGTGCAACTTTTTAAGCAGCTCATAAAATGGCAATGCCTCTTCTACTGAATACATACATACATATATATATATATATATATATATGTAAGGAGTTGGCTTGAAGATAAATAAGCAAATAGACGAATAAATCTTCATTTCAACTTCTTGCGGGGTTTCTTTAAGTTTTCTTTTCTGCCTCACTTGCAGTTTATCTCATTTTCTTTAGTTTCCATTCCATTCCATTATTATTTTATTTCCGCTTTTCTTTTTCTTCTTGCAGCTTTGCGTCTTTTAGCGTCTCTCTGCCTGCTGCGGCCAATTCAAATTTTCCAACTTACGCCACTAAATTGTTAGGAAACATGCACTTAAGTCTGTTGCCACGCCTTCATCCCATTGAAAACTCCAATCCCAACCCCCAATCCCCAATCCCAGCCCCAATTGGGCAGCCGGGCGGAGCCAGCCCCTAATGCCCGCAGCCACAACATGTGTTCCATGCACACGCTTGTCTCTTTGCTCTTGCCATTAAAAGTTGGACCTGCAGGGCTCTCTTCTCGGCTGACTCCTCTTCCTGGGTGGTTGGTAAATGGGAGGCCCATTCATTGTGTTATACTTCTTCAGTAGTTTTACAGTTGGTATTTTACTTTGGCATTTCGAGTTTGGTTTCATTTCGTTACGCTTTTTATTTATTTTTCGGCATTCACAAGTGCAACAATTTAGCTACTCCCCAAGGGGTGCCACAAGTCGTGTGCCACTACTCGGTGAGGTGGTGAATGAAGACAGCATGTGAATAATGCGGATAATAGTCGATAGACGATCAGCTCCCAAGGAATCAGCTGTGGGCCCCCCCCATAAAGACTCCTTCAGCCAGTCGGTGGGTGGAAAAAGAGTTTCTAAACTGTTTGCCAAAAATGTTGCGGTTCCCAAAATGGATAATATATATTGTGGCGCTATCTAAGGAAGAGGAGGAGGAGGAGGGAGGGAGTAGCTCTTTTGTTTGGGATGCCATTGTCGAAAGTATTTGCAGTTGTTTTTAGTTAACATTAAGTTCACCGAGTACTATTTAAATAAGAAAACTAAACATTATCAACTTCATCCACAGAATTTGAAGCTCTTTTGTTGGTTGCAATAATTCAACTTCACATTGTGAAAATTGAAGACGTTTAGCGTGGGGCTAAATAAAATAAAGAATAACTAAATTCTTTGTATAATTTGCAACGTTGGGAATCGCATAATCTTTGCCTTTGTATAGAAATTTAAATTTATTACATTCGACGTCAGCAGAATGGCAACAATTTGATTACAGACATAAAAGTTTATTTGTATTTTGTTTGTTTTGTCAGTTTCATTTGCCCACCTGCCCAACCAGCTTAACACTAATTTCATTTCCCTGCCGGGGCCAACTATGCGCTTAGTTGGCAAATCAACTTGGACTCCGGAGTTGGTCAACAGTTCGTCTCCGTTCCTGTTTCTCTTTCTGTTGCTGTTGCTGTTTCTGTGTTTTGAGGTTTACGTTGAGGTGTTGGGGGGGGGGGCACAACTCGGATATTCTTGTGCTTGTCGCTTTGGCACTTCAATCAGACAAACAGGCACTGCTGTCCAATCTCATCTGCAGCTAAAGCCACCTGAACCCACCCAGCTATCCACGCAGTCAGCCACACTCAGAAAAAAAAGCGTTTGACTTGAAAGTATTTCATTTTAAAATGTATCTGAAAACCTTTGTAATCCAAATAGTTAAAAAAAAACCAAATTTTTATACAGCGGAAATGGACTGGAATTGCTAGAGATCCGGCTTGCGTTTGATAAGGGGCAGATGGGGATGGGAATCCCCAGAGAGAATGCCACTTGTTGTGCAAATGTGTAATAAATAATTGCGATGATTTTCTACATTCTAAATCCAGCGCATACATTATGTATGCATATTTTTCTCTGAGTGCAGCCAAGCAGGCAGCCATTGAGTGCTTCATACGCTTTCCGGCTGCCGGCGCCTACCTTTGCATATTTTTGCAATTCTGCGCAAAGCTTACTTGACTTTGCCAGTGCCTCTGCCACTGCCGCTGCCTCTGCCACTGCCTCTGCCACTGCCACTGCCGCTGCCGCTGCCACTGCCTTTGGCTTTGCTCTGGCAAGCGTGTGGCATGTTGGCATTTCCTCTATACGCGGCACTTCCCTGTTGTACCTCACACTCTCCTCATCCCCTCCGTCTACTCGTCTGCCCGTCGACGCCATCATGCGCATCACTGGCAGTTGCCCCATGAAGCACTCTCATCTCATCTCTGTGCAGTGCGCTGCTGGCTGCTTATGTTAGTAAACTGTAAATATTTAATTAATTTGCATGGATATTTTTATATGCCGGCAAGTCGAGTTTATTAATCGGTGTCGCTGTCGGTGTCGGTGTCGATGCTCGTTTTCCGCATCCACATCCACATCCACATTCGCATCTACATCCGCATTTACGTGGTTGGCGACGCTGACGTGTCCGGAATGCCATTGCCATTCATGTCTCTGTCGCTGGCTGTGCCCCGCTACCGCCCTCGCCCTCCCCCACGCCCTTCGCCATCAGTGCCTCTCTGTCTCTGCCTTACACAATATGTGGCAAGATGTGTTAAGTCGACTCTCTTGTTTGCCCCGGCCACACGCTTCTTTTCTCTTCATTTCCATTTTTTCATCATCTTCTTCTTCTTCTTCTTGTTGCTTGCTGCTTGCATTTTGGTTGGCGCTTTTTACATATCGCTTTGGCTTTCGCAGTGCGGCTTTTTGTGGCAGCCGTGCATAATTTGCAAACAGATTTAAATGTTTACATGTGCGCGCCATTTTGCTTGCTGCCAGTGCCACAAAAGCCAGAGCCAGCCAACTCGACTGGGATTAGCAACAGTCGATCCGAAGAGAGTTCTCTATAAATTCAGCTTCACTCACTCATCTCCCTCCTCCCTCCACCTCCCTGCCCCCTGCTCCGCCTTTCCATTGTTGCTTAAGGTGGCATTTGAACATTTGTCCAACCGCAAAGCGGGTTTTCCGTCGCTCTTGTTTTGCAATCAACGCCGGCGCTGCAAAGTATGCAACACAATTTTACGCTTTGGCCTCATCACATCCATCAATGCGTTGCATGTTTGTTTTTTTGTTTTTTTTTTTGTATTTTGCAACACAACTCTGTGTTGCAAGTCCATTTTGTGAAATTTTAAATGAGTGATCACCAAATGCAATGTTCATTTTCCAACTAATTATCACTTTTAACACCGACAAATATCAGGCTGGCTAAAATTATTTTTGGCCAACTAGTAATTAAAAGTCATTGTTTTCATTTCGCATATTGTCAGAGAGAACATTTCATGTTTGCCTGTTGTCAGTATGAATATATGTGTAGAAAACCGATTACCAATTAGATTTTAAATTAACACTATCCATTTTGCTGCCAAACTAGAAGTCCTTTTTCCATATATTAACAAAATTTTAAACAGTTCGAATTTATTTCTACAAACAGCCTAAAGTTAATTTTGTGCCAGCATTTTGGATACTTTCTTTAAAATGCAGCTAGGGATGATTTTGTTTGGTGTTTTTCTCGTTTTTCAGTTTTTGGAGAGATAACCTAAGATGAATTTAGTTGGTGGAGTGTGTTAGATATGTCTCGGGTTTCTTGTGCTCCTTGCTGGTGCTTCAAATATTCAAATGTTTGATGCGACTTTCATTTTTTATGCTAACGATGCAGATACATACTAATAACTTCTTTCATTAAAAATTCCATGGCATCATGATACTTACCCATCGCTATATCATACACACCCACAGACACACACACACACACACACACACACACACACACATACACAGAGAGAGAGTGAGCGTACACAAGAGCCTAAGCAGCTCAACAGTCGCAAAACATACACTTGAGCGCCGCTAAACTCGTCCAATTAGTAACATTTAATTTGGTAAACAGCAGCATTTTCGTGCTTTTGCATTTTTTTTGTAATTAACAACAACAACAACAACAGGAGTAACATAAGCGTGTGATGATGATGATGATGATGATGCCAAGTGCGGAAGGTGATGGGGGGGGGGGGGGGCTTGGCTGAGGAGTGTGGGGCTTGAGGCAAGACGGAGCCAACTGATGAGTGGGACAAACTGCTTGGCTTCTGTTTTATGCGCCACTTCTACTTGTATGTATGTGCGCCTGGCTGTGTGTGTGTGTCTGTGTGTGTGTCTGTGTGTGTGTCTGTGTGTGTGTGTGTTTTGGGGGCGTGTGTATGTTGTGTTGTGTATCTTGTGCATATGTTTGCTTTGCCATCACCACAAAACGCGCTCATTCTGGTTGTTGGCGTTGTTACTGTGGCACTTTTTGGGCTCATGCTGCTTGCCGCTTGCTGCTTGCCGCTTGCCGCAATCCACATCCACATCGGCATCCGCAATCTACCCAACACAATCCCCAGACTGACAGTCATTATTTTGATGTCAACAACGTGCCAGCAGATGATTGCCTGTGCCTATAGTACCCCCTCCCTCCCTCCCTCCTCTCCACACCCCACCCCACCCCCAACCAACTGCCGTGTCCAACACTTTTTACATTATTTTTGCACCTGTCCACAAGCGAAGCTTATTAAAAAACATAACAAATAAAAAAAAAAATATATATATATATATATATATATTTTCAAGCGAGCTCAAAAATTGTTAGGTACAGTTTTTGAAGTGAACCCCAAACAGCGGCACAGTACAAACAAATTAACCGCAATAATGAACATGGCCAAAACGCGCATAGAGCTCAACAGGAGATGCAGGAGACAGCAGACAGGTGACACACGGAATACGGAAAACAGAAGCCATGAAGTTTTTGGTGGGTTGGGGGGGGGGGGGCTTGGCAGATGTGAACAGGACAAGGGTGGACATAAATTGGCAACGCTCAACGGCTCGACGGCTCGACGGCTCAACGGCTGTGCCGTGTCATCTACGCGCGACCTTTTTTGCATCTGTCAGGTGGGCAGGTGTCGCCTTTGTAGTGAGAATGCCCCACTAACCATAATACACTTCACATTTCTTGGCCATGTTGGCTATGACGTGGCTTATACATTTTGCTACAAAAAAATCATATAACGCTTAGAAATTCAACGTACAAATTCAACTAATAAGCAGCAAATTATATAAAAAAAATAAATTTAATTATGATTTTTTGCTCATCTCATTTTTTTAATAAGTTTTTATTTGATTAATATTTATACTTATGCAAATTTTTAAAAATAAAAGTTTAATTTACACATTTGCTTTTGTATTGTTTATTTTTATTTATACATTTTTTTGTTGGGATTTTTAGGGTATTTTCATCTTCGTTGTTGCTTCGTTGCGATTTTGAAATATTTTTTTTTTCTTTTTTTTTTTTTTAATTTTAGTTGTTGTGACACTAAAAACTCAAATTAAAAACTGCGCGAGAACTCGCTTTGGGGCTGTAGCCCCATCATTGGCACATTTGGCGGCTGCTGATGTTGTTAGCACATTTTTGGCCATTCACAAGAGCCTTCACTGTACCAATGACACACTAAGACCGTTGAAGTGACATCGTTTCGGGATGTGCTCAACGAGAATTTATTTGTGTTTATTGTTTGCATTGTAGGGCTTTCATTTCTTCCTCTTCCCTTGTTATTTGAAATATATATATATACAGAAATATATATGTATATACTATATATATACATATATATATATATATATTGTGTATGCACTCCACTATTTATATGCCTGCAGAAAAACTTATTTAAGTCCCAATCAACTAGCTGAAATAAATGCTAAAGTTTGAAAAATAAATAAAATGGTCCATAAAAATGATTGAAAAACAACATTTTCGTTTATTTTTGTGAGAAATGAAAATAAAGGCAATTGTATATAAAATGTAGTGGATACTGTAGCCATTTGATTGGCTGCTATAAATGTTGCTAATGCTGGTCGGGTGTGGGGAAGGGGGTGGGGAACAATTGCGAACAATGTGTGATTTATATTTAATAAGTTTAGCAAGTGTTGCTTTCTCTTTCTCTCTCGCTGTGTGTGTGTTTCTGTTTGTTCAAACTATAGTCATTATTTGCACACACACACCCACACACACACCCACACTCTGGCCCAATACAGCCGGATTTATTTGAACAATATAAAAAATTAAAAATGCCTACACAAAATACCAATGCCAACGAAAAACAAGCGGAAATTGTATCAAATTTAATAAATAAATAAATAGCAGACATGCCGAATTTTAATACAAACACTCACAAGCCAGCTCCAAAGTTAATTAAAATGGTCGACAAAATGTAACTAAATCGAAATAAATTAAATTTCAGCTTAAAGCCAAAAAAAACCAATTCCTAAAGAATTCTGCCCACTTTTGAATTAGAATGTGCGAAATGCGACAATTTCAGCAATGCTACAGGCACATTTGGAATGTCCTTTAAAAAACAAAATGGAATAAATGGGATGAGGAGCATTCCATCGATAAAGTATCGACAGCAATAGATAGGTGGAGGAAGGGGGTGGGTGAGTCTTATGCCCCCAGGCAGTGCTGCAAGCTGCTCAGACTTAAATGTGGCAAAATACTGGCAGCTGAATAGTAAATACAGAATGGGATTTAAGCCAAGAGAACTGAATTGAGCAGAAGCAGATTGAATGTTTTGGCTTGCAAAAGGCTAAATACATATGAAATGCTCGCACAAGCAATGTGCTTCAGCCCGATTAAAGCCAAACAATTTTGGGACATATAAAATAAATTATTATGTATTTTATTTTACACGAGTTGTCGTTTTTTGAAACTTGTTTATCTACACACAAATATAGAGCAACATATGTGTACGGTGGTGGGGAGGGGGTACACATAAGCGCTTTATATGCATAATGTGCCATTTCGTATATTTATTAGCCATAAAAAGCTGCACGTGGCCAACGTGCTGGGTGCTAAGTGGGCTTAGAGGACCAAGGAGGATACGAGTGCTATGAAACTGCTGTAAACTAATTCATTATCCGCCATTTATTGCACTTGCGATGAAATTATTTAAATAATTTACGATTGTTATATTATTATTGTTATTATTATTATTATTAAATTCATGCATAAAACATGCATTTCGTCAAAGTGCGCACGAAATTTAAATAAATGAACAACTCGTCAATTTCCCAGTCAAATCCAGTAAAATGGCCGCCATTTTGTTTGTTTCTGTGTGCTTTTATTTTGTGTGTGTTGGTGTGTTTGTGGGTGTGTTGATGTTGGTGTGCGAGTGCATTCAATTTACTGGTTAAGTTAGTAGTTGTTCATATTTGCTAGTTGGAGGCCATTGCACCTTAAAGCAAATTGCTCATTGAAATTGTTATGCAAATATAAATAGAAATATTAATTAACATGATTGGAATATCGCTGTTTTCAATAAATATTTGCTTGATTGTGCAAACATTTCACTACTTTATAATTTATATATATTCATCTAGCGACAAACCGGAAACTTTAATTTTAAAATGTAACTAATTTGCAATAAATCGAGTGTTTTTCACCTGTTTTCAGCTTTATATTATGTTTTTACTGTTACATGCTCATTAAAAAAATCTGTATTTATGTATAAATATATATATATATATAAAATATTTGCGCATTTATTACGTTTAAATGCGTTAAATAATTAAAAATTGGGCAATTAGTGCAGCATATTTATGCAGTTAATTATAAATGAACTATTGCATTTTATGGTCAGCTAATTCATCAGCAATGTTGAAATGCAAATTTTAAAAAAAGAATTCACATTATGCCAAACGTGCTTTAAATTCCTTTGAAATAAACGAAATTGTTCAGTTCAGTTTGCAGTTGAATCAGTATTTATATCATTAAATTATTTGTAATGTTGATGCGATTATTAAACGAAAATATTTTCAAACAGATTTTAAAATTACATTTGTACAATTCATAATTAAAACAAATAAGCTGTTTGAATGCTGCGAAATTCAATTGAATCTTATTTTATTTTTTTTTTCGCATATATTGCTGAGAGTTGTGGAATTTCAGATGTTGTCGCAGTTGCAGTTTCAGAAGTTTCAAACAGTGTTGGTTTTATTGTGCCCCACAATGCTGCATGGTTCTGGACTATTCCACATTTGATTTGCATTTGGCTAATGCATTCTGTTTTTAGTAAAAGTCTCGATTTATTGATGTGATTGCTCCAATTGCTTCTTGACGCTGCTCAGCGCAAAAATAGCAAAAATTAGCCAAAAACAAAAACAAATTAGAGAAACTTTTATTGTTGTTGTTACGCATCATTTTGGCATTGTGTGTTTTTCTAGCATTTCATGATGTTTACTGGCCAAATAAACTTTTCACACATCATCAGGAGAAACAATCAATGCCAGGCCAGTCCAGGCCAGTCCAGTTCAGGCAGACAAAACAGACAAGCAGACAAACAGACAAAGAGACAAGCAGGCAGACAGATGGACAGATGGACAGATAGACAGATAGCAACACTATAAGACTGACAGACAGATAAATCCATAGACAAGCGTTGCCCATTTCTCGATTTAGCGAGTTGCTGTGCTAATTTTGCAACATTGTAGTTACAGCTAGACAGACAGAGAGAGAGAGAGAGAGAGAGAGCGAGACGGAGAGAGAGAGAGTAATTGCATGCAGCAATTTGTTGTATTCTCAGCTCTGTTCTGTTCCCCAAATTGCTGGGTGCCTGGAACGTGCCAAGTGCTGGGCAACAACAGAAAATCAAAAGGTACGTTGCACGATCAAGTGAGCAACTTCATAACGGTTTTTTAGGCCACTGACTTTACAATGACAGCACGGGCAGCACAGGACTGTCGCATATGCAGACAGACACAAGGACATTCGGGACAGGCAGCCAAAGATAACCAGAGTGTGTGTGTGTGTGCCTGTGTGTGTGTGTGAGGCAGCCTTGTAAATAAGAAATTTCCTCTTATTGGTCACGTACGACGGGCAAAAGTTGCCTCTTGCACTTTTGGCTTTTGATTTAGCTCTTAAGAATTTAATAAGTGAACGTTGTCAAGTGCATTTATTAATAACATCACGTTGAGCTCCACGTTGCCACTGACAAGAGCCTTTCGCCTTGCCTCCCATCCCATCCATGCATCCCCACTTGCAGATGCCCGCATCAAACTATATGTGAATTTAATCTATAATAAATTCTCTTCCTTATTGATAAAAAGTGGACAATATTATTGAGTGTGCATTGCAAAATATATTGCAATTTCAAATTGGTCTTGATTTCACTTGAAGAAAAGTAAGTTGCAAAAATAAATGGCTGTGAAAAAATGAGTACCTGTTTCGATCAAATCAAAAGTACTCAAAAGATACAAAAAGTTCGAGAAAGATAAGTATCAGTTTCGATAAATGAAAAGTACTCTAAAGATACAAAAATTTATATTTAAGTTTGAGATAGATGAGTATCCGTCTCGATATAAAACGAGTATCTTAAAGTTTGTATTTAGTTCGCAAATTTCAATAGATCATTAAAAGTCGAGCATGTCTCGAGAGCATCGATTACAGACAGCATTTCATAGTAAAATCCAAAGTAAAAAGCAAATTAGTTGCATAATTATATCTCTAAAGGTGGGAAGCTAATTCAAATTAGCTGTGACATAATATCAATGCCGAAGAGTATTTGATTTTGTACTAATCCCAGATGCTGGGGTCTGTCAAATGGATTTTTTAATTTAGTTTTTTTTTGCGCTGCCATTGCTGAAAATATCGATGCTGTTGATGGGAATTGAGGTCGCACGGTCATTTGACTTTTGCCAATTGGCGTCGCAGTTGCTGCTTTTATTTACGATTTTGCAAATCGTAAAGTTCACCGAAAATGGCCAACATTGTCAATAGGAACTATTGTATATTGTATATAAATATATATATATATATACACAGCCAGTGTCGAGTCGAGTCGAGTCTCGGCTGTGTTAATGTGCGCCTTGCTGCGCTTATGACATTGTTTAAAGTGCGAATACGCGTGGCATGCGGCATATATAATGGGATGCCACGATGTGAATTGTTATGGTTGGGTTTGGTTTGGTTTGGATTGTAATGGAATGCGTTAATGGCAATCACGGCATACATAAAATAGGAATGCTCGATGGGAAGTGGTGGAGCCTTTGACTTCTAGTTCAAGTGAAGCGTTTACAAATTCATTTAATGGCTCGTATAATGCCCATTTACGATGCTTTAAATATTTGCCCCAGAGTTAATTATGTTGAACGTTAAATAAACATCAATTAAAATGCTGCCCGGCCGATTTGCCTGCCAGCCGGCTTGGCTTGGTGGCTTGCTTTAGAGACCAGCGGGGCGTATGAGTAATGCTGCGTGTCAATTTGTTGCCCCTGTTTGTTGTTGCTGTTGCTGTTGTTGTTGTTGTTATTGTTACCATGACAGCAATGTTCGTGCATTTTAAAGACTGGCGACTGACAAACGATAGCCGGCGAGCGACTCAGTCGCGGCATGACAATAAATATTCATAGCTGGAAATCGTAAAACAAATCAAAAGTCATCAAAAAGTGCACTTTGCTCTAATTTCTTTTGGCTCTGCTGCTTTGCGCTCTTTTCGACAAATGTTTGTTCTTCTTTCATTTTCTTTTTTTTTATTTTTTTTTTTATTTATTATTTTTCCCATTTTTGGGGTGGTGGGTGGGTCGGCTTGGATAGTTTTATGACAAGTCATGCCACGGCCCTCGAGCGCAGAAATAAATCAGGTAGCAAAACAACAGCTCCAGCTGAGTAGCAACAGCCGCGTAGCAACAACAATTGTGCAGACAAACTTATTAATAAACATTATAGCTATGACGACAACAACAACAAAAACAACAACAAGAACAACAACGGGACCAAAAATAAAAGCAACAAATAACAGTGGCAACCTCGACGACAATAGAAGCAAATGAAGTCGGTGCTGGCTAAAAGTTGTGTCACTTCTGCCGACAATGTCCAAATTGGCAAAGTTGGAAAAAGAGCAACCACAGCAACAACAACAACGACAACAATAACAGGGGGCAACAACGAAGCCGTAGTGGCATAATTACAGAAATGCTACCATAAGCCAAACAACAACAACAACAACAACACAGAACAACAGAGCCAAAACCAACACGATGAACAACAACAGAAGGACCAACAATCAAATTTTCCACATAAAGACCACCGGGCAACAAAGCTCAGTGGCAAGAATTAGTAGATACTTGCAACAAAAGCCACACAACACAATACACGGCGAATCGATAGCGAACTCTGTGTTTCGATGTATTCCCCTTCAAAATACTCCATAATTGAAAACTCAAATTTTCTTGTTCAATGAAAGTCAATCAAAATTATTTCGTATTCTGCCACATCGGTTTTTTTTTATTTAATTTTCATTTAATACACTTAGAGGAAAAACATGGCGTTTCCATTTTACAATCGTATTCGATATATTCCTTAGTACTCAGGCTGAGTTGGCTTTAAGTAACTGTTTGCTTTTGCTGCTAACTGTTAACTGTTAACTGTTAACTGTTAACTGTTAATTGGCTGACTGCTTGACGAGCGTTTTTTAGCCTGCGGTTTTGTAAACAATTTCCAATTAACAATCGATTTCCATCTTGCAAATCATCACAGCTGCTGCTCTCGTTGTTTGTTTGGACTGGGTTCGAATGTTTGTTTGTTTGTTTGTTTTTGTGTTTCTGTTCAGTTGTTGATGTTGTTGCGTTTCGGTTTGGGTTTGGGCTTTGGGTTTGGGCGCTTTAATTTGACTTGATTCTGTTTATTTACGCCAGTTATGGCAGCGATATTGCAAAAATGAAATTAGTTTAATCATTAAATATTCATTAGCTGTGGCCCATTGTAATTTGCATTAATTGAATTGTTTGTTAAATTGTAACATTTTCTGTTGCCCATGCTCCCCCCCCGCGCTGACAATATTGTTGCCGGGTTTGGGCTTTTGACCATCAACAACAATAATCATTCCAATTTGGGCAAATGCAAAACACAACCATTGCGTCAAATAACAATAATAATAAAATGAATTAAATATGACCGCAATGTGATTAAAATCCAGCAAAATGTCGCTGAAAATTGCCAGCCACAAAATCGTCTCAATTCTCGCAGCCAAATTGAATTTCAAATGAGGCCAAATCGCGCCGCTCAGAAATGGCCCTTGTCACAGCACAGCTTGAGAAGTGAAAAGCGATAACATAAACAAAAACAATGTATATATAAATAAATTTATAGAATAATAATATATGATAATATTCGCACACATAAATATTTATATCATTTTTTTTTATCTACTTTCGTTGCAGGTAAGCGACTCCAAAACATATGTATATATATATATATCTGGTTACAAATGTGAGTAAGTGAATAATATGATTTTCATATTGATTAAATTGGACTTACTGTTATCCCACTCGCGTGTGTGTGTGTGTGTGTCTGTGTGTGTGTGTGGGTCTCCCCAAGCGCCAATACATTTGGGGTTTGTGTGTGAGATGAATCATTAAATGTGAATTTCTGTTGGCCCCTTCTAAGACTGCTCGTATTTGAGGTAGTCAAATGGCTTACGAATATTATATTTCTCCAAATGGAATCCATGCATATATATAGGATATATATATATATATATATATATATATGATATATATATATATTGTAGCTGCATTAGAAGCCATAAGTTTGTGGCTTTTAGTTGACCCTTTTTCTGTATGCATTTGTTAGAAGTTAATTGCAGCTGATTAAGATTTTATACCAATTAAATTAATAGTCTGAAAATTTGCATAATTGTGATTTTAATTAATGCAGTTATTAAACAATTAATTGAATGAAAGTAAAATAATCGGAACATTAGTTTTTATTCACATATTGCAATAATTGGATTAAGAATTTTGCGCGTCATTTTGCGTGGCATAGTCAATTACTTTTGTCTGCTCAAAAACACACCCACAAACATACACATACACATACACACACACACACACATACACACACACACACACACACACACACACATATATGTCTTTTGTTGTCTGTGCTCTTCGGGAATCCTGTTCGCCATTTGACCGCACATGCATTTTATGGGGCGCACGTAAGCATTCTATACTTATTTTCATCTTTCGCAATACTCTTCTTTGTTTTTTGCAAGTCACGCACACACGCAAAGCACAAGCACAAACACACACACACACACACACACACACACAGACACACATACATCTCTACAGTTGCAATGCCTTTCAACTATGATCCCAAACACGTAAAATAGTTTTGATACCCATTTAATAAAAATGCTATCTATGTATTTGGCTTTCTTTCAGACACACCCACACACACACACAAACACACACACACCCACACCCAGTCACACACACACAGACATTTTGGTGCCCTGTGCTCGTTTTGTCATTTATATTGTTAGCCCCGCTCGGGGCCATGTCCACCTGCCAGCAGCACAAGCAGCACAAGCAGCAGCAGCGGCAGCTTGCTTGCTTGCCTCTGCGGCAACACTTTTCAGCACGCTGCGTCAAAGCCGGAAAGTGAAAAATCCCAAACGGAAATACATTCATTTGCTTGTTTTACTTTTCCAATTCCAACGCCGGAGGTTTTCATCTTCTTGGCACATGTACCGGCTGCTATTGGGATGGTGGGAAGGGGGAGGAGGTGCTGCCAGCTACTGCTGCTGCTGCCACTGGTTCGTGCCGCAGTCACGTTTAAAACATTACAGTTAGATTTATGACTCTTCGGGTTATAAAATGACTTTAGATTGATTCCCGTCACATGATGACAGTTTTTCGTTTTTCATTCAGTTCAAGTCAGTTCTATATATATATATATATATATATATATATGTATGTATATTTGTGTCTCTGAGTGTTTATTTTTCTCGACATGGACATGCCCACGGGCAGAACAAGATGCTCAAATTCTGGGTACCATGTGCAGACAATGAATTTTTAAGTTGTTTATAAGTTCTGCGTTGTGTGCGTGCGCTTGTGTGTGTGTGTGTGTGTGTCTGTGTCTGTGTGTGTGTGTGTGTGTGTGTGTGTGTGACTATGGCTGCTTGAGTATTCAATTCCCATTAGGTTCCCCGGTGCGAGGGAGCCCATTCTGGGATTAATTTTAGTGCGCATCAATTTCGAACCACTTCTAAATTTGACAAATTGTGCCGCAACAGCAGAGTTGACACACATAATCCGCAGCACAATGAGCATGAACACATCCACCTAAGTCCACACCCACACTCACACACACACACACACACAGAGAGAGAGAGAATTTCACAGGCAATGGCCACAAATTAAAAAAAAAAAAAAAAACTAGTGCATTTGGTTCGTTTAGTCCTTGTTTCATTCATTACCATTTGGAGAGCAGCAAAGGCAATTTTTAATTAGTCCGAGCTGATTGATGGGTCTGATAAAGAAACGCCATGACAGCAGCTGAGTTTCCTTTTTATCATTTGTACACAACAACACATACCACCCCACCCCTCCCAACCCACCCACATTGCGCAGAAATGCGACACAAAATGGCTAAATGGGCGAACTGGGGCAAATAAGGCAAATGGGTCGCGTTCATTAGCGGGTCCAGGTCCAGGACCGCATCGGCTGACAAAAGGAAGCTGGTCACGATGGAATTATCAAACATGGCCGCAGCAACTATTAGATAAGGTGGGTGGTGCACACTGTGATTGCCACTGGGCTTACGTGCCACTGCACACATTGTGGCATTTGGCTTGTGGGTGGACCTCCCTGATGCCTTTCAGACTCCAAGCGCTAATTACGTGGTCATTAATTGCGCTAATTATTTTTCATTTTCCGCCCTTTTGCGTTTCCATGCACACAATTTCTGCCTCAACCTCAGCTTAAAGCAACTACTCAACTGCGCAAGCAAACCAGCAGCGGTTAGCAGCTGCCATATGACAGGCTCCTCCTCCTCCTCCTTCTCCTTCTCCAACTCTCTGCAACACTCTCCACTCACCACTTGCCACTTGCCACTCTTCATGTTTAATTTTCAATTTCATACATTTCATTTTGCGTCATTTGCATGGCGCATTTGAATTTTGTTTTCCCTCCAAATTTGACGTCTTCTTTCAATTTGCAGTTGCTTCTCTTGTTGTCTCTGAATAATTCTCTGTCTGCGAATCAGTGTTGTTCTGATTCTCATCTCACAATACTCTGTCCAAGGCTTTGTTTCTACACTCGCACAAATTGTTGTGTACCTGCATAAATATTTATTAGATTTTAATTTTTTTGTCTTTTAATAACTATTTCTTTTCTGATGCCATTCGCCAATTTCCAAAATGCATTTATAAAACTCTTTTCATTTTTTATTTTTTTTAGGTTGTACTTTGAAAGTGTGTTTGCTCTTCGGCCAATGCTAAAGTGAAACTTTACCCAGCTGAGTGTTTTTTTTTCATTACGTTCATTTTCTTATGCACATTTCTGTAATAAGAAAATGCGCATTAGGTAATTTTCCTGGCTATTTGCACTATTCGCAATTTGTTTCCTAGAATGGTGCTTGACGCTGGGCGGGCTGGCCGGGAGGTCTGTGGGGTTGGAGTGGGTGGACTGGGTGGAGTGGGTGGTGCTGCTGCTCTTAAACCGCAAGTGACCGACATTTTGTGTCGTCGACGTTGACGTCGTTGTTGTCGTTGTAGTCGACCAGAAATGAAAATGGCTAAAACTGTGCCACCGGAAAGATGAACACACAGCGCCAGCACTCTGCATAGTGGCTTGGGTTGACAATAGGTGGGTGTGTGGGTGTGTTGGTGTGTGGGTGTGTGAGTTGGTCGTCGGTGTCACTGATAATTTGATGAAAATGACGCTGGTCTATATTACACTTTGCGCTAATTGAAATTTTCATCATCATCAGCAGCGTCCAGCTTATATTTGACTTCCAACTGGATTTATTATTTTTTTGTATATATTTTTATATTATTCGTAGCAATAGCAATAGCAGATTGCATTACGGACAGCCACGCCCACTTAGCTGAATTGTACTTGTCATAGGATTTGTGATTGGGGAAATTCCAAAACATGTGTGTTTTCGGAAAGATAAGATACACAAAAACGGTGTGATTTGGAGTGCCTTCTGCGATTAGTTGGAATTGAACTGCATTTGAAACTGAGTTTAATTTTGACCTCAGTTTTATAGAATTATTATTTGTTCATGTCATTTGCATGTTGAGTTCATATTATTATCTTTGGATTTATTTGATAACTGCTTGTTGAGTGGACTTTCTGCTGGTGTTTTTTTTTTGAAGCTTGGTTCTTAGCTTGGTTCTTAGTCTCCCATTCACAGCTGACGCAGCGAAACTTTTCAATTCGTTTTTCGCTTGGCCAAAATGGCAACTGCTCTCGGGAACATTTTCAGCGGCTTGCACAAAACTTCAAATTACTTAATCAAAAACTGTTTGCCCGACTTCAATTTGCAGTTGCTGGCCGCAAAAGATGAAAGCAAACATGGTGGACCATGTTGACACAACACCCCACCCAACACTGAACACCCAAACACCCATCCAAGTGCCCAACACTCATTTGCCAGGTCCTCTCAACCGACTTGCCAACCCCAGAGAAATGTGCCCCATGCGGGCAGCCATTAGCAGTTGTTGCCGAATGCAAGCCTGATTATGATTTATGCCACGAGAGTTCGACTCTCGGCTCCCGAGAGAAAGTTTTTGGGTTTGTAGCATAATCCGAGCTATTCTTAAAACTAGCCAAAAAGAAACAGACACCCAAAGCTCGCAATATGTCCTCGACGGCGGCACGTATCTAATTTATGCCATCTTACAAAATGCAAACAACAACAAAAGACCAGCACAAAACTTTTCACACAACATATGTGTGTGTGTGTGTGCGACATGTGTGTGTTTGTGTGTGTATAGTTTGGAGCATATCTTGAGTTATTTGAGTATCTGAGTGTTGCGTGATTTTGCTATCTATAAAACGTTTTGCTGCCAAGTGCCTTGTCCAACTTTGAGTTCGCTTTGTCTTAGCCTCAACTTTCTCAAGTAGCAGCAGCAGCAGCAGCAGCAGTAGCTGAATTTCTTTATGAATTGTATCTTTTACGGATTTTGGCTATTGTTTGGGACGTGGTTTAGAGTTGGTGTCGTGCGGTGTCTCTGATAGGTGATAGGTGACGGGCAACGGGTGACGGGTGGCGAAGGGCAAAAGGGCGGGGTGCTTATTGACGGCCCTAAATAACTAGATATCATTGTTTATCTATGTATTCGTGCGTGCCTGAATTTGTATACGCGAGTGTGTGTGTGTGTGAGTGTGTGTGAGTGTGTTCTGTCTGGATATTAAGGACATGTAAATACTATGCTTTTCGGAGATATACAATAAAATGAATAAGTAAATGGACAAATGCAAAATTATTGCAGCAACAAAATAAAAAAAACAGAAGAAGAGAAAAGAGAGAAAAACAGAGAAGAGAGAGAAGAGAGAAGAACCAGCCAAATGGGATAAGCAGACGCCGTGACAAGATTGAACGGCATTGCAAAAGTGTTACGCTTCAATGTCCTTTATACAGTTATATGTGAAAAACCCAATTGCGACTATTTGTTATACCCTGTCAAATAGTACCAACAAAGGTATTTCAACTCATGTTAAAGAGAAATACAATTTAATGTTTGATTTATTTCATTTAAAAATAGCTTAAAATATTATTTTTATATTATTGAAATGTTTGCCAAATATTATCATTAAGCCAAACGCATTTATGTGTGGGGTATCTGTTAGTCGATCAGCAAATTGTGTCGCATTTATACATGATATTTATTTTTTCTTTTACTTTTATTTGGTTTTTCCAAAGTTGCTAAGCAGCGCCTATGACAGACGAGGCGTGTAATTTGAAACTTGGCACTCGGTGAGCACCAACGGCAACAGCAACAGTAAAATCTACAAAGTCCAACGATGGAATAGTGTAGGGGAAAGGGCATAGAATGGGAAGGGGTGTGGTGGAGGATGCAAATGGCAGCGGAGTTTTGTTGGAGGTGGCTAAACATTTTGTGCGCACTCAACTGCAAAAAAAAATATGTTAAAGTCTCAGCGACCCAATCTTGAATATTGCTATCGCATTGCCCCAGCAACAATTGCAGAACAGCAATCAGCAACAGCAGCAACAACAGCAGCAACAACAAGGAAACAGCAGCAGCTGCACTTGCTTTATTTAATATGCAACTCACATTGTTAATGAGGTATATATATATATTTTTTTCTAGTTTTGGTTTGGTTGTTCGCATTTAGCCTTTGCTGCCCCATTTTATCACTCGATCTACAAGGATTTCATTTTGGATGTGAGTCCAGTAAATCAATAAACTAAATCAAGCAGCAATAAATTATTTAATCGCAGCAACTTTATCTTCATTCAAGCTAGCTCAAAATGTATTTTGTATTAATTTAATGAAACAATTATTTATTTAAATTCTATTTCAACTGAACGTGGATAAATTTTTAACTTTAACAAAGTTGTTGATATTGGATTAGATTCGTTACTCCAGTTACTTATTCAGAGCACATATTTGAAGAGTGCATGTGAATTATTTAAATATGTATTTTTGCGCTCAAAAGTATGCAACAAATATTGCATACTGAAAAGTTATCTTTTTTAAATTGCACCTGCCAATTTGTTCAATTTGGTATAACCAACCATATTTGTACCTGAACAAATACACACGTGTTGCCACAACAGACACTCAATGCAAGTAAATCTTGGTTAACAATATTTTGGGTATGGCTCCAATTGAAGTGACCGCAGAAGCCAAATAACAATTGTTATTCCACCCGCGTGTCGTGTGTGGGTGTGGGTGTGGGTATGTGTGTGGGTGTGGGTGTGTGCGCTTTTAAGTACGTGTCAAGTGGCCGCCATTGTCGCCGTTGTCAGTCGCGCACAACCATTTCCACATGCAACTCCAACTCGAACAGCGGGTCCAGCAACAGCTTCACCTCCACATCCACCTCCACATCCACCTCCACATCCAACTCCGCATCCATTTTCATCTGCATTTTCATGTCCAAGTGCATGTGTGTCGCTATCTGTCAGTTTCATTTTGCACTTTGCATTTCGCAATTCACATTTTGCATTTTGCATTTTGCATTGCGGATCTGCAGACCAGCGTGGGTGTTGCAGTTGCAGTTGCACTTGCAACATTGCGTCGGCTGGCTGCATTAATCAAAACGTTGAATAAGAAATTGAATTGATTTCCGCAAAGCAAATGTGAGATATTATTTAATTTTTTGATTTGCCAGCGTAAGAGAAACGTTTTCCATTTTATCAACTGCTGCTGCTGCTGCTCCCACTGCCAAAAAGAAAATTAAAATAGTAGAAGGTAAAAAGGGCGGCAGCCTGCAGTGCAACAAGAACGCAAATGCATGCTGCATGCCGCATGCAGCATGCAGCATTTCAGCGAACTGCCAGCAACATCATTTATCTGAATCTGAATTGACAGCGGATGGTGCTGGTGGTCGACTTGTTGGGTGGGGGGTGGTGCGGTGGTGCTGTGGCAATGCTGTTGGTTTTGGCTGATGCTGCTGCTGCTGTTGCTGCTGAATGTATGTGCGTCATGGAAATGCCATGGAAACGGAAGCCAATTGGATTACGACATGGCTCACAAGCCGAAACGATCCATGCAGATTTAAGCCCCTCGCAGAGTAATTGAAATTTTCGTGAAAATCTTGATAGTGACTTTTCCGAATGATATGCTAAAATCTCAAGTAAGTTGCACAATCATGATGTGTGCATATTTTTGAGTGTAAATTAAGTTCATCCAGTTTTGAAAGAGAGTCTTAAATCTTCAGTGCTGTTAATACTCCAAGACAAATTTTTAAATATTGTTAAAAGAATGGAAATAAATCGCTCAGATTAATTTAGATATTTTTAGAGCAATATTTTGAATTTGACTACACAATTTTTAAGTGAAAATAATAATGCTATTTTCGGTTACTATTTGCATTTCCGCTCTTGAGAATCTTGAAGAGTTGCCTCGGTTTGGTTGCAATAATAAATGTTGTTGCCCCAATTGAAAACTGTTCGTTTAAAGCATCAAGTGTTGACACGGTGTGGTACAAACAGCTACAATTGCAAACTGTGAAGCCACTTTAATTGATTGCCAGATTAGAGAAGTGGTTTTCCCCCCGGTTATGCCCAGACCCGCCCACTCGACGTGTCCCTTTTTTTTGCAGACGAGTGAATTGATTGGCAATTTTGCCAGTTCCGATGATTTCAGCTGGCAACTCGACTCAACTCAAGTGCAGCGCCGTCCATTATCAAAATTTTATTCATTTGCCAAAATTGGATTGCAGAAAAAAGAAGACGAGAAGCAGCAAAATAGTGCTTTGGTGTTCGGGAATTGGTTTGAGTGTGCGGCTTTGGCAATGGCGCTAATTAAAAGACCAGCAAAAAATCTATAAGCGAATATTTAGAGAGTCGAACACGAGGGTCTGGTATGGGGCTTGGGATTGCTTTCGGCCAAGTAATGTGAACGAGCCACTTATTAACTGGCCATAAATTATGGTGCGAAGGCAAAGAATGGAAGCGAAACCAAGCCAAACCAAACCAAACCAAACCAAATCAAGAAGCAAACCAAAACCAAACGAAGCCAGACGAAACGAAAAGAAACGAAACGGAAAGAAAAGAAACCGAACGGAAAAGCCAAGGAGCATTTGCTGAACAGGTCGTTGCACGTTGCACGTTGCACGTTGCGCGTTGCACGTTGATTGCTGTGCGGCTTCCTTTAGCCTGGTTTTTACTTACTTGCTATCTGCAATGCTTGCCGCATTAGCAGCTGCCAAAGTGCAGGCACTGCACACAGCACACAACACACAACACACAACACACAGTGTGTGTTTGGCAAAGCATTTCACATTTCGCATTTCGCATTTCTCTGTAATTGCTGAGAGGTTAAGCACTGAGACTGCAACTGAGACGGTGACTGAGACTGCGACTGAGACTGCAACTGAGACGGTGACTGCGACTGCGACTGAGACTGAGACTGCTCTGACTTCTGTGACTGTGTGGCGACTGAGAGCTGAGCTGCGGACCAGTTCTGGCTGCCAAGGGACTGCCTCAGGATGCTGCCTCCTTACGCAGCAGCTGCAGCTTCCGCTTCCACTCATCACACATGAATCTACACGTTGAAAAAAAGTTAAGTGCAAATGCAGCTCAAACAAATATTCTTTGCTCAAGTCCTATTTTGATAAACTCGACTTTTAGAAACATATTTTGCAGTTGTAAAAAGTGTTTAATATTTGTTTTCGCTATGCTTTCTTTTGGGGGGGTTTTTTTTTTTAATTTTAAGATTACAATTTTCTCATAGTTTTGTAGTGTGGCTTTCAGCTGAGGGTTGCTTCAGTTGCTGCTCCACAACTGACTTTGCCTGCCCGACTGACTGACTGACTGGATGGCTGACTGCCATTACCATTACCCGCACCATCAGCACGCGTAAACTTCGCTTCTACCAAAAAAAAAAAAAAAAAAAAAAATGAAGGCAGCAGCTCGAAAGCAAGAAGGAAACTAGAAAAAACAGAAATGAAAAGGTGGAAAAGAAGTAGTTTAAACGGGCAGCATCAGCACTCAGTTGCATCCACCTCTCTGCAACTGTGCAACTCTGCAAACGGAAAGAGAAGTCATTTATTTTAAGGATTGCGCAGGCACTTTTCTTGCACATTTCAATTGCCTGCCCCTGCCACCGATCCCGGTACACTGCTCTAAAGATGAGTGACCATTCAAACTTGCCACAAGCACTTTTACTTACTTAATTGCAAGAGGCCTTAAAGAAGCTAAACAAAAGCCACTAATTAATGAGGCGAATATCGGCAACGACACCTGAAATTAATTCGAAAATCGAACCGAGAAGCCAAAATTGGGCAAGTTACTTGCAACATGAATTTAAACATATAAACAATACAGAGATGAAGTCAGTTTTAGCTCTTGGGATACCATATAAAAATCTTATATTTAATCCCAACATTTTGTTGAGCACAAAACTAATAATGAACATTTTGAAGTCAATCTTTGAGCTGGACACACGACACAGCTGCAACTTCAAAGACGGCTTCAATCAGTTTGTGCCACATGCTGCAGTTGCCGTTTGGTTTGGCTTTGTCTTCAATTGCCAGCCCATTTTTTTCATTATATACTGCCATTTTTCGTATATATAATTTGAGCAGCGCATTTTATGTTTTTATTGCTTTCATATCCTTGCAAGCTTCTAGTTATTTATTTACTTATTTATGTCTGTCTGTCTATGTGTGTGCCTGACTGTGTGTGTGTGTGTGTGTGTGTGTATAACATACACTTACCTACTTACTGACAGCCCCGCCATAAGCTGCTTCCTTGTTCGTTTCTCTTGACTGTGCCTGTTCCCGAGTCTGGCTTGGTTTGGTTTGGTTTCATTTCATCTCATGCCAAACTTACCTCCAATGCGGGAGCAGTAGGACTCCCAACCCAGTAAAGCCCAGCGCAATTCTAATGGGAATTTAAAATTTTTCACCATAAAGATGTAGCCTGCCTGCCTGTTCGTGGCTCCCCTCCCCCACCACCGACCAGTTCTTTCCAGGCCTTGTTTCTTGCATAAAATGAAATTGTATTGCAGTTTTTTTATTCCGATTTTTTTTCTCTTCGCTGCTGTTGCTTTATGGCTGGACACACAAATTGCTGGCTCAGCAACAGCAACAACAACAACTGCTACTCCAGGCCGGAACGGGTTCTGTCTTGGGCTTCGCATTTCATGACAGTTTCATGCCGCTCTGTTCAGTCCACTTCACGATACAATCACCCACACCACCCACTCCGAGCACTCCTCTCTCAACCCGGCTCTCCACTCGACACAACTCGCCTCGCGAAACACAATAGAAAATCGCAATTCGTATTTTTAGAGCAACATGAAAATTTATGATACATTTGCCACGTCGCATCGCATCGCGTCGCGTTTGGGGGCAGAATTGGAATGGTTTGGCTTGGCATTGGTTGGAGGGGAAGACGCCACTCAGCTCGTTTTGTCTGCTTTTAAATAATTCGAGTTAAATAAAATGTTAATAATTCTAATGGAATTTTATATGACATTTTCAACAATGCATTCACATCAAATTCTGTACATTTTAGTCCGTGTTTCAAGCAAATTAAAGATGAGATCTGAACTAAGCCCAAACATATATATATAAATCCCTATTAGCAGGCAAATAATTTAAATTTAAATATAGTGAAAATGCTTTTAGCCAAGTCTAAGAGCTGAAATATATATATATATATATATATATATTCTGATTAATCTAACCTATTCAAATACTCTGCATAATTGGAATTGACTTGCTTGGAATGTCGTTGGTTTTTAGTCAAATTTATTTGGGAATATTTCGCATAAATGGGTATTTTGTATATTTTTATATTTATTTTTTTTGTTATATTTTATTGATGCCTCGCACTTTGTTGCAAGGGGTACAAATGCCATCAAATAGTTTTCCGTTCCGATTTGCTTTCCACAATGGAAACGGAACGGACAAACAGGCATAAATGGGAATTGAGATGGGATATGCGATGAGGAGAATGGGGAATGGGGAACGGGGAATGGGGAATGGCTTTATCAATTTTATCTGTCAAATATTTCCGAAACATTTGCCATTATATTTGCATTAGTAGCCACAGCTTCCTTTTGCAGTTGGTTTGGTTCGTTGGTTGGTTAACTGTGTGTTTTTGTGGTATTTCTTTCGAATTTGCTGGCGGCATCAGGATCCACCTACTCGACACGCCAGTTCGACGCCAATGAATAGCAAAATGGCCTGTTGTATAAAAATGGAATGGAAACGAAACGAAAGCAAAGCAAATCCAGGCAATGCAAAGCAAGGCGACAGGCACACAAAGCCGGAGAATGGAAAGGAAAGGCAAGTTTGGACCAACAACGACTTTATTCACTTTGCGGCATTTTTTCTCTTTTTTGTTGGATGGTTGGTTGGTTGGTTGGTTGGTTGGTCTATTCCCCAGCGGAAACTGCTTATCACACATTTCCACACAGCCACGCAAATTCACACAAGTGCGGTAAACGAAACACAATACAAAAATTGCAACAAAAAAAAAAGAAAAAAGAAAAGAAAAAAAAGAAAAGAAATGAAAATAAGAAAAGAAAAACGAAATATAAAAATGAATGAAAGTTACGTTATGGACGGGATGCAAAAGCTTTGGGGTGCGGAGAGAGGGAGCGTGTGGTGGGGCAGGGGCGGGGGCAGGAGCGGGGCGATTTGCCTGACTGCTGGGTAAAGTAATAGCGGACAAAGAATGATGCGTAGACATGATTTCCATGCGGTTGATTTCCCGCAGAGTCGCCCACCTCCACCTTGCCCCATTCTGCCACCCTCTCTCAGTCGCCGTGCGCTGTTGCTTGCAACAAAACTATTTGCTTGGGGACTTAGTTTCTGGTACCTTTTTTTTTCGGTGCGTATACGCAACATCTTATCTAACGGGTCGGACCGAGCCGTCCTTAAGTAACCCGCTGCAGTCGTCGCTCTAAGCTGCCAGCTGCCTGAAGTAGCATGTAATTCATCTTATTCCCCAAAGACAACTCCGACAACGATGAAGAGATTCAGCTGGAGGCTGAGAAGAGGTCATAGCCTGAGCCAGAGCCTGAGCCAGAGACAGCCACTGAGACTGACAAAGGCTGAGGAGCTGCAGCCGTCGTCGCGCTGAGTGTGTCTCCATTGGGACATAAATGGCATGTGGCACATCTCGGCTCAGCTGAGAGATACGCGTCTCATTACGTTGAGCCGTTACGTGTCGAGTTCGGGTTTGAGTTGGAGCTCGAGCTGCCAGAGTTGCCAGATTAGTCCGAGTTGCCTGGGCCTGGACCGCATGCCTAATGAATTTTAGATGAAATTTCAATGGCTGTAAAAGAAGTTATGATCCACAGACTCATCAGCCTCTCAACAGCTCCTGGCCATTGACACCTTATTATTTATTTTTTATTTTGTTGGGTGTCTTTCACAAATTTTAATGCACTTTACGAGTTGCCAAACGCTTAGTTTTATGGCCAGCAAATAGGTTAATACGAAAAGGAGCCACAATCTGCTCCCCATTTCATTTTATTTCCTATAAAAATAATATATTATAATTATTTCTAGTTGATAACCTTTAAGCTATTTGTTTGATTTTGAACTTGAACCTCAGCCAATGCTCATTTATTTTATTCCATAGAGTTAATCAGCTCACCAAAAACAAAAAGCCCAAAAACATTTCTAAAGTTTCATTTTTCATTTGGTGGGGGGGGGGAGGGCGAATGCAATGGAATACTGCATTAGCTGATGGGTTGCGAATGAGTGTGGAGTGAGGGTGGTGGGGGGGAGGTGGAGAGTGTGGTAAATGCAGCGACTTTATTTCTATTGCCATTTCCATTTGCCATTCAGTCAGCGCAAAGCCACAGACCAACTGTGGCAAACATAATTTTTCTTGCTCCCCAAAAACCAGATAAATGCAGAAAAGGCGACAACGGCTGAAAAAAAGAAGACCCGAAAAGCCTCATTGAAAAAAAAAACCAGATGTTAAAAAATGTTTTCAAAATCGCTTGCACAAAGTTCCTTAACCCCAAGTGGCCCGTGTGGCATTCCCCCCTCCTCCTTGCAACGTTCTAATAATATTTGCAACATTTATTTGCGATGCGGAAATAAAAATAGCGAAAACCACTGAAAATGATACGAAAACCGATTCGAAATCTGAGGGGGAAAAAAAAATGGGGAAATATGTTAAATGGAAAAGGGTTCACTCAATAATGCAACGTCAATAGGGGGGCGTGAAATGCATTTTAGGTAAACATTGTGGGGTGGTGGGCGTGGTGGGCGTGGCTATCTGGCAGACGTGGCTGGCTGCAGCCCAATTGACGTAAATCGTGCGCAAGTTTTTGGCAGCCAAATGACTGCGGCTAAGCTGCTCCTTGGCAAAGGTCAGCAAACTGTGTGTGGCTGGCAATCCCCGGGGCACTCCTCTGCCCCTCATCGCAATTCCACTACTTATCCTATTCCCTGGCAGAAGTACATTTGACTCTTGCCGGAGCATGACGTCAACATTCATTTGGCGACAGATAAGCACAAGTTGCATACCCATTTTAAGTATCACACACAAAAAAAAAAGAAATGTTTCATAGAAAAATGTTCAAAATCAAATTTTATTTTTGGGCTAGAAACCTCTTTGAGCAGGCTTTGAAATCAATTTTATATTTTTGCTACATTTTCGTACATATAAAAATCAGTTAGCATTCGACTATCGAACTATGAAATATCTAAAGTTTTATAAATCTTTTTCAAATCGTCATTAATCTTCCAAACTCGCAATATGGAAGGTTCGCAAGTAAACCTACAGATAAGTAATGAGACTGACAGCCCAACTACCAGCATTGGGCCTGTTCCATCTGTTCCAGTTTCTGTTGCTGGTTCTAGTTCTGGATTTGTTACGAGCTCTGTGTCTGTGGCTAGCTTTCCACCAGCAGATGAAAGAAGCAATGATTCGGGAGTAAATTGGCGCATTAGTTGCCAGGGCAGGCATGGGCGACGCGTTACATTTGCGGCGAGTGTCATCGACAATGAGTTATTCAATCGTCGCAAATCGAAATGTTGTTGCATTTACAACAAGCCGCAAGACTTTGGCGAGAGCTCCTCATCCACGGACGACGAGTGTGAGCATTGCTGTGGTCATCCCGAGATGCGTCAGCAACAGAAGTAACAGAAGCAACAGAAGCAGCCTGGCTCAAAGATGCGTCAACGCAAATCTAATTGCCGTTATCATGCTGAGCAGGCAGCTCCAACTCAGTAGCCAGATCCGCCAAGGACACTGAGCCAGCTGGTTACTCTGGCAAAGACAATCACAATCTGTAGTCATGCAACTGGCGTCTATTAAATTCTTATGTTTTTTTTTTTTCAATTTGTATTCCAATTCAATTCGTAAATTAAAATTATAGTTGTATGATAAATCAAAAATTGTAATTAATCCTTATTTGAATTATTTGCTGCTAAAAACAGCTGAAAAGTTGTGTTGAAAAATGCTGTTCAGATTATGTGTATAGTGTGTGTGTGGGTGTGTGTGTGTGTGGGTGTGTGTGTGTGTGTGTGGTTGTTGAATCACTTGCTTAACAGTTTTGACGTTTAAAAGCCTTTTGGCAAGGCCAAGGAAAGCCGCAACAAAACTGTGGACTGTTTGGTCGAGAGAGAGAGAGAGAGAGAGAGTCGACAGCCGCAACAGCCACAGCCGGTACAAGCCCGCCATTAGTCAACGCCATGCCACGCCCACTGTCCACGCGCCCCCTTATTGATTGATTATGCGAACTGTCTGCGTGAACTTGTAAATAGATTAATGAACTGTTGCCGCTGCACTGTGTCCAACTGCGAGTTCCGAGATGGGCCACAGAGTTGAAAGTTGGCATTTGGCAGATGGGTAGATGGGTAGATGGTTGATGAGAGGAGGGGGAGAGGCAGAGGATGAGAGAGGCCTGCTGTCTGATGCAGTTGTTGGCTAGCAGTCCTGATGGGGCTATGGCTTTGCCGCTGGCTGGCAGTTATTTCAACTTTGACACCTGGCAGCTGGCAGCTGGCAGCTGGCAACTGCAAGTCGCGAAACGGAGAGGCGGCCAGGCTAGGATTCAAATTATGCAATCGTGTGCATGCGCAAATATATATCCCAGTGTATCCCTCCATGGCATGGCACCAATTCGAAAAGACCGGAAAGAGCAGAGAAAATATAACAAAAAATGAACAAAATGGCAAAAAATGGAACGAAACATTTTCGTTTGTTGCCGCTGCCACTTCATCCCCCCTTCCCCTGCTTTTCCTACTTATTTTTTTTCCAACTTTTATTTATTTATTTTTATTTTGTATTTTTTTTTAACCAAACTTTGAACCCTTGCGACTCTGTCTCGCTGTGAGTGTGAGTATGTGTGTGTGTGTGTGTTTGTGTGTGTGTGTGTGTGCTATTAAGCCACATTTTAATATGTGTTGGTGTGTGCTGTGTGCCGTTAGTCGTTTTTATGAGGTCTCTTGGCGCTTGATTCCGCGGCCCAAATGCCGCCAACCGCATTTGAAGTGGCTGCTGGAAATGAAATACGCCACTGCAAACAGTTACCACAGTTTGCATAACTCAACACATACACATAATTCATATATATACATATAATATATATATATATATATATATACATAGATCTATACTTGTATGTGTAGGACACAGCGGATTTCTTAACTTGGTCAATGGGTCGCCCAGTCGCCCAGTCGGCATAAGGAATTCGATGTTCAGGTTTTGGTTCTGGTTTGGGCTGGTTTGGTTTGACGGTTTCATGCTGCTTAATCGAGTCAAGCACTTGGGAGTCAATATGCTGAGTTTGTGGCCAACACATCATATCACATAAATCGCAATATGGGACACAATTTCAACTTTAAGTTCACAAGAATTAAAAAGTTAACTAAAAAGAAAGAGTTTTTTAAGCCGTCAAGAATAAATTGATTATTTTCGTATATTGTAGAAAAATTAAAGAAGTAAGCTAAAATAATAAAAAGCTTAAAGTTTTGCCAGTTTTATTTAATTCGATTGATAACAATTTTGTTACCCCTTTGATTTATTAACGTGACTTTCCGCTCAGTGTATTGTTTGGCTGTTCAACAAGCAATCTCATCTGCTTTAATGCTTTCCCCCCGACCACCGCCTGCTCCCCTTTTGTTCCCCTTTTGTTCCCCTGTCCAACTGTCTATCTTTCTGTCTGTTACTGTCAAATGATGTCCTTGGCTGAATGGCATACCGAAAGCCCCGGCAAGGTTCAGCTGTCAATGTGAATGTTTCCTGTTTTTCCCTGATTTTTTTTTTTATTTTTGGTTTGCCATTTTTCGCCAGCTCCGCATTGATGAGGTTGAACATTTTGTGTGTGTGTGTGTGCTTGGGATGCTACACGGCGCACCACAATTCTACAGTTCCACAGTGCCGCTGCTCCCATTTGATGTGTTTTAAAATGCGCCCCATAAATAACGGTAATGACAGATCCTGACAACATCGCAGTCGTCTTTTCCTCGCACACCCAAAAAGCAGAAAAAACAAAGCGAATGCGAAATCGCAATCACTGGCAAGCCAAGCTGTGACTGTCCTCGCTTCTCGCTTCTCGCTCCTTGCTCCTTGCTCCTTGCTCCTCTGCTACCCCAACCGAATCCCAAAACCCTTGCAGCACAATTCAGCTGCTCAGCCCCCGAAGCCGAAGCCGTAGTCCAACTCCGCAGCGAACCCGTAACACCCGCCCAGCAATTGAATCGTTTGTAGGCTATGAATAAGTCGATTACTAAAGCAAACTGACAGCTCAAAACAACAACAGCAACAACAGCAGCAGCAGCAGCAGCAGCAGTAACGAGCAAACCCAGCAACAACATCAAAAACAACTTACGCATTAGGCAACGCTCTTGGCTAAAACTGTGACAGGGCATGCGACGCCCATTTCCACAGCGACTCCCCTCCCACATCCACTTCCACTCCTGCTCCAACTCGCACTTGGCAGTCACAATTCCAGCATTCATCCTGACGGAAATTTCAATGTTTTTTTTTTTGTTGTTTTTTTAACACCAGCATTAAAATGACGTGTTGCCATGGTTCGTCCGCTTGTGTGTTTTCTTGCACTCCTTTTTGTGAATCATTTAAAAAGCACTTAAGTGGAAATTAAAAAGAAATTATTCACTTTGCCACATTTCACTTTGCAACAATGGGGCAGCAGCAGCAGCAACAACAACAACAACAATAGCAGCAGCAGCATCATTCGAAGTTGCACATAGTAAACAATTTGCCCTTTCTCTCTCTCTCTCTCTCTCACACACACACACATTCTCTATCTCTCTCTCTCACTGTGTGTGTGTTTAATGCTCTGCCATTTACCGTTTGTGTAATTTTTGCGGTTTGCCTCATTATTTGCGTCATGAACGTTGTTCACAGACCGCAGTGTACCCATTTTTGGTCCTCAGGATAACAGGAGAGGCTTCAATTGTGGTTTTAATTTTGCCCTTCGCTTAGCCATCGTCATCGGCCATCCGGATGCCCATCCATTCTGTGTACTCCAAATGACCCATGTCTCTTCTCATGTCTGTGGTATTTATGCGCACCTCACCGCAACATTTAGCATTTATTTAATTGTTTACGACATCCCCAATGCCAAATGAACAATGGACAGACACCTTTGCTCCGTTGTGGTCCCTCCACAATTAGTTAAGATATCCACTGCTCCACACTGCTCCACACAGTCCCACAGTGCCACAGTGCCACAGGAGGCACCCATGCGTGAGACATGACCAATTTGCCACTTGAAAGACAGTTGCAGTTGTGTTCAGTGTTCAACAAACACTTTTGACTATTAGATCAGATAATAATTATTGTTTGTATAATTTTGATATGTTTTAATTGTTGTATTGATTGTTCACTGAATGCAATTTGATGTATTATGTGGAAATAGACATGTGGCATTAATTGTATAGTGTGGAAAGTGACATGTGCTCTGCTCTGGCTCTAATTGGAATTAATTGTTAGCAATTATACAAAATGTTCGCATTTATTTGCCATAATTATATAGACCAAAGAAAAGTGACAGCGGGTAAATAAAATTGCTATTTATTTCTTAGAAATTTTGCATAATTGCGCTCTATTTTATTGTTGTGGACGGGGCGATGTCACTTGTCATTGTATTAGTTGTACCGTTATTTCTGTTGTTGTTGTTTTTGTTTATGTTGTTGTTGTTGTTGTTGCAGACACAGGAGGAGCACACGCCACTCCATGTGGAGCAGGCAATAAGATTTGTCGCCCCTTAAAGTATGTACTGCAAAATTATTGACATCTAAATTACAAGCATTTATGCTTCTCAGTGTGTGTTTGCGTGTGCGAGTGTGTGTATGCGTGTGTGTGTGTGTGTGTCTCGTGTGCTTATGGCTTTGTTTGCGACGTGCCCTGCTTTGCTTTAATGCCACAACTGCCGCACAATCAGTTACAGTCTCAGCTGTCAATAGATTGTTGACATTTTTCTTTATATTTTCATATCTCATACACACACACACACACACACACACACACGCACACACACTCGCACACTCATAGACATTCTCATATGGGCTGGTTGTGTGGCTTGGGCCCTGTTTTGTTGCCCATTTTTTGTGTTTACTGCTTAAATCTGCCAATTTACTCGTTTACGTTTAGGCTTTATGCTTCTTCTTCATGTTCTTCTTCTTCTTCTTATCCTTGTTGTTGTTGTTGTTGTTGTCGTTGTCTTCTAGGGTTCTTCTGGTGGTACCAGCACGTATGTATATATATATATCGTGATTGCGGCCCCTTCGTGTGTGGAAATTAATATCTGTGTCATTTCTTTTTTTTTTCTCTTGTTTTCCTTTTTTCCTTTTCTCCTCTTCTCTCCTTCTCTTGTTTTCTCTTGTTTTTGGGTTAATAAGGCTAAATTGAGAGAATGTGCGACGCACTTAATTATCATCATATTTATTGTCTTTATTTATGGCTGAAGACGAGGGGGCATAAAGTGAGGCGGCGGAGGTGTTGGCTCCCTGTCACAGAGCGTGTGATAATAGAGGTGTGGAGGTGGGGTGGTGGGGCGTGGGGGCAGAATTACAGTTCTGCTTTTTATACATTTGATATGGTCATATTATTAGCAATCATTATTTATGATACCTTCGCAGAAAGTGTTTTACGCACAGCGATTTGAGTTGAGTTCCAAATTCATATTGCATTTTATAGTCTGTATAAAAAAAAACCCATCTTACAGAAATAAATAAACAGCATTGCAGAATATTTATTATTCCATTTAATGACTGTAAAATGGACTATAAAATATTGGTTTATCCGAGCAAATAATAAATTGGCAGAATTTCCACACTTTATTATGCAAGTTGAATGATTTCCGTAATTGTTCATTGTTTGTGTACCTTTTCTCGAGTAAATAGTTGATGTGTATAAATGTTTTTGAACGATATTCAATAAATGGAAATTCGTTTTTTTTTTTCTGTTTGCCAATCAAATACATGAATACATTTCTGCAACACGTATTTACTCAGTATTCAGGGGCTTCTACTTGTCTAATCTCATTGAATGACTCGCACAACTGTCCAGGAGATGACAGACATCTCTGCAGAGTTTGAGTTTACCTTTAACTTTTCCAGTCATCTCTCCCCGTTGCACTCCCCTGGCTTCTCCTGGCCTATTGCCCTTGCAATTTTTCCTGTATCAATAATTTGACTGCAACTTTTTTTTTATGTCAATTTAATGGCTTCTCAACATGGCTGGGTATCAATTAATCTCCCATTATATGCGGCCGGCAGCAACGTTCACAAAAAATTTCATAGAAAAGTTGGTAAATTTGATTTTGTGTTCTTTGGGGTGAATGATGTTGAACTTTTCTCGGAACGAGTAACTTTCGTTTCGCTTTATTGCAACGCATTCACAGATTTCCCTCCTGCAAACTTCTGGAATACCTAGTAAATTTCAATTAAATTTATCACATTTCAACAACAATTACTGCACAAATTTACACTAATTTAATAGAGAAATAGAAAGAATGAGAAAGTTATTCACATAAATCAAAACGAATGTGCTGCTTGAGGTTCTTCAAATATAAATATATATAAATTATATCTGAAAAAAAAGAACCTAAAACAACAAGTTGAACCAAGAGAAAACGTTGGACATCATCTATCAAAAAGCATATCCATCAAATGCATAATGCTTGGGTATCTTTTGAGATTGCCTTTCTCGGATGGGGTTTCAAAAGTCTCAGCAAAGTAAAAGTCAAATAAAATCTGTGCTCGCTGCTGTTGAAATTATGCCCAGTCAGACATGTTTTGTTGTTTGTACAACCTTAAAACAATGCCAACAGCAACAGCAGCAACAGCAACAGCAACAGCAACAACAACAACAACAACAACAATAACAACAACAATAGCAATAACAATGCAAACTTCTTTAGTAGCACAAATGGCGAGCAAAAAGTAAAACAACAAAGGAAAAAGCAGCAGCCGCTCCAAATTTACATAACAAAAAATTTGTCAAGACTTGAGACGCGGCAGGTGGCACGTGTCGACATAAGAACACACATTATGTACATAAATATATATATATATATATATATCACATTTATGTAAAGGCATTTGTAGCGGCCAGCAGGTAAGCCGCCAATGGACAAGAAAGTCGCAAGAAATTGTTTTTTTTTTGTTGTGTTGCTTTTGTTGTTTTGTTGTTTTGCTGTTGAAGGGTCGTCGTCACTAGGCCCCAGACTCTGACTCTGAGTCTCTAGACTTGGGCAAATGTATGCATGATCATGTCTGGATTAACTTAATGAAAGCACAATGCACAAGCAACAGCAACAACAACAACAACAACAACAACAACAACAACAACAATGAGACAGGCGAACAACGAACAGCTGATGGCACAAAATGTTAACAACGACAGCGAACGATGAAAAACGCTGTCATGAAACGCTAAGACGCTGACAACGTCTCCAAAGCTAGACACACACACACACACACACACCCACACACACACACTGTGTGTACTCTGTAAAGACGAGCAACTGTTTTCAATGCAAAAATGCAGCAACTTTTGGGTCGTATTTCGGTAAAGTTAAATTTAATGTATAATTTCTATAAAATAAATAGGAATTTGCAGAATTTTCTTACATTTAGTGTAGCACACTTTTTGGGGCAATTAAACGGTATATTTTATAAGACTTTGTCGCATAACGGACAAATGTCCATGGCTTTATTTACTTTTTTTTTACTTCTAAAAAAGAAAGCAACGAAAAATAAAATGTAAAAACACATTTCACGTAATTACATAAGAAAGCCAGCAAGAAGAAATGGGCAGCACGTGAGACCATAAAAAATATATATACATATATATATATATATTTATATTTATATATATATATATTATTTTTTTTATATTTCTGAGAAATCACATTCAGTTTATGAAATGCGGGATGTTCTATGGAGGCAACAACACTTCGGAGTGTCAAATGGCGACTTTTAATGCAGCATGCTTAATATATATGTATGTGTGTATTTTAATGTGTTTATATATGTATGTGTGTGTGTGTGTATGTGTGCTGACATGCTGACGGAAACATGCAGCGTACGTGCAGCAGCCGCAGCAATAGCAAAAGCAACAGCAACAACAACAACAACAACAACAACAATGAAGAAGGCATTTAAAATCCTTCAGAGGAGCGTCGAGTTGCGTCGCGTCGAGTCGCGTCGCGTCGCGTTCGTCGTCCTTGCGTCGCCGTGACAGACATTGCTGCAAAGATTTAAGGAAAGTTTACAGCCCCAGAGACATTTGTTGTGGCCTTATAAATTGTCTGTGCGTGGGCCAAGGTGTCTGCGCTGCTGCTACGTGTGTTCACTGTGCCAAAGACAACGTCAGGGCTGCTGTGGCTGCTGTGGCAGTTGTTGTTGATGTTGCTTATGTTGTTGTTGTTGTTGTCATGCTGCTGCCATCGCGTCGATTGCGGCAGTGTCACCGCCTCGACAATGCACGACAACAACAGCAGCAACAGCAGCAACAGCAACAACAACTGAGAAAAAACAACAACAGCGACAACATAAAACACAAAACACGGAACACGAAACACGTTAAGCGCATTGCCATTTGTGCCACATCATGGCGAGAATGCCAAGGACCCGTGGAGCAGCGTGTGAAGAACTGTGCTGCTAAAGGCAGAGCCTGGCAAGACAAGGACAGCGCCAAAACGAGGGTGGTGTGTTGGGGAGAGGGAGTGGGATAGGGATAGGGAGAGGGAGGGGAGTTGCTGTTAGGTGCCTGCATGGGAACGTCTAAAGCTGCTGGCACAATGCAGACAGCTGGCAATGTTGTTCAATAGTGCAAAATGTGCTTTGTAAAATCGCCGATGGCTTAAAGTAGATTTTTCTGCACCTTTTCTCTTTTCTGTTTTATATGTGTGTGTGTGTGTGTGGCATGTGGCATGCTACCATAGCCTTACCGCTGAAGGGATACGGCGTAAAAGGATGTGGGAATTTCAATTGATTAGTCGATAAGGTTGATCGATGTGTGTAACTTGAATGAGAACACTTTAGCATCGATAAATTCCAAATACTAATCGAAAAACCTGTACACCGTGTGTGTGTGTGTGTGTGTGTGTGTGTGTATGTGTGTATTTATACGGCAATGCGGCAGCAACAGACAATCGAATCGAATAAGAACATTGCCGGCATTTCAAGCTGGTCTGCGACACTTGGTTTATGAAATTTCAAATATCTTCCAGAAAGCAGCTTTAAGCAACTAAAATCCAAACTGAAGAACAGACTTCGAATATTTAACGGTATATTAAGAGGATTCTGCAAACTAAAAGAGATCATCTAGCAAAAGTTAGCTATTGTTGGACATATTCGACAATCAGAGCAGATTGTGTCGTCTTAGCCAGAAGAAGTTGCAAGTTTGCAAACACACATAAATAATAATAATAATAATAATTATAATAATATGATAATATAATACTTATTACTTAATACTGTATTTATTTATGTGTCTTTTATTAGTTATATCTTTAAGGCATTTCTTTATTAAAACGATTTTAATCGATTTGCTAATAACTTTTTCAGCCATTCAATTAGTGTTTATATTGTGAAATGTGAAGAATTCAAGTTTCTCTCTTTGTGGTAGTTAATTTTTTAAAGACTATTAGAATTTAATTTTCGATTTGCCACTTAAATTTGATTTTGTTGCTCAATCCTAGCATTTTAATGCAAGTTGTGACTAAAATGTTATTCTCAATTTATTATTAAGAGGGAATTTTCTACTCGAATTCGAATTGCAATTCAAATGACTGCAACTGCGTCTCACACACACACACACACACACACACATAGACAGGCACTGCGTGCATGGCGAAAGCAATTAAGATAAATTTTCGCACAAACCTTGCAACGTTGCGTATACGACGCGTATGTTGGCTTTAACAGCCGACAATTGGTTGGCATCGCAAACACATATATCGAAATTTAAGAAAGTCAGCGGGAAAATGGCTGCTTGATGCTAAGTGCTGCAATCTGTGTTTGTCTCTATGTGTGTGTGAGTGTGTGTGTGTGTGTGTGTGTGCACACAAATTAACTACTCGCGATTGTTTTACACGTCGTCTTCCTTGTCGATGGCGACCATTTAAGACACAATGCAGGCTCAACTATTATCTATAGATTTATATATATACATATGCAAATAAGTGTGTACGTGTGTGTGCGTGTGTGTGTAACTTGACTGGCTGTTGTTTGCTTTATGCCAGCCATTTAACAAGTTTATGGCTTTATCTTGCAGCTGAGTGCTGCGTATTTGCCATTGGCTGTCTGCCGAGCATTTGGTGTGGGTGCAAATGAGTAAACTTCAGCTCAAGTTGACTGAAAATTGTTTCAATTAAGAGCAGCATCATAAACAACACCAACAACACTAACAACACCAACAACACCAACATCAACAACATCAACAACAACAACAACAGTAACAAGTATAGCAACAGCTGCAACACAGCGTTTCCTCCTTATTTGCCACTCAGTGTGAACTCCTTTGAAGATGTATAAACACACACACACACACACAGAAACACATACACAGATTTTTAATGTATGTTGTATGTGTCTGGCTTTTGAGAAGGTTTATGAGTTAACTTTGATATCAAATTTACAAATTCTCATTCATGCGTGCACAAACACTACTTAAGCACATATTTCACTGTCTCCCCGTCGTTTCGAGAGTGACAAGTGACAAGTTGGAAAGCAATTAAGACAAATACTAATTGCTTACTTAAGACAGGAGTTGGATACACACACACACACACACACACACACACACACGCAGATGTGTAACCGTTGTTACAAACATCACATGTTTCTTGTTATTTATATATATATAAATATCCGAGCTGAAGTTAAGTCCAATATTAAAGCCAATTTTGAAGCTGACGGCTAATATTGCATCTCAGATCTTTTAACTGAGTACAACGAGAATATTTAGAATTATAAATAATTTGGATTAATATATTATATATATATCTGTGCAATTATTTTTTAGTTGAGTAGTTGTAGACTTTGGCACAGAAAATATAAATAATTCATAAAATGCCAAAAAAGTTAAAAACTAATAAATACCAAAATTCAAACGTCTTTTGAAAATGGCTTTAATTTATATGCAGTGCATAGGTTTTTTTTTTCTTTTTTTTTTTTTGTGGCAAACACCTGCAAAGTTCTGCGTTCAAGTTTTATTGTTGTTTTTGTTTATGTTTATGTTTTTTATAAGCTGCTGCAGTTTCTACTTGAATTCAAACATTTGTTGTAGTTGTTATATGAATGATATTTGTATTTTTTTTTTATTTTTTTTTTTTGTGGTTGCTGCTTGCATTCTTGCAGCTTTGTGTCGCTTAGTTGTTGCGTTGCTTTGAGCTGCTGCTCCGACGATGGGCTTAAAGTTGTCGACAAATCGTGGAGCCAACAGCTTTTGACTTTATTCTCATATCGCAACCAAGTCCCCTGTCAAGTTGTGTGTTTGGGTGTGTGTGTGTGGGTGGGTGTGTGAGTGCGTGTTGATCCACACTTTGTTGCTGCAGTTGTTGCGGCTGCTTTGTCTAACGGCAATTGAAAACTCTGAGACAGCACGGCAAAGAAAACTGGAGACAGGACTGAGAAAACTAAGAAGCAAAAGCTAAACAACAAACGAAGCAGCCAGCTGCTGCTGCAGCCGTGGCAAAGCGCAAAGGGGGGAAACCGTGGAGCAAACTAAAAGTTGCAAGAGGCATAAACAAATGGCTCAAGCACGTGACTCTCCCCCTTATCCCTATCCCTCTGCCACTGCCACTGCCTCACACTGTCTCCATCCATTTTGCAGTCAGTAACACTCCTCTGTTATGCTTCATGTGTGTGTATGTGTGTGTGTGTGTGTGTGTCCGTGCGTGTGTGTATACAGTTGTCCCAGTGAGTTATTGTTGTTGCTGCGTTCTCTGTTCTCTGGGCTTGTAGCTGCATTGTAATGACCAACGGGATAGAGCAGGAACGCGGACATAGGGTTTGGATGTGGAGAATACGAATAGGGAATGTGCGGAGGGAGGGAGGGGTAGATGAATGGGAGAGGCAATCGGGAAGGCAGTCGAGTTCCAGTAACAGCAATACGACAACAAGATGCTGTTGTTGTTGTTGTTGCAATGTTTCTTGCATTTCTGTTTTGCAACACAAAAAAACTTGAGTTGTTTGCTTTTGCTTTGTCGCATGTTGACACATTTTTAGTAAAATATGCCGCGTATATGGGTCTCTGTGTTTATATATACATTCATATCTATATACATAAATTCATATATATATATATATATATAAATATATAGAGATGTGTGTGTGTGTGTGTATGTGTGCGTAAACTGTGTCCGTTGGTGTGCAAAACCGGAAATTGCAAATGCAACAAGATGTTCTGGGGGAGTTGGCACATTGTTTCTGCTTGCCACACATCCACAGACAAGCATAGCAGCTGCAATAATAAAAATAACCATAACAGCAACATCAACAACAACAACAACATTTCGCTGTTGAGCTGCTGTTCCTGCTTCATCTGCTGATTCCCTGCTTGCCCGGAACATTGGTTAAACTCCTCTTCCGCAATGCATTTACATACTTATATATGTATGTATGTATGTATCTATGTATGTTGGCATGTATAAATTTATGTACACGTCGAAATTTTGATGTTAATATCAAGGATTATTTTTATCAAGCTGAAAAAATGAGAAAAATCTAAATAACCCAAAGAAACCCCAAAGTCGGATAACAGGCAGAAAAATATATTTTATTCTAAGTAGTTTTATATATTGATATATATTAGAGACTTTTAATTTGAAGAATAAAGCTTGAATTTTAATTTTGAATTACATTTTCTTATTACTGAATTTCATTTATTATATGGAAGGCACACCAAATTCGCTTAAATATATATTTTTATATATATATATTTTTTTTTTAATTAAATTATATTTGCAAGTATTCTTTTTGATTACTTCGATATATTTTATACGTTGAAGAACTGCCAATTAAGAATATACATGTTGAATATTGTCTGGTTTGGGCACTCTTCAAATTGTTTACAAACTGAAATTGAGTTTCGGTTCAGTTGTTGTGGTTTTAATTATTGCCATTAACGTTTTTAATATGGAAATAATTGTGATTCTTTACTTTTGTGGACTTTTTCATTTTTATTTTTTGTGTAATATTTTTGGCTTGTTTGTAAAAGTTTTTTTTTTTTTTTTTAAATAATTACATGATTGCTTTTAATTAAATCCCTGGATTCGGCCAACAGACGTACACAAAATTTCGCCTGCGCCGCAAAAAGTAGCAACACGCTTGCCATGTGTGCTTTTCACCGGATGGCAGGTCGTTGGCCATCCGCCCTTACCACACACCCCCCCCCCCACTCCACGTGTTCGTGCTCTGGTGGCAAACCGTGGGGCAGCAACTGCATCAAAAAGTTTTTAACCAACTTGCCAGGCAGGCTAACAAGACCACAGCCAGGATGAAAGCGACAAGCAAACTAACTAACTCAACGCTCGCCACTTGTTATGCACCATTATTGTGGCAAGCGTTGCACGAGAGACAGAGAGACAGATAGACAGATAAAGAGGAAGATATGGAGAGAGCTAGAGAGAGAGAGAGAGAGAGAGAGAGGGGGAGAGGGAGTGAGATGGATAGTGTTAAGTAAAGGGAGTTTTGCTTTGTCCGCGAAATAATTTTTTTTTTTTTTTATTTTAGTACTTTTTTGTGCATTTTCAAAAACTTCAACAGAAGCTGCACAGATTTTTTGGCCAGCATTAATGCAGCATCCCTGCGGCCGTAGTTTTGCTGCACAGCCACTCGTCCTTCTCCCTACCCTTTGGTTGACTGTATTTAGTGGCAGTTGCTGCTGCTGCTTTTGCTGCTGCTGCTGCTGCTGCTGCTTTTTCTGCTGCTGTTGAACGCTTTATGGCGTTGCCGTCGCCGTCGTGGTTGAAGCAATTTAGTCTGCTCGTGTGTCTGCCAAGTTTTTATGCTATGCAGCTAAATAGTTGGCAACTTTTTTATGTTGTTCATCCGATCCCTACACTCCCCGCCCCAACACATCCTTCTAACTCGCCGTCACCCTCAATGCCCCCAACGCTGTAATTTACACACAAATTGGCAGCGCTTTTTAGTGCTGCTGCTGCTGTTGCTGTTGCTGCTGTTGCTGTTGCTGCTGTTGCTGCTGTTGCTGATGTTGCTGTTGTGGCTGCGGTTGCTGTTGCTGATGCCTTTGACAAATTCTTGCCCAGCTGCAGTGAACTTTTGTGATTGGCCACTTGCTTTTAATAAAAACTCATTTTAATCTAACTGAGACAATAATTTTGCTTCTTTATTCTTACATTTCCTGGCAGCAGCTGCACCAAAATTAAATGTTCACGCTTTGGTTTTGTCTGTTATTTTCTTGTATACACTGAAAAATATTTTATTAGCCGCTGTTTTTCACTTTTTAATAATTTCTTTAATTTTAATTTTAATTTTATACACATAAATAAATATCAACTGGCAACAAAGCTGCAGAAAAAGCAGAGAAATCTAATTTATTGAGGGAAAATCATATATAAATATATAAAATAAATATAATATAATAGTAAATATATGTAAAGCACTTGTCATATTAAAATGCTGTTTATTTGACTTTGTTTTTAGTTTCAATTTGATTGCGTTTTTTATGCCTTTGACTATTATTTTCAGATCGAAGAGATATATATCCTCTGATTAACTTTTGGCTACTTAGTTCAGTTAGTTTGTTTGTTGTTGGTGTAATTTGGATGTTGCCACAGGCAAGCAGCAGCAGCAGCAGCAGCAGCACATTGGGTTTTACAAGTGACATTAATTGTATGTTTCTTCAATACATGCACAAATGTGCACATATGTGTGTGCAATGTATGTGTGCATTGGCTTTACATATGTACACTTAAGCATGTACAAAGCACTTATCATGCATACAATCACATATATATATACATATATATATATACATAAATATATACATATAGATCTGGGTTTGTGTACGTAATATGGGCTTTGCTTCCTTGGCAATTCAGCTGCATCATGAGTTCTGATCCTGGATAAAGCTGGAGGTGAAGTTGGAGTTGAAGCTGAAGCTGTCGCTGGAGCCAGGTGGGGCAATAGCTGAGGTTGCATTTGCCGCTCGTTTATTACATTTCAAGGCACGTACTAAGCACACACTGCCACACACAGAAGTGTGAATATACACACACACGCACACACACACACACATGCACATGCACGAATAGTTTTCAATAACTGCCTCAGTGGCTGCCAGGCTATGCCCTTTGGCTCCTGCTCCTCATCCTCCCACTTCCAGTGTAACTTGGCCAGCTTGCACTTGTTTATCATCATTTATTACTGCAGTTATAAAGTCTCTTCCCTCTCCCTCTCTCTCTCTGTCTCTCTCTCTCTTTCTCTATGTTTGCTCGTGTGCATTGCAGCCTCTTCTATTTATTTTATATTTTTGCATATTTCATTATGGATGCCAACAATACAAGTAAACACACATATGCAAATATACACATACATACACACACACACACACATATATATATATATATATAAATATATATTTATGTCTGTTTGTGTGGATTATTTTTATATATTTTTCGCTGACACTTTGCCACATTGCTGTTGGCAAAGCTGCAAATGATGTAACTTGAGAGTCCACAAGAAAGAGCTGAAAACTCAAATTTCTGTAATAAGAGAAGATGAAAATTGGGATTCCCTAGCAGTGTCCAGATCTGTGTGTGCCTCAAACTACAGTTCATTCCTTGGTCTCACCCAGCTTCAAATATAAAATAGATAATTTTGATTGACAAAAATAATTAAATCGAATGGCTCGAAAGTTGAATATATATTTGTATTATATGTTATATAGTGAAATCGGATAAGGAATAGGGTATGCGAGAAATCGAGTTCTTTGAATGTTGCAAGCAATATGCAAGTGGGCCTCCTCTGAAGAAGTCCAAGACTCTGCCTCAAAAGGTGGCAAAGTCGCGCTGGTGACTTGCAGCCCTATGCACTTATGTGTGCTCTCGTGTGTGTGTGTGCTGTCTCTCTCTCTCTCTCTCTCACACACACACTCACACTCTCTAGTTTTGTGTGTGTATTTCATTATATGTTGTTGCTGCTTCTGGCTGATAAAGTTCATTTACCTTTTAAATACTGCGTACCCACTGCAGTGGGAAATGTGTGTAATTGTCTATATTCTGTCTTATACACACACACACACACACACTCACATATGTATATATATATATATATAGGCTGAGCTCTTAGAGAGACGCTAACTTTGTTTGTTTGCATTTGTTTTGGCTTGAGTTGAAATGCTTCACAACGTCGCCGCCTGACAGTCTTTGAGTGTGTGCCTGAGTATGCATGTGTGTGTGTGTGTGTGTGTGTGTGTGTTGTTGTTGTGGGTGCATTGTGTGTGAGATTAGTGCAGCAGGTCATTCTGTCTGTCCCCGCAGCGAGTTGAACTTGACTAAGACCAAAGTCAAAGATATTATTAAGGCACAAATTTGCTGTCATTCTCAATAATAGATTGAAATACATTTTTAATGGCTGAGAAAAGATACAGTGGCATAAAGATACAACTGCATGGCACTTCTAATCAATTGAATTCTATATGCAATATTGTCTACACTTTATGGGCAAAATGTTTTTTGGCTGATTAAATCGTTCATTGAATTTGATTGTGCAATCAACTGGATTGCTTTGCATTTTGCAATTAGGCAGCCAGGTAAAAAGCGAATGGAAATAAATGAAATTCTCCGGATGCTTTGTGTTGTATTGCAATACCAATCGATAGCGCCATCAATATCAATATCGGTTATCGAATGTGCTGCAATAATTTTAATTGCTTTTTCCGCAGTTTCTTAATTAAATGTTGCACACACATTTCGTTTATGCAAATAATAAATAATCGTTATTTTTTTTATTTTTGAAATTGCAAATGCTGTAAATGGAAATTAAACTAGTGGCAAAACTTCATTACGAATTCCCTTTAAGCACAAGTACCCATCACACACACACTCACACACACACTCACACACTCACACACACACTCACACACACGCACACACATACAGCTACAACGACGCACTTTGTAATTAATTTTTTTTATTGCACATAATCAATGCAGTGGAACAAATCGACTTAATTTAAACAAAAATAAAAAGCAAATTTAAATTTACGCCTACAATCAACAATCCAAAATATTATCATATAAAAATAAAATATTCTTTATATATATCAAATAATAATGCTGCATTGGATTAGTTTAGACTGTGGTTTTCTTCTCCTCCCAAGGGCTGAGGGGAATATCTTCAAAATATGCTTGCAGAATTCTGATCAGTTTGTGGTCAAACTTATTGCCACATATTTGTTGCCACTGTGCCACAAATCGCCTCGACTTACAGTCCGTCGTTTGCGGGCTGCGTCGCAGTCACGCCATCCATCGTTACGTTTGCAGTGCATACTTCCTCCATCTTTCTCCCCCTATATGCAGCACCCCCCCCTGCTTCATCGTGTGGCACTCTGGTTGCGGCTCACGATTTGGTGCACCCAATCGACCCATAAACCCAGTTATTTACTTAGAAGCGCCTTTTAACATTTTTATTCTTTATGTGTGTGTGTGTGTGTGTGTGTGTGTGTATGTGTGTGTGTCTGTTTGTGCATTTGCTATTGCTGCTATTTGCTTTTTTTTTTGTTTTGCCAATTCTTCTTATTTTCTTCGCTTGCCTGTTTTAGTGGCACGGCAAGTCAAGCAGTCGGCAGCGGCGCAGACGTCGGCGTCACTGTCGACGTTCTTGGCGGCTTTTCGCATTAAATCAGCGCCGTCAACAATAATCAACAACACAACGCACCCAGTGAGAGAGAGTGAGGGCGAGAGAGAGAGAGAGAGAGAGACAGAGACAGAGAGAGCGACAGCTGCGACCGCAATAAGCGTTACTCAAACCATGCCCTAAAACAAAGAGGCGCCACCGATACCTAAAGCCCAACAAGCGTTGTCCCGTTTAGCTCCCCAAGCCGCTGCACCTCCGGGCACCCCTTGCCACGCTGTAGCACCCCCCACCGCATCCCCCACTTGGGCGCACTGCAGCGAAACCAATTTCGATTGCAATTTGAACTCCAATGCAACATGAATTCGTTTCAATTTGTTGCAGTTGCCGCCCAGTGTAACCGTAATAATGGCTCAGGCCTGGCAGCGCTGACGAGCAGTGGTGCATGGTTGGCTAGGGGCGAGGGGCAAAAGGGGGGTTTGCTTGGTTGCAGCCAAGAATTGATTCACGGCTCAGGTGTATGCAAATAAGGTCAACGTGCGCTGCTGCCACAGATGCCAAACGTCAGTCAAGCCCCCCCTCCCCACTCCACACTGCTAACCACACCTCATCTACCAGCCACCCTTCCCCACTCCTCAGACAGTCAGACACATTTGATAGAGCGTCCCACATACTCGTATTAATAGTGCTGAAAGAGAGTTCTGGCCCTGGTCCTGGTCCTGGTCCAAAGCCCAGCTACCATGGCCTGTGCAATCATTCCTAATTATTTTTAGGTTAAGCTTAAATTTGAATTAATTTAAGTAAGTAAATTCAATAGTAAATAAACAGCATTATTGAAGAAAACTTGCAAAATGACGGTGCCCCGAAATGTATGCTATGAAAAATGTATTTCTTATTTTTGTATATTTTTGAAAGCTGATTGACTGAGAATGAGAGAGAAAACACAATATATATATATACATATAGAGAAAGAGAAAGAGTGGCAAAGATAAACGAAAACCCCATCGAAATAGTCTGTTGAAAACCAACTTAATCCATCGAAGTCTTAAAGAGACCAAAGTAAATCAGACAAAATGAGTGACTTTTTATTGTTGTGAAAAAAAATGGTATAAAAAATGAAGAAAATTGCAGATTCATAAATTCTTGTGTTTATTTGTGAAGCTATCATTCAATGTGACTTCAGCCGGAGCCTAAATTGTCATCCAATTAATTGGTTTTTTGGCCACAAACAAATTTGTTTGTTTCTGACTATTTTGGGATGGGAGCATTCGTGGAAGAGAATTAATTAGCACTGAATGGAACCGAATGCGCAATCTGGTGCAAAACGTTTAAAACAAAATCAACAACCAATAGAAGCAAACACACTAACACACTTTCACACACACCCACACACACACACGCGCGCAGTAAATAAGAGTTTGCAAACAAGAGCAACTAATGATGAAGGGCTGAGGGGGCGTTGAGCAGCGGGGATGCGGGCTGCGGGATGTATGAATATTAAGATTGGGGATACAGCTGGAATTCATTGGCAAAAGGGGGGCAAAAGGGGGGGGGGTGCTGATGGGTGGCTGGATGGTGGCTCAAGCGTGGCCAATCAATAAACTCGTTCAATTGCTGTTACCAAACGCAATACATCCAATATTCGCCCCACTACCCTTCACCCCCGCTCACAGACGCCGCCTACCATCTTTTATAGCGCCCTTCCACGCTGCTTGCAACGCTTTGCTGCTGGTATTTTGCATGCCACGCTTTGCTGCTGTTGTCTGCATTGTTTCGCCCACAACAGTTGCTGTTGTTGCTTTTTCGCCCGATTCGCGTTTCGCGATTCGCATTGAAAATGGGGCAACAGCGGCAACAACATCTATGGCTAATTGATTTTATGAAAATGAAATGGCGAAAACGCGCTCTATTTGGCAATAACAATGGGCGTGGCGGGATGCAGGCAGTGGCGGGAAGGGGGGGGGGGGGAGACAGTTGACGTGAAAAGTGGGATGTGGGATGTGAGAAGTGAGACGTGAGAAGTCAGAAGCGGTAGGCAATGAATGGGAACAGTTGGCAGCTTGTTAACGTAAAGACACAAGGGAGGGGGGGTAGGGGATTGGTGGCTGTAGCTGTGGGCTGTATGTGGCAAATGGTGGGTTGCGGCAGCAGCTGAATTCGCTTTGCTTCAATCAATTTAGCGCCAATAATTAATTCAATTGATTTCAATTCATTCTCCTTCAAAACCATCAGCCATCAGCCATCAGGCATGCCACAGCCATGCCACAGCCACGCCCACTGCTGGCTTGCGACATTAAAATTTTGTGGCTCGTCGCCATCGTCTAGCGCCATTTGGATTTCAAATGCCATTAATTCACTTTAAAATTTATCGCCTACAAATTGCCGACGCTGCTCATTTCAAGCACCGGCGAACTCTGCGTTTTCCGATTAATTTGTAAACATTTTTCATGGCACTCAGAAAACTTATATTTATTACGTGTATTATGCATGTGTGTGTGCCTCGTGTGTGTATGTGTGTGCGTGTGTGAGTGTGTGGTCTGCGGTACATTTGCAACAGCTGCTGCTTTAAATATGTACAAAAAATAATAATAATAATTTAATAATGTTCAGGGAATGAGTGAGAAATCGTGTGGCAGAGATCAACGAATATGGCGAATATATCTCAAATAATTCAGTTCATCGTCAAAGCTTTACAAGACGAGAATAAATCAGATTCTTAACTATTGCATTTCTTCATTAGTAAATCAACCGATTTTGAAAATATTTTCCAAATGTAAAACATATTTTATTAAAATATATATTTTTTTAATTGCATTTCCTTACATTCAATAATAATTCTAATTGTAATTCGAATCTTAATCAAAATGATGAACTATATTTTTTATTGTGATTCAGTTTTTATTTCATATATTCTTTTGTTAAAGAGAAATGGGAAATAATTTATGTTTCGTCCACTAATCCAAAATCAAAGCAATAATTACAAAAAAAAATTCATATTTTTATGTGCATAATTTATTTGCTTGTGGAACGTGTGAGTTGGGCAAGTTGTTTGCGGAGACTTCATATAAGTAGGCCTCAATTCTATGCCATATCTTTCGTTTCCTATTTAACCACACTTCACTTAACGCTCCGGCAGTGAAAGAGAGAGAGAGAGAGAGAGAGAGAGAGAGAGAGAGGGACAAGAGGACAAGAGGCCGGCGCTAGGGGGCGCCACTTTTAAACAATTTCACACTGTAAAATCATAAATTACGCCATTTAAGTGGGTCAAATGGAGGAATTTGTGCGGAAGGCGCTTCAACAACGACCTAAAAGGGTGAGCAAGACGGCACAAGGCGCAAGGCACAAGGCACAAGGCATAAGGATGGCTCTAAGGATGGGCAAAAGGATGGAATGAACGAGAATTGGGCCCTCTGACTATACTATATTCTACTATACTCTATGTGTGTGTTTCTGTGTGTGTGTGTGTGTATGGTATGAGTAGGCGGTTGTTGTTGTTGTTGTTGTTGTGGTTGTTGTCGATGCGGCTGCTTTCCATGTTACTGGGTCACTGCAGGCACACAAATTGCGGTGAACGTCGACGCCGCATGATGACTACCAGCCCATCGGATGGTGAAGGGTTGAAGGGGGGGGTTGGGTGATCGGATGGTCGTATGGGGTTGTGCTTGGGTTTGGGGCAACAACTTGGCCTGGACTCGGTCTACATAGCGGAAATATGTACAGTCTCAATATAAATGAGCAATGTGAACTCGGCTCGTTGTAAAGTCAAATAAGCCGCAATAAAATAAGCCAAACGGAACGAAAACAAAAACAACTACAAAAACAATAACAAAAACAATAACAAAAACAGTAACAAAAACAATAACAAAACGTTGTCGTCATCAATTGTTGCTGTTGTTGCAGTCACATTTGCAGCAAATACGCAAACAAAGCTCGCAGCAATTACTGTCAAGCAAGCGGGATGGGGCGGGGGGTCGGGGCAAGAGGGGTGCTTCGTTGATGGGGTGCATTGTTATACCCTGAAAATCGACGACCTTGTCAGCAGATTTTTTCTATGCTTTTACTTTTTTCTTCGTTTTTTTCTGTTCTTTTCTTTTTTTTTTGTCACGTTGACAATTTTGTAGAGTGCAACAACATGCTGCAGTTGTCGGACAGCAGGAACAGCAACAGCAACAACAGCAACAACAACAACAACAACAACAACTTCAGCATTTGTTATAGCTAATCAATAATACACTTGGCGATATATTTTGCTGTTGTTGCAGCTGCAATTTGATTGGCCTGCTGGTGTGTGGCAAGTTGTCTCCATTCACTTCACGTGGCAACTCCACTATCGCATGCTACATGTGTCACATGTCACGTGTCAGCGGTTGCATTCACCAATATTTGTGCAACTTGCTGTTTCTCCAACGCCCTTGGTACACATATCGCATGACCACCAAAAGGTTGACACCTGGCAATGCAACATTGTTAAGATGGTCACGTAACCTGGCCCAGACCAATGCATCATCTATCCCCAACAAATCTCAATTGGATCAGATCAAATGTAATTAACATTTCTTTATAATCTGAACATAAAATGAATTTGCTGACTTCTCTGTAAATTTTGATATTTACAATGTGATAGCCAAACAGTTTGCAAATGTTTACAATATATATGCATAAATATCTATATATATATATATATATGTAAGGTATTCGTTGAGGCCTTTGATATTTGCTCTTGTTGGCATTTCATTTTGGATTTGGACTTGAATTTGAGCTGTGCACTTCGAACTGATATTTGGCTAGTTATTTGTTTTCATATTTGCCATTCAAATGTTTGTTGTTTGTCTATTGCCTATTGTTTTGTTGTGACACAACAACAACAACAACAACAACAACAGCAGCAATCATTCGCTTCGAGTGTAATTTTTTATATATTTCACACACACACACACATAGTCGATGAACGAGTTCCATTCAATCCTTGACTTGACTTGACTTTCTCTTTCTCGTTTTTTCTCTTGCCGTCTGCACCCGCGAGTGCCTCATCATTTATGCCACAACCACAGCCAGTCAGTCAGTCAGTCAGTCACGTTCCCCTTTAACTGTTTCCCCCCTCTTCCCCCTCCCCATCCACCGTCTGTGCCACACAGCCGGGCACATTACAAGCCATCGCTCACTACTACTTTCCTTCCGCTCCGCTTTGAGCTGGCATTCACTTTTACTATTGTTATTATTATCGCAGTTGTAGTCCTCATTGTTATTATTGTTGTTGTTGTTGTTGCTGTTGCTATTGTTGTTGTTGTTGTTGTTGCTGTTGTTGTTGCTGTTGTTGTTGCTGTTGTTGTTGCTGTGGGTGCTGCTGTTTTCATTCGACGTTGAGCAAGGATCTAGGTCGCTTTTTGAATATATTGTTTGTATCTAAGATTAGTGCGCCAGATATCAGTTTTATATAGCCATACACAATACAATATCATTTGCATATCAGTGAGTCAGTGAGTCAATGAGTCAGTCAGCCAGTGAGTCAGCCAGAGACAGCGATACCATCTAAGGAGGTGCGAAAGAGAAAGCGAAAGTTTCTTCCATCCCAGTTTGTTCGCTGTTTTGTAGTTTGGCCAAAAAAAAAAAACACGCTGCACGCTGCTAAAATTTGGCATACATTTTTTTTTTTTTTGGAATTTGCCATTTTTACTCCATTTACTCATTGTTCTCATTTAGCCAGCGAGCAGTTCAAGCAGCCGCAAAAGCAGTTAACTGAATTCTATTTCCATGAATACAATCGTTAAACAATTTATTACCCAACGTTAAACGAAATTTCGACAATAGAAAAAACTATACAAAACCGATAAAGAATATTGAGTACTTGAAATTGATATATGTCTGTGCAGACGAGATACTTAAAGATTACCTGATTACCAGAAAAGTATTTCCAATTCTATGTCATCAACTCGAGCGAAATTTCAGTGTTTAAAGGAATGGACGACACTAGATGAAGTCCATCCTATGAAACCGCACACCACAAAATGATATACCGATGGATCAGAGTTTACCAATCAGGGAACAGGCTTGGGAGCCTTGGGCCCTTGGACACACCCGAACATTCCAAGCTGAGGTGTGTGCATAACTATCGGAATGCGGATATAGCCATCCTATCCAATAAATGTTATAAAGGGGATGAAATTAACTTCAAAAGTAATCCATGAAGTGCGATCCAAGCTTGACCAACTCGGTTGTCCTAAGATGGGTCCCGGGACAGAGCAGGATAGAATGGGTGCAGTGATGCCCCTAACAGAGCCAGAACCATTTTGTGGCATAGGAAAAGGCGCAATACAGCTGCAACTCAGGAACGAAGAAAGACAAAGACAAAGGAGACTACGGAGCTGGGAAGAGACACCAGGACTCTGACAGGGTAAATGTTTTTTGGGCGGCTTTAATCATAAACGATTTAAGCAAGTAATATCCATGGGTAAGAATAGGCTTAGGATACTTGTCGGTCCTCTGACAGGACATTGTAGACTAAGAGGCCAAGGTGAAGAGGAGTCCTCAATTCACACCCTAACAGAATGTATCGCCCTATCCAGGAAAAGATGCAGCATCCTAGGGATGCATGGCATTCGTGCAGCAACTGGGATTGATGGAGGAGCTATAAGCTCAGAAAGGGGAACAATAGATCTAATAATAATCCCAATTTATAAATAAATTATATATATATATAAGTCATCAACTCAGATCATTTCCATTGACAAACAACCTGAGATGAAAGAATTGAGACTATTATTCAGAACATTCAGATTATTTAGCTGTGTAATCTGAAAAACAATTAATTTTCCTTCTGTTCGTGCTTAAAAAACGGAACATTTCACAGCGCACATTAACTGAATTTAAGTGGCTCACTTGAACTGGCTCAAATAAACAATTGTCAGTGCATTAGCATTAAGTAAATAGCGAGTGTTACTGGCTAAGCAACAACAACAACAACAACAACAACAACTGGCTCAAACAACAATAACGATATAAAAAAAAACCCATGTGTATAAAAATGTGTGTAGAAAAAGTTGTGTTTTTGGACAAAACTGCTACTCACCCCAATTACAATTGCCTGCAATTCTCTTTGTTGAGCAGCAACAAAAGCGACAAAGGCAACAAAAGCAACAACAGCAACAATAAAATCAAATTACAAACAAATATTACTCACAGTGCGTTTACTTTTCCGAATCGTTAGTTTTCACTGTCAATTGGCAAACGCAGAAGCTGAAATGAGAATGGACAAAACATCAAATTCAATGCCAAAGATGCTAAGCGGAAGCGACGTGTGTGTGTGTTTGTCTGTGTGTGTGGTGGGGGGGGGGGATGGTTTATTTTTGGGGAGACAACTTGGTAAACTGCAGTCATGGCAAAAGTAACAAGACAAAAGCAACAAAATACAAAAGAAAAACCAATGCGAAATACAACATAATGGAAAATTGTGTTGCCGTCATCGATTTAAGCCAAACGATTGAATTATGGTAAAAGAAAGCCTTGGCTGGGTATGAAAAAGTGATTGAGCAGATTTATCTACACACACACACTCACACACACTCACACACAAAGAGTGCTTGGCAACATATTCATTTATGTTAATATGGCCAAAACAGCATTTGAACTAACTTATAATTTAATTAACCAGATTGTTCTATAATTTCAGCAAGCAAAACTGAGTAATTTTGTTTGCTACTTTTGATTTTTATTAATTTTCTTTTAAAATAACATACAACTCTTCTTTATTAGTATATATATATATATATATATATATATATATATATATATCGGATAATGATATAATGTGATTAACAATGTGAAATTGACAGACTAAATTAAATCTCCCAATAAATGGAGTCTCCTTATTATTATTGGCTTTTATTGCTGAATAATTCTCACATAAGTTAAGCAATTCTGTACAGGTGATATAGATAATTTTATGCACTCTTATATAATATGTATAATTTCAGCTTTAATTTAAATATTTTATGGACAACGAATGAGATTAAGATTAAATTGAACAACAGTTTTTTAGGCAACACAAAGTGCTTTCAAAAATTTGGTTCGTTATCGTTTCAGTGCTGTATATGTGTGTGTGTGAGTGTGTCTGTGTGTGTGTGCCACATACGTATACATTATGTATACATGCCACATGCTTTGCAGCACATGCTGTTATATATTTTGGCTTCATAATGAAATTGGTTGCAGGAGGCATCCAAAAATCATGTTGCTTATCTGTTGTTGTTGTTGTTGTTGTAGTCGTCAGGCCATAATCGGTAGCGCCATAAAAAACGCATTGTTTATGCGACGTAATTGGACACCACCAACACCACCCCCACCCCCCATCCGTCGACCAACAATGTTGACGTCGCGTCGCCTGGTCATCATCGGCCCTTGCTGGCCCATTTCCAATGCCATTAAAAGCGTCCATTGAGCGATGGCATACAAAGGGCCCCAGGAACCAAATCACCCCCGTCCCACGTCCAAAATTTCCGAACCGATCAGAACTCTCCCCTCCCCACCCACTGAGTGTGGGTGGCCACCAGACTGAGTGACTCGAAGCATTTGTTGTGCGCTAATCCATCGCGTATTTTATGCTGCTGACTTGGCGAGCGTCCCAAACAGACACACACACACACACACACACACACATACACATGCATAAACACAACAGTCCCGAGGGCTACTGACCCAGCTTACTATGACTTCCAAAATGTTTTTTTTTTGGGAACAGTGACGACAACGCAAACTTGGCTCATATAACATGTTTCTGCTCGCACATCAGCTTATGTAAATAGCTTATCAAAACATGACTAAAGCACACAAAAAATTATATCTCTTAGTGTGTAAATAAGTGTGTGTGTGTGTGTGCATATGTCCTCTATGTGTGTGTGTGTGTGTGTGACAAAACTTGGCAAACAAGTTTGAAAATTTGCAAAATGTTGAAGCGCTTTGCGCTTTAGTTTATGGATGCAACATCATTTTTTGCCAAATATTTTCAGTCAGCAAACTTTTCTGCACACACACACACACACCCACACACACACATCGACACACGTGCAAGCTCGATGGAAAATTTTAAATTAAAAATGTGAAAAGTTTCGGTTCGTGTATTTTTGCCCAAACACTGCGCATAATTTTGCGCAAATCTTTGACAAATATTTTCACATGCTAATTTCAGGTAAGCCGCCACCAAAAACCACAGAGACCCAAATACCAAAGGCACACAAAGCGTGGGCCGACCACTTGGCCACCCACCGCCAATCCCCCCTTCCCCCTTTGGCTACTTGTGCCTTAGCCTGGTTTTGTGGAGCTTTTAGCAAATGAGCCAAAGGATTTATTGTTGCCTAATCAAATTCCGCAGCATAAAAACAAAGCTGGAAAATTGTCAATGTTCCTCAAAAGCTCGGCACATGCCACATGGCACCTGCTTCGATCAATGTGCATTTTAGAGGGCGTGGCCGTTGGGCGTAAACTTTTCTCGAACTAAGCCAGTGCATTCCAGCGCTGCGCGATTCAAAGATGAAAATTTGATTTCCAAACAAACATGAAGGGAAACTGGGCCAAAAGCATTTCTAAGGCTTGCCAACCCCCGTCTCCCCCATCCCCCGCCTAATCTCTGCCAATGTCCTGCCACTTTGCGATTTTTCGCTTAACAGCCTGGCACGTAGTTAAGTAAAAATAAAAATGGAGAAGATGAAAGTTTTCGTTTAACATTTTTCTTGCACTGCGAAGCCATTATTTCTACACTTAACCCCGGGCTGCCTTTGCCCCGCGCACCACCCCTCCCCTCGTGCGCTGTCTGCTAAGTGCAACATCAACCCGAAACTCTTTCAATTCCACTCCACACTGCCACACACGCTGCATTACATGGCCGCCCACGTGGTGCAGCTGCAGCACATGGGCACAATTTAAATGCGATCCGCTGCCAAAGTTGCTTTTCCATGAATTTCGGGCATGTCTCACATAAACTTTTGCCTTTTGCCCAAGAAGACTCAAGAGCATGGAATGGGAGGGGGGGGGGGGGAGGTATAGAGTGGGAGAGCTGCTCCTTTTACAGACTGCGCTCTGCGTCAACAATTTTGGGATAATCTGCATATAAACCGGGACGCGTCGGTTGCTTGGCTTACTCCATTCCATTCAAGTCTTGTGGACGGTGGCTGGGGGGTGGGTGGGGGGTGAGGGGCTTAGCCAGATGTTTGAGCAAATTGAAAAGAATACGGCGAAATTAACATTGCAGACACGTGTGGCAAGTGAGTTTAGCTAGAGCTGGCAACTGCTTCAAATTGTTGCATCTGTTTAAAATGCAAGTTAATTACAATTTATTTTTTTTTTTTTGTTATTTTGCCATTTTAAGCTTGAAGCTGAGTTTATCGCGATTATGAAAAGTTTTGATGCGCAGAAAAGCCCATTATAAAATATGCAACTGCCACAAAATGCTTTAGATGTAAGTCATATTTACTTGAAAACATGTTGGCGTAAAAAGACTGAGTAGGAGTGGTGCGAGGAGGGAAGAGGGTGGGGGGGGGGGGGGGGGTTGGCATTATGGGTACCTCTATGAGATTATTTGCTGTGCATAATTTCATAAAATGGCCTGCAAATAAATTTCACTGAATCGCATAAAAGCCACAACTTACATAAATATATAAATATATATATATATATATATATATGGATATATAGTATCTTACATGTCGAATCGATACATGCACACACACACACCATAAATTTGGAAGTGTATTTGAGCCTGCAAGCGGAATCAAATTAACTGAATTATTTAATGATGAAACATTCGAGATTCGAGAGTTACGCGCAAGAATGTTTCATGAATGTTTATGGTCGCGTAAAATCTATTACATACAATATGAGCACTCGGACTTGGCCACAGACCAGACCACCCAGAGTACCCAAAATACCCAGAGTACCCAGAGTACCCCGAGTGCCCAGAGTGGCCAGAGTTCAACGTTCAGCGGAACAGCGGTCGTAAGGATGGACTCAGGACTGCAATTCGTAAATGATTTAAAGCTCCAACATATGGAATCAGTAGCCATGCGCAGTGGATTATATTCACTATTTTTTTTTGAAGACTGCATCCGCAAATACACTCAGAGCAAAACAATGTGCCTAAATCAACAACCATTTCAATTCAAGTTTTTTCCAGATACTAAAGTTCTTCACACAATCCTGAACAAATCAGCTTGAGATAATGTGGAATATTCCTTTTGGAATAAATCTTAGAATTTCAATTAGTTGATTAGACCAATTTTCTTTGAGTGTACGTAAATATCAGAGAGGAAACTGATTCTGTTAGCGTATCTGAAAGTCGTTGGAGAGCTTTAAATTTTATTCAGTTAGCTGAACCAAAGCCTAAGTGCTAGTGTGTGTGTGTGTGGGAGTCAGTGTGTAAGTGTGTGTGTGTGTGTGTGTGTGTGTGTGTGTAAGCAATCGCATCACATAAGGCTGACTTTCATGAGCCGCCTGCCATGCATATAAATGATAAAAATACATGCTAATGTGCACCCTCCGTCTTCGTCTGCGTCCTCCACATCCACATCCAGAACCACGTCGACATCGACATCGAAATCCACCTGAATATCCATATCTCATCATCATCAAGAACTGCTTGGCTCTCTTGTGGCTTAGCCTGTGTCTGATTGTGTGTGTGTGTTTTATGAGCCAAACCAAAGCTAATGGCATGCTTAGGTTTCAATTATTGGTAATAGAGTTGGCCTCAAATCGAGTGATGCCCTAATTAAAGCCCACTGATTACCAAATCAATAAGAAAGAAATCCTATCACAATTTCAAAGTATTAGCATCTTGAAAAGGTGTCGAGTGTAGTTCAAATAGCAATATCAAATTAATTGCTTTAAATCTATACCTGTTAAAAAAAATCAACTATTTATTTTAAATAGTTTAAAATATTTTTAATAGTTAAAAGTTAACTTTTATTTGCATATTTGTGTCTGATGCAGCGATTGCAATTTGATGCACAAATCGTAGCATACTTTTCAGCGAGGACAATGAATCCATAAGAAAATTGAGATTTTTGTTTGCTGTTCGTTTTTCGCTGTTCGTTGATACTTCAAAAATGGCTTTCGTGCTGAAGAGTTGAGTTTGCCTTTTGTCTGTTTTGCCCACCTGAGCAAAGCCACTCAAAAGGCACAATTATGCGAAAAACTATGGCTTGTTAGTGGAGCAATGTCACTGTCGACCTGCTGCTGCTGCTGCTGCTGCTGCTGCTGCCGTCAATTATCACTTGAAATATACAAATTGGATTATGACGGCATCTCTTGTGTTGCCATCGCACATCGCACATCGCACCCATCACCCCACGTCCTGCGCTCCTCCCTCTTAATGCAGTCAAGGTTGCCCTTGTGGGAGGGCTAATTAAAAAGTGTGCGGCAGGCGGCAGACGGCAGGCAAAAGGCTCGTTGTCGATAATTGTGATCAGCAGATATGCTGGGAGGGGGTTGGGGCATATATATACAAAAGGGTGTATCCACTTACGTTGTGCATATTTCCAGTAGTCAGCAGTTTTTTCTATACTATGCTGGCCTGGCCTGGCCTGGCTTGGCTTGGCCTTAAGCTGGAATGGTTGGCATGAATGGCTGAAGAGTCTGTCGATGCCTTTGGGGGTGCATCAATCAAACGAAATCAATCAAGTAAAAAAATGTAAAGAAAGAATGAAAAACAGTCCAAGGTGAACAGTGAACAGTGAACAGGATGTACATACATATGTATACATATGTATGTACATGTGTATATATAATTCTGAGCTTGAAGGGATGCTGCTGCTGCTTCTGTTGCTGTTGCGTCAGCAAAAAAAAAAAACCTTTTGATATTGCTGCATAAATGCAAAGCAAGTGTTTGATGCGGGCGTGTGTTTACCCAAGGAGCCAGCTTAGCCATTCGCTTGGTAATCAGCCCGAGATCCTTGAGGCGGGGTTTGGCGCTGCTACCCCTTGCGACATCTTGCGACATCTTGCAACATCTTGCCAGCTTGTCAGCTTGTCATCTTGTCAACGTGCCATTGTGTTATTGTTTATTTAGCCCTGGGCTCACTCACAGCTGCCACTTTGACTAATTAGAGAGCCAGCTGAAAATGATCAATTTGCATTTCAGTGGCGCCAATTATCAGCCCGCAGCAGCAGCAACAATGGCCACAACACGTGCTCTTCATTTGACCTAAACAAACCGAGCCAAGCTTCAAATTTCAGCCCGGCCAAAACAAAGGCCCAAACGAAAGGGTCGCAAAAATGCGAACCCAAACAAATCGTAAATTGGCCCCACTCTCAAAAGACAATCTGCCTCCAAGAAAGGGTTTGCTGGCCTGGCTTGGTCAGGTGAGCCTGCTCTCTCGCTCTCTCTCGCACTCTTTCGCTGCCTCTATGAAAAGACTTGAAGAAATTGAATTTTCAATTTATAGCCACAAATTATGTGCGAGAGCCTTTTGCGAGCGCCTGTTAACTGCGTATGTAAGCGAAAAATTTTATCACTTGACAAAAAACATAAATTTCTCGTTTCACAGTCAGTTCAAACACCACCCCCCCATCCCCTTACCACGTAGTCAGCCAAACCCGTGCCACACATGCAACCCCAATCAAGCAGAGTTTTTGCTCTCGCTCTAACACTAGGTCTCCGTCGCCGTCTCTCTCTCTCTCTCCTTCTCTCTGTCTATGCTGAGCATATGGAAAGCACTGGGTTTTATGGCCGGTTGGGCACTACTTCATATTCAACTCCCGTAAGGCTAATAAAGCATAATTTAATGAAGCATGTAGCAGTCACTCGGGCAAGGACTTCCTCTTTGTGTAAACAATAGTTTATAATTCACACACACACACACAGCCAGACACACACAGCCAGACACACACAGCCAGACACACATTCACGCAACCAGACACTTTCTCACGCATACGTGGCCAAGGGCAATAAATGAAGGCTGGCGAAACGGGTTAATACGCAATCCTGAAATCAGCCGACTCATGTGGACGAAGGTAGATTGGATGGCCAGAAGCAAAAGGCTAATTGCTTCTCCGCCCTTTGCACTCAAGTGTCGCCGTGCGCCTCTCTCTATCTTTGTGTGTGTGTGTGCGTGTGTGTGTGTGTGTGTGTTTGTACGTGTCAGCCTTTTGCCGGGGTAAAAGGGGAACTGGTTCAATTGCAAGCAATCCTAAACAATTAAAGCGCGATTCTTATTGCAAGCCATTAAATATGATATGAATTTAAATGTGACCGTTTCATTTATATATATATATATTTATTTGCCATATTCTATATTGAGCATATTTCAACCAGCCCAGGTTCACTTTGGGTACACCTGTTCTAAGCCACGATAACACACCGCGATGCTCCATCTGCCTGAGGTCCTTAAAACGTCAACCCTACAAAAAAAAAGAAAAGCACCCAAAAAAAAAAAAAAATACATATATAAATATAATAAAAAGGACCACAAAACGAGCAGCTTCACAATATGGTTTTATTCCTCCCCCTCCACTACCCTCCTCTACTCTCTCTCTCCTTCTCTCTCTCTCACTCTCTCTCGTGCTAACTGTCAGTTAGTTCGTCTCTGGGCCAACCGGCCTTAACATTTTTAAAAACATTTTTATCGCCAACACCGGCCACATTTTTATGAGCGGCTAACCCTTTCGCCAGGTTGCTCGACTGGATGACTGGATGACTGGACGATTGGACGGCTGGACGGGGTCGAGGACCCAGCTGAAACAGAGGCGAAAAACCAGAACAGAAAACAGAGAACGGCAAAATATGCTTTTCGAAACTGCCACTTCATTCCCATACCCAATTTATACCCCCGCCCCTCCCCCCACCATCTCTATACACACACACACACACACTGGCAGACACAGGTTTATTGCACTTTTTCTTTGACTTTGGTGTGGAGCAGTGCGGTCCCATAAAGTGTCACGTTGTGCGGCTGAGTTCAGACTCATTTTGGTCTGCCCTGCTCTGGTCTGGTCTGCTCCGGTCTGGTCTGGTCTGGTCTTTTGCCATGGTCCGACTGGCCACCATTGACTTTCCGGGCTCATTGTGTTGATTTTGCATGAGTTTCAGTTTGTTTAGGCTACGTTTGTATACCTGAATACCCTCTAAAAAAAAAAAAAAATAAATGTGTTAGGAAATTGGTACAGTCAAGCTTGGCAAATGCATTCCACATGCCACAAGTTGCACAAGTTGTCACCTCAAAAGGAAATGCTATATATCATCCTGAATCTTTCGATATGATAATCAAGTGTTTGCCTGAACAGGGTATCCATTTAGTCAGGCAATTGTCAAATTGGAGCAACCATAATTTTAATTTCTTTTTTATTGCTTTTTTTTTATTTATTTATTCCACTTCTCTTTTTGATGCAACTTGTCGCTTCGTGTTTGCGTTTCTGCTCAAATGCTCAAATGCTGGACTCTTGGAGCGCTGACATGGCTCACAGATTACCTGCACAGTTAACAAAAAACTGGGTGAAATTCAAGTTGCTCGCATTTATGGCAACACTTGATGCCTTATCTTTAATTCGCTTAGGTCCCTCCATAAAGTTGCAAAGGTTTTTTTCATTCCATGGAACAGTTGCTGCTGGAGATTTTGGTATCTGGGTTTCTGGATTGTGTCAAGGATATTCTAATTTTAAATGTCTTAAATGCTTAAAGTCAAAGAGATGCATCTGCTTTAAGTTGATTTAGATACGAATTGAATTCTTTGAATTCCCATCTGGTTTTAAGATCATTTTTCTCATGTATCAGAAGATCCAGAAGATCTACTTAAATATGATTTGATGTTTGTTTCCTACTCGCAGTTCTGACTTTAAAATGGCAAGTTAAACGGATAGTTGAACTGAGATTGATATTGGGCTTTGAGATTGGGATTAGGATAAGGGGATGCCACCATTTGCAGCACTTGGGATAGCAGCCGCATTTAATGTATAATCGATGCGGAGAGTCGGGACAACTTTGCTCTGACAGGAACGACAGACACGTTGGCCAACTCATATTGCTTTGGTCAGGCAAAGGAGGCAGACGGATGGAAGCGAGGGGGCGAGGCGGCGAGGTGGGCAGCAGATGGGCGACAACAACAAAAATCTAACGACAGCTTAATCCTTTTAAAACTGAGAGCACATAAAAGCAGCAACAGCAAAAAAGAAAAAAGGAAAAAGAAAACCAAAAATAAAATTGACAACTGAGGCATGAGAAAAATAAGGTGCTTGCGGATAAGACCGGGGATAAGGGCGCGGATGGGGCTGGGATCAGGACGAGCGCTGAGAGTTGAGGCAAGAGTTGAAGCGTCAGCGTGACACAATAAGGACAACCACAGAACAACAACAACAACAACAAGAACAACAACAATCGCATTGCACAGAGACAAAGTGTAATAACTATAAAAATAAAGCGCTGCCAAAACGCAGACACAATGGCAGGCGGATGGAAACGATTTTGTGTAGGTGCAGCGGGGGGAAATGGGAAAAGTGTTGTGGGCAGTGGGAGGGGGGGAAGGTAATGTATAGGGAGGCTTACTGAAGCATCAAAAACCATTTTGTTATTACAAATCTTGAAATACTCACAGACAGATTAAGCAGACAGAAAAGCATCTTTACCCTATACCAAATATGGCCAAGAGTCCATTCGACTAACTGCGAAAGTATGTGAAAGTTGTGTTGGCTAAGTAGATCAATATATAGTCTATATTTCGACAAGGATTACGCACTACGAGTCTCTTCTCAGTGTACAAATCGATAACTATTTGATTGAGGGGTATATTTTAGTCACGACTCGTTTTGGTTTTGCAAAATTGTTGCAAATTTTGTAAGTGCATATTTAAAGTGAATGTCAAAGTTTTTGCGGCAGCTTGATGCAAATCAAGAGATGCAACTTGAGTTGGTTAAATGGTTAATTGACCCTTTTGATATGATTTAAATTGCATAACTTGGCTTTGGGCTGAAATTAAATAGTTGATTGCTTTGCAACACGTCAAGTGTGGCAGAGACTGACTAAGTGACTGACTAGCTAACTTGGCTAATTCCTGCCTTGTTGGCCATAAAATGTAGACGACAAATTTGCTGCTTTTTGGATGTAGATAATCGGGTTTCATTTGGGTAAACGAAACGTTTTATGGCTTTAAGCTGTTTTGCCAAATTTCACCTAAATTGATTATTATATGAAACAGCAGGACACAGAAGGACAATGCCACAACGTAGCACAGCAGAGTATGTAAATGTGTGTGTGTGTTGGTTTTATGTGTGTGTGTGTGTGTGTTTGCGATGGAAAAGTTTGTTAGTTTGAACACGTACACAAATCCCATAGGAAAGCCTTTTAATGACAGCCAAAAACTAACAAACCACATTAGCACGAGAAAGGGGAGCAAGACGTGTGCTGGGAGAGGCGGAGGAGGAGGTGGAGGTGGAGCTGGAAGAGCGGATCAGGCTTTAACTAAAGCTGCCACGCAGTTGTTGTGATTTGCCAGGCGAAACAGCAAAACAGCAACAGCAACAACAAGCGTCAAAGCAGACATAACACACATCCTTTCGCACACTCACACACACACACACACACACACACACACACACACACTCACACACATGGGCAGAAACAAATCTAATAATAAATCCAAGATACTTAACGCCTTAGCCGCCAAGCATGACCCAGAAACCAGCCCGTGGCTGTCGGGGAAGAGCACAAAAATTGTGGCAAGGAGCTGGTTGCCACTGCCCATTTCCTGGGGGAAATGCAAATCGCCGAAAAACCCAACGAAGCGTCTGGTCTGAGAAATGAGTTGAAGGATGATTCCCAATGCTAGACAGAGAGAGAGAGAGACGGGGGGCGGGTAGAGGGTACAGTTGGTGAGGGAAACAAGAATTCGCAGCGTGAATTTCACTAATGTGCCACAAATCCATAGCACCCATTTGGGAACTTTTTCCGCTTTTCCGCCCAGTTAACAAACCCGATGAAGCGCAATGCAATTTGCTCAGCTCAACGATAAAAGCCAAGAGCAAACGGATTAATCTATGAGCAGATCCGGAGTAGCTGTGTGTGTTTTGTCGATATGTATTTAGAATACAACCATTCTAATTGCAGACCATCTGAAAGTTATAGCCCAACTCGACTATATAACATATTCGCACATTGCCAATTTAGTTGGGTTAACAGACTTGCAGACTTGGGGAAACAAATATCGGAATTCAACTTTGGTAAGGGTATTGCCACAACGGTTTTGTGGCAACATCTGTGCTGTGCATCTTGTGTCTTCATACTTGGTCTTTCATCGGCAGTTGGTAATTTAATTGAGCTTGCGGTCAAGCGTTGGAAATCATGGGAAAATTACTTGATTCTGATTCTGATTCTGATTTGATTTGCGTAGACAAGCATCTAAGCAGAGTCCAAACAACGAAACTTTGGGTGGTGCTTTGGGGCAGCCTTTTGTTTCACTTGACACTCAAGTGGATTAGGCCGGCAAACACTTTGGCCAAACTTCTGTGGTGCCACAGTGCGGTGGCATCAATTTGGATCCTTTTTACAATGGGCTGCCACTGAAATGGATAAATGATTGAACGCCCCGTCGCACACTGCAACAGAGAGAGAGAGAGAGAGAGAGAGAGAGAGAGAGAGAGAGAGAGAGCGAGAGAGAGAATACGAAGTTGAGGCTCTCAACAATGATTACCCAAAACTAATTTGAATTTTATTGATTCAATTCGGCGTGGCTGTGTCTTAACAGGCAATTCCCCGGCTATTTCAAGCGTTTCCTATTTCTTGAACATCCTTCCACATCAGGCCACTCTCCCCCCCTCCACCCACCTATTCCTTTACCACTCGCCATCAACCTTGCTCAGCTTTTATCTGCATCTGTCCTTGATGATGTGTTGATGATTTGCCTGAGCCTAATCTGCTTTGGTCCCCCCAGCGCCATCCTCGAGCATCGAAAAAGGATTGAAAATGCTTTTGATTTTT